>CM053502.1:110457639-110779677 GCA_028627145.1 Eidolon dupreanum | reverse complement strand
ATAACTGACATTGATTCTTTCCTCTCTTATAGCCCTGATTAGTGTACATTTAAGTAAACACTTACTTTAAGTCCCTATTTTTCCTATTTCGACATGAGCGTAAAATGTACTGTTTCAACTTGAACTTATAAATTTAAGGTGTTCAAGCCTTATCATGTCCTTAAAGTGACATGTGCATTTGAAGGATATTCTTATCTTTAAACATTATACTGAATTCTGAGAAACTGTTTTCCCAAAGGTTTAAAATACTGTCTTTTTTATGGTTCCAAGGTGACAGTGTTTACAAATGACCACAGCTTATCAAAAGCCTATTAGAAAAAGAGACTATTATTTTTTAGAAATACCTTTGTAAAGCCATCGTGGTTAATGTATCAAGGTTTTTCATATCTCTATTGTTTAACCTTTCTCATTGAAGATTTTAGTTGTATCTATTTGGAAATTGGGAGGGGAGAAGTTAGTATTTATTTATTTGTTTGCTCAACAGAGAACTGAATCAAAACTTTCATTCTCTCTATGTCCTCAAAAAGGCTGGGGTCATGTTGGTCCCATTAATAACAGAAGATCATCTATTATGCATGTCAGAGTGCCTGGATTTCTTCAAACGAGCAACTCTAGGTGCAGTTCAGCACGTGTATGCCGTGCGATGGCAAGAGCTAAAGGTAACCAGTTGGTGATGCGGCAGCAATCAAATACTGAAACAACTTCATTTCATTTGAGGCAAGTGAGGTCTCTCAAATCTACCAAAAACAGAAACACGGAGATAAAAATTACTTCCTCTCCAGGAAAACAAGAACATAAAAAAGTTTACCATTGACCTGCCTTAGTATTGCCTAAAAACTCAAATAAATATCATGCTCTTTTATCTTTAACTCTTTGGGCTCTTTTCTTAAAACTCTGCACAAAGTGACAAACTGAAATGCTGTGCCTTAGAACACCAAAAACCCTGGATTACATTTCTCATTATGAGAATACCAAAGTGTTTTTAGAATACCCAACTCTTTTTTTATGCCTGACTATACACGCCCCCAAATGCCACTGAATCCTGACAGTCACTTCCTTCTCCCAATGCCACCTGCTCCTCAAACACCCACCCACGAGCTGCTAAAATCCTCCTGTCACCTCAGCCACATGCCAATATAGAATGCTTCTGGCCACCCCCATCCCATAACCTCCAAACTGCCTTTGGAATAAGGAAACAAAGAGATATAATTCAGATCACAGGGGCTTATGATGGCAACGAGTTATGGGCCAGATAGCTGGGAAGCACTTTGTCATTTTAATATGCCACTTTGTATGAATCACAGCTATTGTTTCTCATCTGTATGTGACACTTATTTAGAGACATTGGTTGCTAGGAAAAAGTTCAGGCTAAGATGTATTTATTGATCTAAAAGCAGACATGGAGTTTATACCAGCCTCTTATCCCATTAGAAATTCCCATGTTAGCTTAGCCATTTCGATTTCCAGCTTGAGAAAAGCTTTTTATATGAGTGACAATTTTATATGGTTTCAGCCTGTCTGAACTTAACAGACACAAAGCTTTTTGAAGAATATACCTAGTATTACCCCACTATTTAAACAACTATTTACCTACTTGATGCCATGCACTGTACTAGGCACAGCAGATATAGGAAATTATAATTTGCTCTGATGCCCAATTATCAGGTGATAACATTTTCCAACATTTTGCTGAATTTCTTTCAGTGCCAAACTTACAAAACTAAGACAAACTAGGCCCGATTATTCTGTAGGCTCTAGGACAAGTTGCAAACAGAGGCCTCCAGGTCAGGAATGATACTTAAACTTGTCTTTGTCTTTGCATTTCTAATACCTACCATAGTTTTCATGCATGATCAATGAATGGACACATGGATAAGTTCAGGAATACATAAATGAGCATACAAACGGATCTGTGAAAAAAATGAATGGGTAGGATTTTCCACAGAAGACATGGTTGACACCATTGCACACCAAGAAGCTGTTGCCTTTCTCTACTGTTACATTTGACTTCTCTTTTGAGAAATTAAGAGAATTCTTACCTAAATTCAAGCTCTTAAATTAATGACAAGTAATAGGCCTTCCTAAATGTGAACTTCAGGCTTTGTAGTCTGAAACTATTTCCGATGGTCTGGTATGGACCATGAGTCTCACAGAGAACCAGGAACACATAACTCCTCAGTCCTTGCCAAAGCTATGCTAAGAGACCAACATGAAGGAAATATGTCTGGAACTTGTTGCCATAAACTATTAGCAGAATTTTGTGATTTGAGTGATTTAGGAATACAAATTAAAGCTCTTTTCTGCTTTTCGGGTACTATATTGGGTTTGAAACTACAGAATAACAGCTATCTACTTGTTTAGCTAAATTTAAAGGAGGTTAGGTCTTGCTTTATTTTTAAAAAATGACCTTTTCTACTCAAAAGTGTTACTGAGCTAAATATAGGCAGTTTTCCCTGTGGCTCTTCTGGAATTTAACACAGTGCAAGCCCTAAATTTGGAAACTTATCCCAAACTTTTCTGGTTATAAGCCTCTAATTGGAATTATTAGTTCTATAGTGAGAAGCTATTCTTTCTCTTCTTCCCATGAGTGAATAATTGAGTCTCTTGAGAAGTCACTGAAAAAAACTGAATGCTTAAAATATTTTTGGGGGGTATATCTAAAAGGACTGCATAACTTCACAAATTCAAATACTAAGTTCTACTGTGGGCATATTGTTCTAATTAATTTTGAAAAGATGAAAAGCGAATTTGGGTAGAATCTCAGATATTGTTTGAACTATCGCTGAAGGCAATAGGTGAGAAACATGGATATTCATATTTGGTTGGTAAGACTGGAGGAAGGGAACCTACGGCCTTTTAAATGTTATTAAAGCAACCTTAAGTTCCCCATAAAATCACTAAAAGTTTATATCTAAATTAAAGCTTTTTATCACATTCTTAATCATGTTTACTCTGACAGTGGTCAGGAAATTAATCTCACCATTTGTAGATATCTGGTGTGTTAACAATAACAAGAATAGCAACAAGATAATAATTATACTAACCCTAACCTTTACCAGTGTTAGAAATTCTTTACAGGTATTCTCATATAATTCTTACCACTTTTTGATGTAGATATCATCATCATAACCCCTTTTTACAGATAAAAACACTGAGGCCCAGAGGGATTACTTGGTTAAGGTAACACAGCTGGTTGGTGGTGAGGCAAGGATTTGAACTAAGCAGTATGGCTCTTGGCTCTTAACAATGGTTCAATGGATGACTGGCTAAGTATAGTAACCAATTAGTACTATTGGAAGTTGTTAGTTATGGTCGATAACATCCAAACCAATGCACTTTAAAAAGATATTGAATTCAATTAATTTCCTCATTTAATTACTTAACACTATGCATCTAATTGCCTTGTAGAAGAGAAACATACATCCTGACATTTACATACCTCATAGCATAAGACCAAGAGCTGCAAGACTTGAGATCAATCTTAGCTTATTAACTTGTTAACTTATTAATAAATAACTTAACATCAAAATCTGTGCCTCTAACTATTAACTGTAATAAAAATTATTTAAACTGATCTTTAACATTCCTTGAGCTCCAAATTTCTAGTATTCTGTAGTTTCTTGATATTTTTCTATCTGTTTGATAATGACTCAGATGATAAAGAATAATTTTACAGGGAGAATTTCCTAGTTTAAAAGGAGTGTTTTTAAAGTTTGAGTAAGGAGCCAACACCCAAACACCTGTTTAAGGATAAAGTAATCTCTGAGAGCCAACAAAATTATTTACATAGTCACTCAGTCTGAGAAATTGATTCAAAAAACCCAAGTCTTGTACTCTGAAAATGTCTTTTAATTGTGAGTCATCCCTGAAAAAGAGAAATTTAATCTTTATTACTAATAGTGTTGCCAGATTTAACAAATAGAGTTCATCCAGTTAAATTGGACTCTCAAAATATGGCTTACTGTTAAAGTGTACAGCTGAAACTTATTGCATTTCGTTAACTAATGTCACAAGAAAAAAATAAAAATTAAAAATAAATAAATAGGTAAATACTTATAAATAAATAAATAAATAAATAAATAAATAAATAAATAAATTGGAATATTAGATAAACAAAGAATAACTTTTCGGTATGTCTTACTGAGGGACATGCATTTTAGTATAAGTATGTACCTTACTAAAATTTTTAGGCACGTAATAAAACCTAAGGGCATACTAACAGATTATTCATTGTTTATCTCAAATTTAAATTAAACCTAGTACCTGTATTTTAACTGGCAACTCTACTGGTAAATGAATCGTTCAATTGAGGTAAAAACATGAAATCAAAAGAAAATAATTAGAACTCATGAGCCACTGAGCATGCATGAGAAATTCTAGCCTAAGGTATCATTTTTTCTCATTCCTCAGACATTTGTGCCTACTCAGTACCAAATTATCATTTATATAGAGAAAGACTAAATTGCATTTCTGGTTTCTATTCAAATGTGCTACAGGCAGTAAAATATTTTTAAAAATATTTTTCTCTAAATCAGTCCTCACAGAATTGCTGTTTTTTTAATCCCTTGAGGGGTTTTCTTTAATGATTAGAAGAGTAAAAAGGAAGTATACAAGAAAAACAAAACCAAGAGCATCTGGCCATTTTGGAGGTAAGAGACAATCCATGGAGTTTGTTACTAAAAAGAGACACATGATACAAGATCTAAAGCACCTAAGTATATACCTGAATGATAGTTAGGAATCCAGATCATATAATTAGGTCCTTAACACAAAACATTACCTGTCCAAGGGAAGGCAAGCAATAGGCAGGAGCTTATTTGGTGAAATAAGAGCCCATTATCCATGCAAAGTCCCATGCAAAGTCTCATACTGCCCACTGAATTCTGCATAAAACACAACTTGTCAGGAGAACTTTAATCTGGATGGTTAGTTAACAGAAGGTAATGAGGCACCAGTAACAAAAAAAAAAAAAAAAAAAAAAAAAAAAAAAAAAAAAAAAAAGCTGTGAATCTCAGGTAGACCAGGCAAAAAGCATCAGCCTAGAAAAAAAAAAAAACAAAAAACACAGCCTGGAAAAATCAAGAGCCAGTTGTCAAGAAACAGGAGAGTCTGACAAGCCTGGAATGTTCTCTTTCCTTCACCACTTCCTGGAAAATGTCCACTTATCTCTTAAAATCCAAATCCTGTGTGTCTCCTCTGGAAATCTTAGCTAGGCTTTTGTCGCCCCATCTGTACAAATCTCCACAGCCCTGGTCAGTTGTTTCTTATTTAGGACTCCACAGTACTTTTTATTTACCCCACAATGCACTCAAAGGCAAAGACAATTTAAGAATGGGAATGGTGCCACTTATTAGCATTTCCTAGATCTCTCTGAATGAATGCATAAGAATGTATGTGGTCATGTGAGGTCGAGGAGAGAAATAATCAGAGACACAGATCATAGATACACATTTGATACACAAGGTGTTTCATTCATATTCTACTCTTTTCTGCTGCTTCACAATATGAATTTATTTTACACTTTTCATTTTTTTTAATTATAAGTTTCTTCTTAAGGAGTTAGGAGAATCTGACAGAAATGCAGTAAAGCATTTCTATTTAGAGGACTTTTACAAATAACTCTTAAACAAAAACTCTCATGAATAAATACAAACCCACAATGTTCCAGGAGTATCCCATCTTCTTGTCACAGATACCATTTCCAGCTAAAATGAAAGAGCTCAGCACTCCAGGACAAGCAACGCTCCAAACTCTAGACCCCAACATTCTAGAGAGCTCTAAGAAGCTCATCTATTGAAGGAGTCTGGATAGGCAACACGTGAAACAACTGAGAAAGACCATGAGTAGGTTATAAAGTGCTTCTAACAAAGAAAAAGTTCTATGCTTTACTTTTACTCCACCTATACAGTTCATTCTTTCTGTTTGGTCCAGGATGATTAGTTGTTTTTAAGACCATATAGAAATACCTTGACACATATTTTCATGCACACACACCTCCACACAAACACACACCCCTGCACACAGGCATCTCCCTCCCTCTCCCGCTCTCCCTCCCTCTTTCTCTTAACTATACACCTTTGCAGCCTATGCTATTCTCCAGACCTTAAATTTCTCCCCACTTCCTATCCTCCAATACACATGTATCATTGGTTTCCAACAGGACCCTTTACAAGAGACTTCATTGAATATATCCCTCATTGTTTTCTCTTAAAGCCAATACTTTAAACTATATTATCGAAATTTACTTATGTATTCTAATTACTGTATATATGCTTATTTCTTTCCATCTCTATTATTATAACTTCAAAGGTAAAGGCTTTCTCTTCTGTTCCGCTTTTTATTTCTCTTAATAACAGAGTATGTTGCTGTATACCTATTAAGTGCTCAAGTAATAAACACTTAATAATGACCAAATTTAAATAAATAGATGTTAAAGTTTAAGGCTTTTTGTCACAAATGCAACATTTTGACATGCAAAGCAAACTTCTTATTTGCCTAGCAGTAACTACTACATACCTTGGAAGTTGGACCATCATGCTGTAGATTTGTTGTTATTACTTCCTGAATGTTTACCCATATCAAGCTTTTGCCCGTCCAATTATTTCCCCCAGATTTTAGTTTGCATCAGCTCAGTAGAATCAAAATTCTATAATTACTTTTCCATATTGAGGAACATTTTCTATATTTTTAATCCCAGTTGCAAGAATAACACTTTCTTATTTAGAGTCACTGGCAAATTTTACTCACATATAGATAAACAGCTATTCTAGTCATAAATGAAAATATTTTGTTGGATGGATAAGTTGGAGAATAAAGAATAGGCTATGGGCTCTAAAAGAAGTATTTAATCATTTATATATGGTTATAGAGGAAATGGTAGAACCAAAAATCCCACAGTTTTACCAGACAGAAAATCGGAGGTGTTATCTCTCCTTTTAGCACTTCTTTTCATGTAGTCTCAAGCTGTCATTTTGTAGTTTGTTCTTATTACTATTTATGGCCATTTGTGTAATCTCTGGTCACATGGGAGTGATCATAGGTAACCTAAAGGTTTGCAAGGGAAAGTTCTATGATCACAAGTAAAATTCTTAAAATTATCATGCCATGCATTTTATTTTTCTCATTTGTTTTTTATTACAACAAGATCTCAAAGCCTTCATATAAGATTAGTTAGAAAGGGATAGTGGATAAATAATGTAACCAATGTTGAAAATCCACAGAAAATATATTTAAGTTGTTTCTGTGGTTTTTACTTTGTATGCTCTCTTTCTCAGCAATAGAACAGTTAGACATAGAGAGTTTGAACTAAATCTCCTTTCTTTGATCTGTGATCTGCTTTGGTAAAAATAAGAACAGAAACAGGGGTAAGCAATTGAAAGAAACATCTCTTTAATTTTGCTTTTCTAGCTATATGATGTAATTGTGTTTACAAAGATCAGGTATATTTTGGATTGAAAGGCTTCCTCACATCATTGAAGATTTTAAGAATAATAAATAAACCACATTAAAAGTTCTATTTAAAAAAATAATTATTGAAATAATTTATCAAAATTCAATAAATAACATTTATTGAAACAATTGAGTATTGTGTCTTAAAACTCATAATATTTTATGATTATAGGAAGTATGGCCAAATATCTGCAAATTATATTTTTAAAAAAACCTATGGAAAAATGTCATTGTAACTGTAAATATTTACATAGCATGTATAATTTACACTTCTTCCATTACTTTTTGATACATTAGCTTCAAACATCTATGATGTTACTAATACAAGCAGCATAACTTTAAGTAAAAATAAAAAGTTACAAGTGTAGTCTGCTAAAATTGTAGTCAAAGTCCCTATAGTAACTAATAGAGAAGAAAGTCTTTACTGGTCAAGTGAAATAATTTTAGTAATCAAACAACTCCACTGTTAATTTTATTCACTACCACCATGGCATAATTCTGAACATAAGTAAACTGGTCTACAACTGATTCTGCTGATTCTAATGGAGGGATAGGCACATACAAGGTGAACAATACATGGATGTTTATTAAATCTCTGCCTTCACATAGACTCTTCTCTCAGAATCCAGATGACTCTAAGGAGTCTATACATTTGGTGAAGTACTCAGAAGAAATAACGTACTCTGAGTACTTCCAAATATTTTAAGGAATATTCTATTTTAATATACACAAATTCAACTAAAATAACTGAAAGATATTCATGCTTTCATTTATCTTGTTAGAAGGATATTTGGCAAAAAATTGTGTTGACTCATTACCAATGTGATAATGTAGAAGCTGAGAAAGGAAGCATTTCATTTTCCATCATGTTGAAAATGATACTGATTTAGGACAAGGCTGTCAAATACTACCCTGTTTCCATTGTTGGCTTATCTAGAACATTGTATAGATTTCTACTTTATACATGAAATTCCAAATCACAAATTATATTTTCAACATTCTTTGCAGGTACAATATTAAATAAGATATTCCAAAGAAATTTCTGCACAGTTAAGGTATAGCAATTGAATAATTATATAAACTTTTTAGGTCAATATATTATTAGTTTGATAAACATATCTAAACATCTACTTCCTATTAAATATATTTTTAGAAACATTACAGTAAAAATATTATAGCCAAGAGATTAAGAATCTCACTGGGCTACAAGTTTCTGTTTACTAAATTGATATTGTATGACTAGATAAGATCAATTATTTGTAACTACTAAATAATCATTGTACTTAATACATATGGTAAGAATCCAGAGTATGTTTTCCTCCATTTCATAACAATTTGATAGCCTATACAACCTACTGTGTATCTGTTTGATTATTTAACCTTTTATTTAATTTAAATTCTAAAGATAAGTAGTTCTGCATATTGTCTTTACTGAGGAAAGAGACATACATATGGAAATGAAAACTGTTGCCTCTGGTACACTTACTGTCTCAAGAGCAGAGCAAGATATAAAAATCAACACCACCATTATTGTTACTACCTTGAGCATTTGTGAAATAAGTATCTCAAAATATAAATTGTGAAAGTATATCTGATAATCCTTGAGTTTCTAATATCTTCTCTACTTCTATGAAAAAAAATCCACAAAACTTAAAAGTCGTTATCTGGATTAGTTAGGGCACAGGATATAGTCTTATGTGATAACTTAATGATAGTAAGAAGCTACCAATGAAAGAGGATAAGACTTTTTATGACTTTTATTAATGAAGAGGTTAGCAAGTGTAAATTCTTAAGTGCAGAATGATATTTCTAGTTCATTTCTAAGAATGTGATTGGGTGGTGGGATTGCAGTCCATAAAAACAAAAGAATAATTACATTAGCTTATTGTCAGAAAATAATAAAACTGCCTTGATATATATTACTTACATTTTCTGAGAGCATTTCAAAGCGCTTCCTGGTATGTATATTAATTAGTCTTTAAGAGTTTCAGAGGTAGAGAAGTGGTCAAACTGATCATTTTACGTAGCTTACCCTCCTGGTTGCCCCTTCAGAAAGGCAGAGATTGTGTGCCCCAGCCACAGGACCACATGACTATTTGGCAATTTAAATCGTCCAGGCTAATGAACCACAAGGACTCCTGGGCCCAGGCTCTTGGTTCATGTATTTCTTAATGTAAAGCAGACTTTGTACGGTAGTCGATAAACTAGAAGAATGCCAATTTGGTCTTAGAATACACAGAAAATTGAGGTAACTTTTTATAATAAAAAATTCTACCTGTCCAAAATCAGCCAATAGATTGGCCAAAATTAATACATGAATACATTTAAAATCAATCATTCTTATTAAAATGTATTAATATATTGTTTTAAATTTACCCATCAGTCTTAGAGCTTAAACTACAGAGGATGGTTGAGAATTATTTTCCTACTTCATTCCATATAGTGCACATTTTCTAAATGAACATATTTTACTTGAATTAAAAATGTGAAAGTTTTGAGAGAATTAAAATAATTTAGAAATGACTTCTACCATCAAAGGCCTTAGAGATTTTTTTGGAGGTGAGACATGAACTCATAAAATGGTAGTATGCAAAAAAATACAAGGTAGTGTGCAAAAAAATACACACACACACACACACACACACACACAGAAACAGTAAAGATAGGGTGAAGGGAGGGTGGGAATGGTCTTTTTATTACTTTGATAAGATTTCGTGTAGAAGTTGTCATTTAAACTGTTTCTGGAAGGAACAGTAGATAATCTGGTAAATTTCTCTGCAAAAAATAATTCACATATATTTTTAAATATATTATTTACATAATTCCTAAGATTTGAGGACTTTCTGAAACCTATACTGAGCCCCAAATGGGGGGATTATTCCTTAGTTAAGAGTGTGAAAAATAAACGGAGAAAAAAGTAGAATAGGAATAGAATTTTGGACAACTTACGATGCCAAGCTAAGGTTTTTGTACTTAGTTGGCAATAAAGAACCATAAAAACTTTGTAAAAGGGGTCCTATCTGAGCATATCAATACTCTTTTGGATACAACAGACTGCCTCTCTGTTCTGGGTAAATAAGAAAATATTGCTGTTTCTCTTTAAAATGTGGTAGTCAGCCTCTAAGGTAATCGCCAGCAATCTATACCTGTGATATTCAGGCCCTATGTAGTCCCTTTCCACACTAAATCAAAGCTGACATATGTGACCAATAAAACACAAAGGAAGTGATAGTATATTATTTCCAAGTATGAGTCATAAAGGCTTCATAGCTTCTACTTTGTTTTCTCAGACTGCTTGCTCTGGTGGAGGCTAGCTGCCATATTGTAAGGATACTCAAGGAGCTTCAGGGACAGATCCATCTGCAGAAGAACCAGCTTTTTAGTTCATCATGTGAGTCATGTTATAACTGGATCTTAAAGTCCTAGTCAAGCCTTAGTTGAATGTTAGACCAGTTGACATATGACTGCAACTTCATGAGAGAATCCAGAGCTGAACTACTTGCACATTGCTGCTTCTCCATCACACACGCTACTCACAAACCGTTCTCAAATTCCTGACCCATAGAAGCCATGAGAGATAATAAATGATTATAGTTATTTCAAGTCCCTAAGTTTTAGGTTAATTTATGTGAGCGATGTACCAGATAACTAATATAAAGAGGTCCTAGCCATTAGCACAAGTGGGAGTTTTACTGGACAAAATATTATTTTAGAAAATGAGAGTAATTATGTTTCTATGTGCAATATTGACAGAATAATGGTGTATGACAGGTTACTTACATCACATTTTAGTTGGATTATCACCTAAAGACATAGAAAATATTGGTCAGAAACTATTAGCCTCACTTTAGAGAAGCAGCAGAGACAGGACATAGAAGTTAATCAAGCTGTTTTTGAATTTCAGCTCTTTCACCTATTTGAGTAAATCATTTCTTTACACTGAGGGTGCGTGATACAGCTGCCCTACTTACCATCATACTGGATCCTCAAGTACAACTAAATTCAAAGGAGCAAAAGTACATGAAAGCCTGACAAATGTCAAGAGTGCATAATGAAAAGAATACGAAATTTAAGAAACCTGGATTCAAATCTCAGCTCTCCCACTTACTATTTATGTGACATTGAACAAGTCAGTTTTTCAGAATTTCAGTTTGTTATTTCTCTGTTCAGAAAGAAATGGAGAATTATCATAGGACTTAAGTAAGATTATATAAAGAACAGTGTCCGACACACTGCTTGGAATAGAGCAGTCTCATGAAAGTACGTCATTTGACTTAAGATGTTTTAGTTCTATTAAGTGGGAAGCTGATGGAGGTACTCCTTCACCAAGTGGAGATGATCTGCAAAGTGAGTAAATTTAAGAAACCCATTTCTGACTGGAGATACTGACAAAGATAGCTAAAGTCATGGAATTAAAATATTAATAAAAATAACAAATACCATTTGAGTGACTTCATTATGTCATTCATTATTTCATTTAATCTTCACAAAAACCCTATGAGATCTAGATCAACATCTCTGTTTAACAAGTCAGGAAACAAAGACAATCATGTGCAAACTGGAATAATATCCAAGGGTATTAGACTCAGAATCAGAAATGCATCTAACTAGAGAAAACTTCTAGAATGCAAGTAAAAAGAGACTTTGTAAAAAAAAAAAATCATAGAAAACAGAAGAAGGAAATACATTACAGTGAAGAAAAGGAAGTTAAGAAGAAAGAAAGAAAAATGAAATTTGTAGGCAGAAAGATATGTGGCAAGAGAAATAAATAAGAGGCAACTTAAGGAAATTCCCTTCATAAACTTAGCAATACATTCCCTTTAAAGCTGATTAATAAATAAGAATCTTGTTTTATATCCTCATTTTTGTGATAAATAATTTACTGACGCTAAAGATATATTATTGGACAAGTAGTCTGGCCTTACTAAGACAGGCTTCTCATTTGTAAAATGGAGTTGATATTTGAAGGGCTCAAACTTTAACAAGTTAGCTTACATAAAATTCTCAGTTTAGTGCCTGACGCAAAATATAAGCTTAAAAATTGATTCTTATTAAATACCATTTAAGGTGTATTTTTAAACATGTATAAATTTATATACATATGTATTTACATATACATGTTATATACATGTGTATATATGTGTAACAATTCAACATAAAATAATTTTAATTTAAGTATTATATATAAACTAGATAACTGCATAGTATACAATATAACAATTCTATCTATTTAAATCAGTGTAATTCTTGACTCACTAAAATACAAATAGCACAGAAACAAAAAAAATCCTCATAAAGTAAAAAGATTCCAAAGCTTTATCTACCTCTACATTTTTCAAGTAACATAATAATCACTGGACATTTTTCTATTTTCTTTTTTTTAACAATGAGTAAAAAAAGATATTTAATAAAATCAGGTCATATTTTCATACAGTAAACAAACTGTAAATCTATATTTTTTGAGAGCTTATTCTAGCCACATTAATAACCCAAAACATCACTACAAAATATTGCAATAAGTTACTGAAATTATATATAATTATATAAAATTATAAAATGTTTTAAAAACTTTCATGATATTAGAAATACACTGTGCTATTTATATACAACACATAAGTATGACACTGTCTTATATTATCAATTAAATCTAAAATTTGTTAGCTATCAACAACAAATGTTTAATAACATTTTCTTTTCTTTTGTGAAGTAAAAAGTCATTTAAATAATTGGATAACTTAAATAACATTGAAAATCTTCCTAGATGAGATTGAATTATTTTCTTTTCTTTGTTGAATATCCCTGTAGAAAGCAAAATAATTCAAAATTATCCAAACTCAGTCAGGCTCTTAAAAAATAGCCTGCAATTCTCAACTGTTCCCACAGAGGGAGAACTCATGCATGGGTAAGCGGCCAAACATAAGTGATTGAAGGAACTAAAATTTACATATTTATATGTATCTGGATGTGTGTGTGGATGTGTATGTGTGTGTGTTTAATGTCACTGATAAAAATAGTCTTTCAGCATTTCATATTACATTTAGAATATATTATTGAAAAGAAAGTCTCAGCCTTTCTAGTCTATCGCCTTTCCACTCTATTCTCTAGTTTTATTTTCATTAATTAGAGGTATTCCTCTTTATCCGCCCCTAATATGTTCCTGAAAATATGTGGAATCATGAAGTTTTAGAGAGTGTGAGCCTATCTTCCAATAATTTAAAAGGAAAAAAGTAATAAAGCATTTCCATTCCTCCAGAAAACCCAATCTTTTTTACCAAATATGACTAAAACCCTCTTAAACATATAAAATAACCCATCAAGGATTCTTCCATAATATAAAGTACTTAGGACACTAATTCCTTAACTATTTAATGCTTGCTGAGCTCATTAGGAGATATTTTGCCTGAAGTTAGCAACAACACACTAAAGTTTTTCTTCTACACAGCAACAAATATGTGCTTTAAGTACATGTACATAATATACTGGACTATATTAGAAAGGCAGATCACTTATTTTCATCACAACCTTTTTTACTTTCATACAGGCATTTACATACAATAATTGGGGGAAGATAATAATGATAATGCCCAACAAGTTTGAACAAGGTGAACACAGGACTCCATTATATTTGGAGAACAGCTAAGATACACCTATTGCTAAGATACACCTATTGCATGCTCCATATCTTCCATCTTTACTTGCAAACAACTTAAACATTTTGCTGTCAATGGCTACAAATTTGTTACGTGGGTTTTCAGAATCAATTTCCTGTCAATGTTTTTTGAAAGTCAATATAGCTTGTAAGTTAAAATGTAAAACACTAATAACATTAATACTCCCACTCCTAGCTGGGTTAGGTTTTACAGTAGAATTGCTAGTTGTCTCCTAATATCCAACCTTTCCCTCTTTCATTGTAAGATAACATTTATCATTTTACCTGGGCACATCATGGCTTGGCATAAGATTATATTTCCAAATTCCCTTTGCATATAGGTGTGGCCTATGGCCACTTTCTGGTCAAGGGGTTGCATGTAGATGCTCTATACACAACTTCTGGGATTTACTCTTCAAAGGTGAGGGTAAGTCCTGCATTCTCCCCTCTGTCTTCTTGCTGGCTCAATGCAAACATAATAACTGTACATTAGCAGCCAATTTGGATAGTGAATGACCTTGGGAAAGAACACAACCCACAGAGGAATAACAGGATAAGAGAAGCCGGAGCTTCTGACATTGTGAAGGACCATACACTTCCTAGGTTAATTACTGCGCCGCCCTTTTTGGACCTGAAAGAGAAACTTAGATTTTTGTTATTTGGTGTATTTTGTTTTTGTTATTACTCTCGGGCAGTTCTGATCCCAAATGACATTGTGTCCTTTCTTTGCTCACCAGACATCCTGGGCTTAAGCTTAACATAGAGTTTAAAATATGCTATTGTGATTATCTTTATGTCTGGATAAGTACCTCAAGGACAGGGAGTATGCCACCTTTTTTCCCCCTGAGTACCTGGAAAACAGTATAGACTTAATAAATGTTTTAAAAGCCTCACCATACACTATATTGAGTATATACTGGCAAGTTTGAATTATCAAAACTTGTCAGGTTCAACACTGAAAGCCCCTAAAAACAGCATTCTTAGAGCTTCTAATATATTTGTATTAAACAAAAATTTCTTTAAATATGATAATTTCAATAGAATGAAACACATTCATTAAGGTGTTTATTTTTTTAAAGATGGCCTCACATTTAAAGGCTTCTTGAGTGAAGAATTAAGAGACAATTCCAATCCAAAGTGAGTCAGCTTTTTATGATGTAAGACAGGGCAAGATCATTAATCTTTATGTATCTATGGACATGTTTTTACAAGTCTAGTCAAACTAGAGGGGACTAAATTATCTATTCTGTTATATTCACTACAACTTTAATCAGAAAACAGAATAGCTTAGAATAAAGAGAAAACTTTGCTACTTAGAAGAGTATCACACTACTATTTATCTAGTGCTTATCCCATGTCACACATCATCCTAGGAGCTTTACATAAAACAATCTCATTTAATTTCAATAGGAGCAACATGGCATATGCATTGTCATAATGAGATAAGGAAAATAAGACTGTGAGGTCAAGTATCTCTGCACAAGTTCATTCTGTTAGCAGTGTGTTTCTGAGCACTTGCTATATGCTAGGCACTGTCCATGTATTAACTCATTTAAACATCATAGCAACACTGCTAGATGCGTTATTACCCTTACTTCACAGATGAGAAAATGAAGGCATAGTGAAGGTAAATAACTTGCCCAACATCACACAGTTAATAATTGGCAGAGCTGGGATTAAAACTAACACAATAGTACAGATCCAGATCTCCACTCTTTTCCATGGTGTTACATTGCCTCTCATGGTAATTGCTGGAGTAGGAAGTATAACTTACCAAGGTTCCTATCCTCAGTGCTCTGAAAAATCCATCACAGCTAGTGTGGAGATGACACCTCCCATGGGTTGCTCCCAGCCAACCAATGAGAGAGGAAGGGATACAAAGGTCAATTTGTTCCTAGAAGAAAAGTTACTCACTCACCTCACCACCAATATTGTCTTAAAAGCTCTTACAGCCTTGTTAAACCTTCTTTAGACTAAACAGCAACCTAGGAGATTTCCATCCAATCTTCCCATTGGAGGGATTTCCTCCCTCCTTCCATTCTTTGGAGGGGTCAGATTTGTATCTCTCAGCCTTTTCTGACTTTCTATTTTCTCTCACATGGGCCTTTCTCCTAATAAAATCTTTTTATCCCATCTTGGCATCTGCTTCTGAAGAAACTGGATTGATGCAGTTTTGATGAGTTAGTTCTCCTGGGCATTCTTGTGGAGAGAAATCAGACTAGGTTCCCCAGTGAGAAAAAAGAGAGAACAGCCTTGTCACTCCCAGGCCCTCCCAAGGAGAAAGGGAAGCCTGAAAAAAATCAGGACCCTCTGCGTTGTAGTTGACAGAATGTACTCAGAATTTGGGGGTTGGTTCACTACCTCTATTGGGAAAGAAGGAACCTCAAGGGGACTTACCCCCTCTCAGACCACAATGAGCTGTGCCAGTAAGACTCATACAGCAAAGCCTGGTGAATAAGCAGATAGATTCCACTGGAGCAGTGGAAAATTTCTATTAGGAGGGTAGAAGGAAAGGAAAAAGTCTGCTGTTTACCCAATCTCTTTACCACTAGTTTATAAGAAACGAAATTTGAAACCAATGGTCTTATTTTACAGCATTGATTGGGTCCCGTTCACAAAGAATCTCTCATGCTTCATTCATCGCTTTTAGAAATTTTAAATTTGATGCTCATACTTCAGCCCAGTGAATAAACATTAGTGATTTTTTTTACATAATGAGCTGTTCAGAGGTCAAGCATCCTTAAGACTCTCATTTTTTTATGGAGGAATAGGTAAACTGAGTCAGAAACCCTTCTAGAATTCTGAGCATCTTATTTCTGCTCCCTTTTTCAATCTAATACATGTTCTCCAGCTTGCTTCTCCAAAGCAGTCTTCGGAGGTAGTGAAAACTGGTTCACTAAATGGGACAGTAGTCCTTTGTCATGAGTTATTTATCCTTGAGAACTCCATGGGTAGAGGATTCTAGAATTTCTGATTTCAACAGCCACATACCATCAAACATTGTGGAAATGTCAAGTAGACTTTTAAGCTGAGAAGAAGTAAAGGAAGACCAGGAGTTGACCAGTAGATGGAGGGCAGGAAGAAGAGAGAGAGGGTCCCTAGCAGCAATAAATCCTCTGAGGCAGGATAAAATTCGGCTGGAAAACAGTGCTGTAGAGGTTGAGTGGGTCAAGGCCAGGGTTTATAGCATGTCTTAAAGGTTAGTTAAACAATTAGAGGCTTTTTCCCCAAAGAAATCACTGATAGGTTTTAAGCAAGGAAAACATAGTTTTGTGATTTTAAAGGTCTGCTCTGGCTAATGTGTAGACTATTTGAAAGGATTTTATTATTTCCAATGCCTCTGAAGAAAGTAGGGGAAATATTCTGTTAAGGGTGCAACTTGTATCACAGAATTCCATTATGTTGTTAGTAGTTATTAATTATTAATTGATTGCCATATTATATTAATAAGAGTAAGAATTATGTGTAGAACTTACTTTGAACCATTATATAAAAAATATAATTCTATCATTTTCAAGTAAGAAACCAGGCTCTGACAGGTTGAGAGACCTGTCATAAAAGTGATGGAGCCGAGATTTGAAGGCTGGTTTTCCGTCTTTAAAGCCTAAATTCTTTAGAAGTTTGTTTCACTGGTTCTCACATTTATGGAGGATTTGGTATAGTGCAGCAAAGAGATAAATAGTATATGAAAGTACAAATGGAACCAAGTCACGCCCCATGCCCCTACCATCAAGGAACTTACAAGACAATGAGGGAACATCACACCATGACCAAGGCTCTGGAAGATATGTGCAGATTCAGTCTATATGGGAAAAAAACTACAACAAACTTGAAGATTTCAAAGACTAAACTGATAAAATCCCACCATTCTCATCCCCCTGCAAAGATATATCACTCATGCTCTCTCCCAGAGAGCCAAGAACACAGAAATAAATGAGAACAAGAAAGGAAAGATAGATTAAATATCACTCTAGCTTCTTAAATCATATTATCAAGATGAAATAATTTTCCAGAATATTACATATATATTTATTCAAATTACATTACAAAATCCAAAATTAACATTTTGATTATTCCCTGTTTTGTATTACCTATCACAGATTCCTTCAAATAAAAAATGTAAAAGAGTTTTCTGTAATAATCAACTTAACATATACACAGATCTTTATATATGACAAAATAATTTCACATGTATTCCTCTTTAATTTTCTTATCTGATCCATCCTTTAAAAAATAGTCAAATGAACACAACAAATATTAGTGACTTCATTTGCTGAGTAAGGTTTATGTTGGCTGTAATCTATAAAGGGATCTTGGATACAATGCTAGTTTAATACACAAATCAAATTTCAAATGAAAGCCCAGGAATAGTTTTTTGAGAGGACTCCTGTAACTGCATAAATACTAACAAACATGATTTCCCTCCAAATTCATACAAATATTTTCATCTTAGGATTTCAAATTATTCTCATACTTCAAACATGAATTAATGCAACAAATATATCTCAGCATGAAATTATAATAAAAGCCATGAAGCTTGTACCTCTCACACTAGAACTCTGTGGTGCATCTACACAGGACATGAATCGCACTGCACCCTTTTATTACTACTGTCTTATCTGATGAAGAAGTTTATCTAAAGAGCCCGCAGGGGACTTCTCGTACAATGACTGTGATTATTAATTCCATGTCAATATACTTTCTATCATCTATTAAAACATTTAGCAGCATTTTGGAATATAGAGCAGAATTCCTATTGAAATAATAAATTCTCCATTTTCAGGGAGGTCATCTGCTCAATCGAACAATGATCTCTATACCAATAAATCAAATGTTAATTTTCAGTCCTTATCTCCTCACTTTCTTCTTTGAGACACTCCTCACTTGGCTTCCAAAATACTATACTCTCTAGGTTTCCTCTTCTCATTTCCAGCCTCTAAATGGTTGAGTGCCCAAAGACTCATGCCTGGGGTCACTGCTCTTTTCTACCAATGCTCTCATCCTTTAAATGCTATCTGTACACTTGGTAACTCTCATATACACCTCCAGTTAATGTGTAGACTATTTGAAAAGGATGTCTCAGATGTCTCCTGAAACTCTAGATCTGTGTATATAACTGCCTATTTTACATCTCCATCTATTATGTCTAATAGACATCTCAGATTTAACATGTCTAACATTGAGCTCCTGATATTCCAATTCCACCACCTCACCCCACAGATATACAAAAATATGTCCTTTTAAAAGTCTTTCTTGGCTCAGCAAGTTAGTAAATGGAAATTCCACTTTTACGTTTGTTCAGGCTACCCCCCAAAAAGTCATGTTTGACTCTTTTTTCTCACTCTATATTTCATCTACAAGGATATCCTTTGAGTTCCACTTGTAAGATATAACCAGACTCCAACAAATTTTTAAAACTTAGACTGCTAACTACCCCTATCGAAAACATTGCTTCTTAGCAATATTACTGCAGAAGCCCCCAAATGATGTCCATGCTTCTGCCCTTGCATCTCTATGGGCTTGCTAAGCACAGCAGCCACAGACATCTACTTAAAATGTACCTCAGGTCATGTCACTTCTCTGGCAAAACTGCAATGTCTCCCCACTTTGCAAAGGGCAAATTCCAAAATCTCTCAGCGACCGACAAGGATCAGCCATTTTGTATTCTGTGGCCTCATTTCCTGCTATTTTTGCTCCCTGACTGTTACAGGCACACAGGCTTCCCTACTGTTCCTAGACTATTATAGTACACTGTGAACATCCATCATGTTATTTTTTTTTATTTTACTCTATTTTAATGTCAGTTTTCTACTTTGTATAATGTTTTTATTTATATAAAATAAAAAAATTGGGTTTTTCACATCTAATTGGAAAGATGGAAAGAATCACATCTCGAGAGGCACTATACATCATGCGAAAAAGGTTTAGCAGCCAACATAATAGCAACTGTGCATCACTCAATCACACACAAAAAAAATATTACTACCACTGCTGCTCTGACTGAAAATATATCTCAGCCTTAATGTGCTCCCATTAGAATGAAACTAAGTGTTAATAATTGAATCAAAATATTTTAATATTAACATAGAGCAGGGCTAAAAATGGGTGATAAATACTAACAAAAGGAGATAGAAGGCAGTCTACTATCTTACAGCAGCCTTGTGATACATTTTGTTTCTGCCCATGTCAAGATACAGATCATCATGACTACATCCTAAAGGGTGTGCTGACATATGAACTTTTCTCCAAAAACATTCTTTTAAAGATTTAATGGACTCAGTTAATAAAATGAAATATTTTAGTTAAGTCCACGAACACATTAGCATTTCCTCATTAGAGTGAAAATAATCAGGATTTCCACTACATGAAAATCGTCAAGATCCCATGCCATTGGCAAATATTCAGTGACTGTCAAGCATGTTTTGTTTTCCCCATAAAAGGGATTTGAGGAAGATTTTAATTATCATCCACATCACATAATCATCTACCTTGAGTTCATATAAATGTACAACTAATACCTCTCCAAAATTTTGGGGATCATTCTCCTTCTTTCAAATTCAGTCAAAATAACACTGCAGAGGGAAGAGGTTTTAGAATGGGAGAGGTAGGACTTTCAAACATACCATCCTCCATGAAAGCAATGAGAACACTTGGCAAAATGGTCAAATTGATTTTTTTAGAACTCTGGAATTTAACACAGCTTACAACAATTCAAGGTGAAATTACTTAAGAAAAATGGTTAAATCTTGGTAAGAATAATATGCTTTATGGCATTTTTCACTTGCCCTATTCCAAATCCTCTCTTCTTAGCTTCACAGTAGCCTTCAAAACCAGCTGCCCCAGATCCAAAGTATCTGTGAAAACCAGGAGCCTAGGAGGTTAGTTTCATAACTAAAAAAAGAAGAGTAAACTGAGAGCAAGCAGAAAGAAGGAAATAATAAAAACAAGAGCAGAAATGAGTAGGAAAACAGTACTTCCCTGATACCAAAAGCAAGACAAAGACATGATCTAATAAAAGGAAATTATAGACCAACATCCCTTATAGACATATATATAAAAGTCATCAACAAATTACAAATTTGTTGTAATTGAATTTGTAGTATTTGTTGTAAGAAATTGAATCCAGCAACATAATGGAAGATTATATTCCATGACTGAGTATAATATTATAGGAATGCAAGGTTAGTTTAACATTTGAAAGTCAATTAATGCATTATACCAAATTAATAAAATAAAAGACAAAAACCACGTTATCTTCCAAACTGATCCTGAGAATGCAGTTGATAAAATCCAAAACCTTTCATGATAAAAAACACTCAGTAAATTAGAAATAAAAAGGAGTCTCAATCTGATAAATGTCATCTATGAAAAACCCACAGTTAATACCACACTTAATAAAGACTAACCTCTTCCCTGAAGATATGAATAAGACCAGAATACCTGCTTTTATCACATCTGTTCAAAATTGTACTCAAAGATCTATTCTGGGCAATTAGGCAAGAAAAATTAATAAAAGACGTCCAGAAAGGATGGAAAAAAATATGTAAAACTATTTCTCTATTTGCAGATAATATGATCTATACAAAAAATCCTAAGGAAGCCATAAAAAAACTTGTTAGAACTAACAAAAGTTCATGAAAGGTACAAGATACCAAAATCAATTATATTTTTATACTTTAATAACAATATTAAATATAAATATTTAATAATATTAAATAATAAAAACCTAATTAAACAATAAAATGAGAAGTAACTCAATTTAAAAATGGGCAGATAACTTTATTAGACATTTTTCTAAAGAAGATACATAATGGCCAATAAGCACATGAAAAGAGGCTCAATTTTATTATTCATTAGAGAATTGCCCATCTAAACTACAGTGATATAACACTTCATACTCACTACGATAGCTATAATTTAAATACACATACACACACTAACAAGGCAAAGATGCAGAGAAATAAGAAACTTCGCTCATTGCCTGTAGGATTATAAAATGGTGCAAACACTTTGGAAAACAGTTTGCTAGTCTGCAAAATGTTAAACATAGAGTTATCATATGACCCAGCTACTACACTACTACTTATATAGCCAGGAGAACTGAAAATATATATGTTCACACAAAAATTTGTATATGAATGTTCACAGCAACATTATTCATAATAATCAAAAAGTGGAAATAACCCAAATTTCTATCAACTGATGAATAACTCAATGAAAGCAGTATGTCCAAACAATGGAATATTATCCAACAGTAAAAAAGAATGATGTGTTGATATATGTGACATGCTACAACATGGATAAACCTTGAATAATTATGCTAAATGAGAGAAGCCAGTCACAAAAAACTACACACATTGTACAATTTCATTTATATAAATTGCCTACACTTGACAAACCTACAGACAGAGAAAGTAAATTAGTGATTGCCAGGGGCTGGATGTAGTGACATATGGAAAATGACTGCTAATAGGTATGGGTTTTTCCTTTTTGGGTGATAAAAATATTCAGCATTTACATAGTGGTGATAGTTGTACAACTCTGTGAATATATTAAAAAGCAAGGAATTTTATACTTTTGTGGAATTTATACTATGTAAATTATATCTCAGTAACTCTAATTTAAAAAATAGCACTAGAACTGGGCTTTATGACATCTAGCATTTGAAATGAAGGAGAAATTAAGGCAGGAAGAAAAATGTTGGACCTAGGTGTATAAATGTCATTGCTCTCTTTTTAGGCAAATTGCTTCCCTTTCTTCTGGATTCTCAGGATAATCAGTTATTAATTTCACATAACAATGACACTATATTGTCAGCACATGTTCCCACGTCTATCTTCCCCCTTACTCTAGGTACTTGTCAGGATGATACACTCTGCCTTATTTTACCTGTATAGCCATTATGTTTAGCACAGCTCACATGCACATTGGACATTGAATAGACAGCTGCTGAATAAAAAGGGTTAGGTTAGAATAATCAGAATTAAAGTAAAAGTATTATAAATACTATATTTATTATAAATCCCGTACTTATTAAGAAATAATATTTATAAATTGCATTGCCACTTTTCTCAAGCAAAGACCATTGTTCAAAGATTTATTAGTTGTCTTCATATAAGCATCAGAAACACTAGGGTTATTTTCTATACACTCTAAATAAATCTATTTGGCCCAACATATAAGTATCATTCACACACTAATATATAAATATATTTACATAGTTATAGTGCCTGAAGACACTTTAAGAGTTATTAGGATAAAATCTACCTTAGCAATGTTTAAGAAACCAAGAACTAAAGTAGTGGTTTGCACAATATCACCTACACAGGCACAGAGAGAGGTATAATTGAAACACAGGTGTCTTGATTTCTAATCCAATGCTGCCTTTACAAAAGATGCCCTAAGATCAAATAACCCTGGAAAGCATGCTTTCACAAAATGTATGCTCACAACATACAATTTAACCTAAACACTCCTAATAATTTATTGCCTTAGTCCATAATACTAAAATTTAAGAGAGCAATCTTCTCTTCGACAATTTGGATCATATGACCCCCTTGTTAAAAGGCCTCGCAGGGATTCATATCACATTCCAAATACAATCTAGATTCTTTACCAACACCAAGGAGCTTTATTTTAATCTTGCTGCACATCTCTCCTACCTCGCTGTGCAGTACTATTATTCCTCTTGAGCAGCATACGCAAATAGATGAGCTTCCTTTTCAAGTCCTATTATATGCCAAGCTCTCGTCCATGCCTGAAAACAAACACCTGGATGGCTTCTTGTCCCACAAGTCTCTACTTCTGTTTTTTGTTTGTTTGTTTTGTTTTGCTTTGTTAATACATAGTTGTTCATCTTTCAAGTCTCAAGATAAATGTTACCTTCTCAAATAGGTGCTACTTGACAATTCAAACTCAGTCTTTTCTTTTACTGTATCCTGTGTTCTTTATCTTCATAGAACTTTTAAAAATATCTCATTGACTTATTTTCTTAAATTTTTTTTTTGCCTCCCACTAACCTATACACCAAATCTGTCTGTCTAGTTCACTACTTTATCCCCAGAATAAAGCTCAGAGTGGCTATTTAATAAATGCTTTTAGATGAATAATAAGTAAATAAATGTTGGTTAAAAGAGCCTTGCACACCAGCACAGCAGGCCCTGAATCCCAGAGGTACTTGTAACACAGTCAACTAATACAGAGATATTACCCTCTGTCTTCTTTGTACCCAATGATCGTTCTAGTTTACTTATCTGAATTTAAGGAAAAGAAATTAAAATTTTCTCAAGTGGTTAATGATTTCTTAAAAGCTTGAAGTAATAAACTGTCTCCTTGCAATTGATTAATCAGCAAAAACTCACTAATCAGCTCAGTATTAGTTCTGAAGGGACAGAGAAAAGGATGAGTTATGGCCCTTCAGATTGCTTAAAATCTAATTGAAGGAAGATTGTGGATAGTAAATTAAAAATAAATACAGGGCTGTATATAGTAAGTGGAAATATCTAATTGGTATTTGACCACTTTTGTTAAAAGCATAGATTTAGGATACAGTCACATAGCGGTGATTATTTAGGTAGAGAGCCCAAATGAATTCTCATGGTACATACACATACATTTATACTCACAGGTAAAGTGATATATCTCATAATTTTAGCAAGTTAATATTAGGAGTCAGTGGAAATAGAAATAGGAAGATGGTTGAACTGTTTCATTCATTCATCCTTTTTATTCATCTACTCAAGAAAACAAGCAGACATTCTGTGAAATGCTATGGAGAGTAAAGCAGCTATGACCACTGCTCTTATGGAACTTACAATCTGATGCCATAGAAGATGAGAAAGTAGATATTTTTCAAGAAGGAAAAGTTTAGGTAAGGGAGTTGAGTGTTGCAGATACACTAAAGAGAACTAAGACAAAGGGCTGTAAGATCTGACAATCAAGAGATCACTGAGCACATTGGGGTATTGATAGATCATTCTCTCCACATCCAACCTACCACACAATCACCCCCATAATAACCTTAGGAGCTATTTTTGAGTCCTCCCTCATCTCTGTCCCTACTTCAGTCACTGAGTCGTGATAATTCTCTTATGATCTGCCCACCCTGTAGGCCGACTGCTGGGGAGGAAACTTAAAAGCAGATGTCTCATTAGGGGCTAGAAAGTACACCTGTGACCCTGTTCGTGCAGGAGATGGAGAAGTGGGGAGGCTAGAAGCTTCAGGCACACAGGTCCTGCTATGAGCAAGGACAATTACTCCACTGAGTCCTTATTCTTTTATGGAATTTCTGATGTGGATTTACCTTTTTTCTTTCATTGGATGAAAGGGTAAACAGCACTCCAGGTGACTTCTATTTTTTCCTATATTTTTGTCTTTCATCTTTTTCATCTGCTAACCACTCTTATCCTGCCCAATCCTATTGTTGCTGCACCCTGCCTAACTCTGCCCTGGTTACCTGTTCAGACAGCCCTGTGGGGTCCACAGGCATTACCAGTGATCTTGTTTCTGAATGCATAAGCTTTTTGCCTTTGCTCAGTGAAATCTGACTCTATCACTGCCACCTCCTCAGGCTGCCACACATGCATCCCAACCTGAGATGATGTGCTTATGTGAGTGCCGTGGCAGATTCTGTGCACTCCCACCCCATGCAACTTTGGTCTTTTGTTCTTACCAGTTCCACTGAGATATTTTTAAACACTTTATCTTTAGGATGCTATTTTCAACCTATTTTTTAAAAAAACTTCCTTCCCAGACTTCAATGGTACTTTGCTAAGGCTGATTATAATGGTGTCAGGGGTGCTATATCATCTTTCATATTCTATACATTTTAGAACATTCTTTTGCTAATAACATTATTTCTTCCTTTTGGCAGAGTCTTAGTGACAGCTGCTCTCTCCCAGTATGGGGTTAAGCAACTTTTTAAAAAGTCAAGTCCTGGTAACAACAAACTTATAGTGCTGGTCACTTTGCAGTGTATTCAAATATCAGATTATAATGTTGTACACCTGAATTTATAAAATGGTATACACCAATTTTACCTCAATTAAAAAAAGTTTTGATAATCCACATTTCTCGAATTTTTTTCTGTGATTTTAACCTACTATCATTTGTAGAAAAGTTTAGAAGTTATAGTAGACTCTATGCAGCAGCAAGAGGGACTGGGGAGGGTCAGAAAATGAAGTGTTAGATTTAGTCTTGGGGTATTTTGCTGACACATGGAGGAACTTTAATAAATTTCCCCCCTTTCTGTGTCTTTAGTTTTAACTCTTAATGATTTTTCAAATGATTTGACCAGCTTAAATCATAGGGATATGGAGACAATAAAATGAGTGTTTCAAACTCTTTTAAAGACTTCCATGTCTTTCTCACCCACTCATTTATTTGGGGGAATTTTTCTGCACTGCGTTTTGGGCAGAATAAGATCCTTCTATGGCCTAGAATACCAGAGGGATGTTTCAGGTTACAGATAGTCATGAAACTTCAAAAAATACAAATTCATTATAATGTAGCCCTAGAAAATTATTTATACTCCTGTGAACAATGATGTCTAGCATTTATATCTAAATATACAACAGAACTGAGCATTAGATTAGTCAAGTATTTAACAGAAGTGAAATAAATACCACTTTTTATATTTTTCTTTTTTGACTCTTATTTAGCAAAACTTTGTGGTTTATGTAATACAATAACAGAAGATATTATTTCCGCCCTCAAGAATAACAAATTCTAGTGCATATTGGGGGTGGGGTGTAGGGAGAGGAGAAACAGGCATAAATAACAATAAATACTGATAAAATTAGTTTGAAAATGGCAACATAAACCAAGTGTAATGGATCACACAGAAAAACGATTATGGGGATGAAACTTAATTGGAACTGCATTTTGATGTGCGCTTTTTCATACATAGGAAAATAGAAAATATATTTTATACCAAAAGAGCAAAGTAAAATGTATAGTCATGTGAGAAAGCATGATGTTTAACACTAGAAGAGCACAATAGGGATGCAGAATAAAGCTGGAGTGATGGAAGGTCTGGAAATGAAGCATGTGGTCAGACTGTCAAGGGTGTTGTATGATAAGCTAAAGAGATCAAGTTTCCTCCTTTAGGCTAACCCCAAGATTCTAGCTTCAGAGAAAGAGTGGAATTGATGACTTTAATTGACATTAGAAAATACATTGACTAGAAGCAGAATATTTGTGTTCTGTTTGGGTGTTTTAAATTTAACATGATTCAAGACTATATAGATAGCAATATTCAGTGGATAGAGTGAACTATACAATGTATGTGTGTAGCTGAAAATATTTGAGAAATGTGTGGAAGAGAGTTGATGGAAGGAGATCTTGAAGGAAGTATTATTTAGGAGGATCTGGGCAGATTAGTATCTGGAAATGCAATGAAAGAAGAGAATTTTATAAAAGAATTATCAGCAGTGCCAAATGCCCAAGGCTGAATAAGTAGCATGACTATGAAAACAAAATAACTGTATTTGGCAATTAGAAATTTAATTGTGGCCAAAAGGGCAGATTTCAATGTAGTGGCAAGGACAGCAACTAAACAATGGTAGCTACAGATGTAGCACCTTCCATTGATGAGGTTTGGTAGTAATGAGGAAAGAGAAGGTAGAGCAGTGGTATAAGTGGGGTGGATAGATGCATTAGGGGAAAGTTTTTTGTTTTCAGATGGGATTGTTTTGGATGGATAAACTTTAAGTGTGACCATAGACTGAAGAATACACAACTGTAACAATGAGAAACTGAAAAGAATGTAGTGGAAACCATTATATTAAGTCCTGGAGTTGATGAACTTTTTAACCATTAGTTTTCCAACTGCATTTATGTAGGGTTAATAATGTCCCAGATATGCTTGATGAATATATTTTTATAACTTAAAAACTTCCTGCATCTTGAATTCAATCAATAAAAATAAATTATTTATCGGAGGAAGTCTGAATTATTATCTCAAATTACATTCCATTTTTTTGCTTTACTTATGAATTAGGACATTTTTGCTCCCTGACTTATAAGAAACCATTTCATATACAGATATCCAAGAATGACAGGGCAAAAGTGCAAGCTTATACTGCTTCCTTTTCATACATGCCCAATTCTCAGAAACTGATTAAAATTAATAAAAACAAATTTGAATGCTAAAAATAGGAAACATCAATTAATATCTCAAATTTTGAGAAATATCTGTCAGATAAAAAGTACTGCAATCCAAATTATCATAATAAGATGCGGAAAGTTGACATTCAACTATCCTTCTTAAGAGCAATAAAATGATACAGCAAATAGAGGAAATCATGAAAAAAAATTACAACACCTGTTTTGGGAGTAGAAGGCTAGAAATATAGGCTATCCGTGGAGGATGGGAATACTTGCCCTGAAAACCTCTTCTCCCACCACTGACAAACAATAATGGTGAGGCTGGCAGAAAATTCAGGTATCCTGCCCACTTCATGCCACATTACTAAATATCTGCATTTTACTAACATTAATTTATATGAGTTTAATGCCTAAAAATTAATAAAACTGGAGAAATTTTAAAAATTATCAAAGAACTATATTTTCTTATCTCAAAATGCCAGAGCATTTCAAGCTGTCAAAATGTATCTACACTAATTAAACCATCCAAAGGGTCTGGGATTCTTGCCAATTTATTGTACAGAACCAATATAATCTGAATAGGAAACCTTAACAAATGTAGCACAGAACACATAATTTAGAGAACAAAAGATACACATATTATTAACTATATTTTTGTTTGAATCTCTGTATATCTATTTGTCCATCTCACCAACTAATTGCCAGGGCCATGCATACTGTAACACTAGGAACATTCCCATTCAAATCATCATCACCATTATTATTTCATGTTGTTCTGAAAGTCCTTTCCAATGTATTTCAATAAGGAAGTAAGAAATATAAACTTAGGAAAGAGGTAGTGAAGTTATTGACATTTGGTCTGGCTGTCTACCTTGAAAGCATAACAAATTAAAATGAAATTACATATTTAAATTAGATTTTGATTAGGTGACCATTTATAATATGTAAAAAAATTAAAAGCATTCCTACAGTCAGGAAAAATAGTTTAAAAAGGGCCTACTAAACAATAGAAACAAGACCACAAAAATACCTTATTTTAAATTGTGAATGATATATATATATATAAAACTATAGAATGAACTCAATACAAATAAAATAAATGAGAATTAAGTGGAATACTATCCTTGATTTGGAATTAGAAGACTCAATATTTAAATAGGCAAATTCATTTATAAATTTAGTATAGGAGGCTTGTTGGACTCTAACAGAATTATTCTAAATCTCATGCTGGAAAAATTAATATAGAATAATTAGACTATATTTGACACAATAAAAAATGAGCGTCTGTTTACTTTTTTAAGTATGAAAGTATATTTTAAAGTGATAGTAATTAAAACAACATGGTACAGGCAGAAAATTGACCTGAAGTGAAAAGAAACTCTAAAAGATATCAACCTACAGATAGGTATATGAGAAATGTGGAATTACAAACCAAAGGGGAAATACAGATTTATTTTTTAGGCTTCCTTTCATCGAAAAATCTACTGAGCAATGATCATTTACTAGGCATTATTTTAATACAGCAGTGGAGAGGTTCAAGTTCCCTGCTTTCTTGTAGTTTACATTCTAATGGGACAGGTCATAAACAAATCACAAATAGATACACAATTTAGTGAAGGGAGTGATGTGTGCAATAAATAACAACAGCACAGAGAGTAAGAGCGAGGGAGACTGTTGCTTTTAGATGAAGGCACCAGGAATAGGCCTGCTGAAAACTGACCTGAACAGAAAACTAAAGAGCACCGGGACAGCCCGCACCCCATGGTAAATAAATGGCCGACCACTGCAGCCTGGACAACAGTAAATGTTCTAAATTTAAAAAAACAGACATATTAAAAATCCAAACAATGTAGGTTAATGTCTCTGAATAATACAGTAGAATATTCAAAACATTAATGCCAAGCTGAAAAGGGGGGCCGGAAAACCGGAGAGCAGCTTGTCTAAATTTTCTCAGCAATCGTTACACACTGTAGATACCACATCTTTCACTCAAAATTCTGGACCTGAAGAAGTGATATCTTCTTTGAATTCCTATATGTTTTTACGTTATTCCACCATTAGAAGTTTACAAAAGTTAGCTATTTCTTTTTAAAACTGTCTTTCTGGAGAACACTGGCATAGTACTAACTACAAAACATAGGTAAAATAAAAAAGCAACTTAGATATGCTTTACTCATTTTGAATTCCTATTTACTTTCATTTAGCATTAAAAAAACAAACCTCTGAGTTCCTAAAATAGTAGCCTATGTTAGCTAGTCTCTCTTATGCATATTTGTAATGGTTCTGCTGCCCATAATTATTTTAAAATTTCCCTCTTCTCTTTTCACCCATCCCACATAGAAAGCACACCTTGATTTCTGTGATGAGATAAAAATATTTTTGTGTTTGCAGTTCTTATGCAATAGCACCTCCTTTAAAACACCTCATTCCCCAAAGAGCTATTTAAATTTTGCAATGATTTTAACATTTCAGCCTAATTGTTCAGGTTTTAGAGAGAAAATTAATGAAAGGGACAACCATTTAAAGCACAAGAGCTAGGTTCACACTTCATTAAACATTTTAAATGGCTATTTTATTTTATGGCATTTGCATTCCTTTGGAATTTTAGCTGGCCTGCTTTTTATAACCAGGAATTTTGAATCTCTATACAAAGAAAACTTACTATACATGTCATTACCTGGTTTATAAATATATTATTCTTATTTCTATTTTCAATTATTCTAAGATGCAGCTAAAGTTGAAAACGCATGTCAAGGTTTAATCATTTTAGGGGCAGGTAATGGAACACTTCATTAATATAAAAACGTTTATCGCTTTGCTAAAATTGTATTTAAGTGAACTATGCCTCTCTCCAAAAGTAATTAATTTACTTCAATGTTACATTTTCGGTGTAGAGCAGTCACTGAGAAGTGTTTCAGACAAAATGCTGTTATTGCTCTAAGGAAAAAGTAATTTATCTAAACAAATTAAAAAGTCCAATAACCACATCAATGCAAATTGATCTGTCATTCCATATGCAAACTTTAATTTTATTCATGGTGATAGACCAGTTATTACCTCTGATTAGTTATCACTTATCAATTATTAGATCTACAAATTAATTTCATTATTAATTTGAACTTTGTATAATTAATCAACCAAGTGTAATTTTATTTGGCAGATTTCGAAGTCGCTTGGCAGTGACATTCTTTCTTTTCCTGAGAACTGCCCCTCCAGACAGCATGGGGGGATCTCTGAAATTAGTATGCACTGTTTTATTCTACCTCTGTCCTCACAGAGGTTCGTGCCAAGCTGGGCCCCTGTTCCACAGCTTCGAGCCCCTCTGTACAAGGCCACTAGATATCAGGCAATCAGTGGCACTGTGGCTAGGAGATAATGTGGGCTCAGGTATGAGTTTGCAATTTCCTGTCATCTTCATGTACAGTGGAAGAGAAAACACACCCATTGAAAGAGAAGAAAGCTTATAATCTTATAAATGAAAGCCTCAGATCTTGATGGTATCCCTTGAACTATCCTGAATCCCCCCAGTATATTCTCTGAAGCCAGTCTAAATGTGAGTCTGCTAGTTGTAAATATAATAATAATAATAATAATAATAATAATAATAAAAGTACAGAACCTAAAGTTATAAAGCATAAGTACTTAGCATTAACTGGGAGATAAAGTTTTAATATTTTTAATACTGTTTTGAACTTAGACATAAATACTATTTATTGCCAACCTTATTAAATAAACATGGAATTGACTGAAGATCATATTATACATTGGAAAGAAAATTTTAGGTTTGAAGGTGTTATGGTCTGAATGTTTGTGTCCCCCCAAAATTCATATGTGAAGCACTAACCTCCAGCATGACTGTATTTGGAGGTGGGGCCTCTGTCGAAGTTAGTATGGTTAAATGAGGTCATAAGATTGGGGGCCTGATCCAATAGGATTAGTGATGTCCTTATAAGAAGAGACACCAGAAAGCTTGCTCTTTTTTTTCCCTGCACATGAGCTAGAGGAAGGCCATGTGAGGACATAGCAAGAAGGGGCCCATCTAAAAGCCAAGAAAAGAGTCCTTATTAGAAACTGATCATGCTGAAACCCTAATCTAGGACTTCCAGCCTCCAGAACTGTGAGAAAATAAATTTTTGTCACTTCCAGTTGTGAAATGAATAGGTCATGGGATGTGGTGTGCAGCACAGTGACAACAGTACTATAGTATATATTCGAAGGTTGCTGGGACAGTGGATCTTAAAAGCTCTCACGACAAGAAAAAAAACTTTTGTGTGATTTTTTAATAATAATAGATGGTGACTAGACTTATTATGGTGATTTTGCAGTGTATATAAGTGTAAAATCATTATGTTGTACAACCGAAACTAATATAATGTTATATGTATCAATTTCACCTCAAATAAATACATAAATTTATGTTGTTTTAGCCACTCAGTCTATGGTATTTTACTACAGCAGTACAAGCTAATTAATATAAAAGGGATCATCTAGTACATATATACTATGTTATATATCAAAAAACTGAAAATCGAAGATAACAGCAACTTGCCTAAGTTCATACTGCATTGCTGTGAGAGGACACAGGAGTTTATAATTTAATACTTTTTTCATCCTTACATGTACAGAGAAAACACAGTCTAAGGCAGAAATAGTTAAGGAACTAACTTTAAATTTAAAAATTCAATTTAGAAATGGTCATTTCTAAATTAAATGATTTTCTTTTAATGTTCACCAATGTCTTTTAGATTTAAGCTCAGTCTTTCAGAGTGCTGCCTCATATTTCCTCTCTCTTTAGAAAAAATAATACTTGAGGGATGGTTCAATGGACTCCTCCTACAGCACACGTCCTTTTTTTCCCAGAGGAGCAGGAAACCATAGCTCAGCCTTCATGATAGAAAAAAGTATCAGTTCTATATGATGAAGAAAATGTTATGATCTTAGCCTAGTTCTTGATATGTTAATGAATCTAACATAATTAGGAAAATCTATTTCTTTCTAACAAAGCCTATATTTCAAAAACATTTCTTAGCTGAAGACAATAATAAAAGAGTCAGCTTTGAGACACAAAAGCAGAACAATGACATTTTTATAGGAGCAGTATCTCCTTCTCCTTCCCCGAACACTATCATGGTTCAGCTATGGAGACAGAGGCATGCAAAGCAACATAATTAAAGGGAGAAATGATAACACATCATTTAAATATGTTTAAAATATAAGCTCCATTCATGACACTGGCAAAACTGGGACTGCTGTTTCCAAGGTCATTTTACTTTCCTTTGTTCAAAAAATAGTTGATGATATTGACAAAGCCTTTTGGGTGGTTATCGTGGCACAGTGGAACATTATGAGGCAGCTAAGTAAAAAATACCATTTGGATAAAGCTCAGGAATGAAACGAAACTCAGTGAGTGAGTGAGGGTATTCGTTAAGCCCATTACTTGAGCAATTAAAGATTTGTATTTACACCGCAGCCAATATCCCCATGGCATTGTCAAATGACCTGTATAGAGCCCATCTGAATGTTTTATATCAATACCATGCTGCATCTTATACTGTATGCCTCTTAAGGGAAGATTCTTAACTATCAGCACAGGGATCCTTGCTGTGTCTAACATCCTCAGTTTCACAACCATTATTTGAACTGTAGATTTATTTGGCAGAGTAAAGAAGCAAAAAGGGTTTCTACTACCTATATTCCTGGAAATAGTTTCTCTTTTTCTCTAACGAAATGTTTCAGCAGACCCCAAATGGTTTTGGTTTATCTTTTTGTAGATCAAGTTTAAAGTAATGACACTGAATATCCCACATAAATCCTCTATATTAAAAATGACAAGAAAGGTGAAAATAAAAGTAGTTGGGGGAATTCCTATTACAACCTTCTACAAGCTGTATTGATAAAACCAACTATAACTGTCACTAATTATCCTCCACCTGACTTAGAGTTTAATGCCCTTGAATTATAGTCACTTGAGGATCATTTTTAGAAATAAAGCACTTCTAAAAATCACAATGGAAATGTTGACTATCAAAATTTTTTGAACAGTGTTCATTTGATCAATGACAATATTTTAAAAAAGTCAATTTGTGATCATTTAACAGAAATAATATATACTGTGCATATCGAAGCCACAATTTTCAAAAGAAATCCAGTTTTAAAAACTGTAAGGAAATACCCTCTACCTCACCATTATGTGAAAGTTTAGATAGAATGCCCTATGTACCACACTAAGAACTTTATAATTTGAAAATAATTATAAGCATGGAAAAGAATAAGTTTATATAGGTTCACCCTGCAATTTATGCAAAGCTTTCATTCTTTAGAAGCTCCAAGTGTACATGACCAGCTGGACTAATTTGTGGTTGTTTTGTCCATATATGCCAAAGACAAGAAGACATAGACCTTTTACACCATGATTGATTTCTAGCCAGGAAGTCTTCCTATTTAAAAAATATTCAACAAGAAGTCAAAGTGCCAATCACATCAAAATAGCAATGATCATGTTTATATTTTTATTCTGCATGTCTTGTACATCAGCACAGATCCCACCAGGAGCTTTCCCTATCCTCCTAGTGTTGAAAACAACAACAAAAATTTAAATAAAGTCACAGAACAAAGAGGCCTTGAGAGACCTTCTGGCAAGTTAATATCTGAGACCTGTAGGCAAAATGGTTTTTTCTTTTCTCTTCTTTAAAATGCTGGAGACTACGACTCAAAAACCTCTCTTTACAGAGCCTTCTGGTGTTGTAACCTCCTGAACATCAAGAAGCTGCTTTACCTATGACTGACTAAACAACATCTCAACTGAGTTTATTAAATCTAATTTCTCCTTAACCAGCTCCTGTGAATTTAGATAAGAAGAATCTGATTAAAATGTACTTGCTCACTTAAATTCCAATTAGCTGAAAATAAAATGTGATTATTTGAAAATAAAAAGACTAAAGCACATTTTCTAGATTAGCCTTGGTTGTTACCCATAACATAGTTGCAAACTGGCACCTATGGCCCCACAGATGGTAAAAAGCATATGGCTCTGTCAGTCAGGGAAACTGCCAGATTTTACCACAATCTCTCTGGGCAACACTGGGCAAGTATTCTAATTTGACCTCTTTGAACTTTTATCACATCTTAAGCAAGGAGGCTGGATTGGATAATCTTTTAAACCCCTTTCAGCTCTAAAATTTGATTTATTTATTTAATATAACTTTGGGAGTAAAGGATACCAAAAAGGTTAACATATCTTTTTGTGTTTTTGGTGGCTAGAGGTAATTTCTTCATTCTGAACACTGCCATTACAATTTGTATCTTCCCCTCCATCTATGACTTCCTTAAACTCCGACAGTACATTATTTGTTCTTTTCTTTTTTTTTCCTATGTAACATACAATAGGCTCTACTTTTCATTTGAGTACAAGATTGAAACTCTGCTACTAAACTGAACATCCTTGAATGCAGGGATAGGGTCTGATATCACCTCTTATTCCTTTATAATATTTAACCTGGTGCTTGGTACACAGCATGTACTTTTGATGAGTAAACGAATGCTAAATAAACTACACTTAACTTTGGGGATATTCATTTCAGATACTGTCATTTGTATAACCTAAAAAAAAAATACAAAGGATCTAGGTTTTAGGATATACTACTAAAAAAGGACATGGCCAAGTAAAAGGAAAGGTAAATGGTACAACATTAGACATTTTTAAAAACACATTCAAATGTTCTGGGTAAATCGACATAAAATCTTGTTAAAAATTTAAAGGTTTTTTTAATGTAAAAAGACAAGTGACTCACAGTGTCTTGAGGCAATCTCAAAATAAAGCCTGAAATTTATAAAAATAAAGCAGTTATTATATTCCTTTCAGTACGGCTTAAAAAATAAAGCCCTAGATGAAAGAAATAGAATTTAGTTGAGGCTGGTAATTTTGACCTTGTAAAAGACCCATTGTTTTTTCTGTATTCATTTTAGTTCTTTAAATAATATTTATGAACAGCATGTAATATTTTATACAGAAATATAGTTTAAAGCATTCTTAGATATGATAGCATTCTGCTACTATTTAACTGTGTTAAAATACATTTCATGAAGCCTTATAAGACTATGTCTTAATATTATTAATAGATGCTATTATCTTAGAATATCACCATCAAATCTGGAATAAGCCCAATTATTATTGTGCCCTGCCTGATCTGGCCAAGGTCTGCTCCTCTAATCTCACCTTAGGCACCTCTAACCCTACCCTGAGTGCTTCCGTCACCCAGGACTACAGAACACATTCCTTCCCACTTGGGCACTTCCTGCCCCTCCTGCTGGGGACATTCAGCTTTTCATAGACTGCTTCTTCCCATTCACTGCCTTCTAGGTCTCTCACAGATGTCATTTTAACTCTGTATTAAGGTAGGCCCCTCTGTCATTTTCTATCATAGCACCCTATTCATTAAATTCCTATCTCTCATCATATTCTCTAATGATTTTATCTATTTATTATTATGTATATACAAATACATATTTATATAGGTTTATGTAGGTTTATTTGAGTGTCTTCCCCTCTAAAATACAAAATTATGCCAGCATGAGCCTTATTTGTCTAGTTCATTGCTGTATTCCTGGCACCTAGCATAGGTGACTGGTAGATGGCAGATGCTCAACATATATCTGTTGAATAAATAAATCAATCAATGATCACCATCAAATGTAATTAAGAACCCGTGGCTCATAAATTCTTATTTATTTGAAATAAAATGATTGTACCTGTTTATCAACATTTTAATTAAATTTCTGGTATTATGTGATGAAGTAGGTTAAGTATAAAATGTGACTCTGCTTTGAAAAATACTATACTTTCAGAGCAAAACAAAATTTTCACGTCAGCAAGGCCATAGTAAATGAAGCTTCTTCCATGTATTTAAAGGTATTGTGAATAAGCTGTACGTATCAGTGTTTCAGTGGTCCAGAGAATATGGTAGATACTAGGAAAGATTTCTAGAGTTTATTGAACTTCTCAACAATTATAATGATGACAATAATAGTTACCAAATATTGAGCACCTGTTATGTACTAGTCACTGTTCTAGAGAAGCACTATTTTTTTAATTTCAGTCATTTTAATTACAAAAGTAATACATACTTATTATGACAATTCAAACAAGAGCAGTGTTCAGGTAGAATAATATTTTCCTTCTCCACTCCAGTCCCACTTGTATAATGAACCATTACTGATAATAGTGAGTATATTCTTTGATATTTCTTCCATTGTTTATACATACCTTTAGCTACAGGGCTTATACTGAGCTGTTTGCAAATCAGCTGCTCAGAGCTAGAATCCCTTTTGCTAGGATTGTACCTGTGTTCTACAAGTGTTTAATAATTGTGTACTAATCTGCTTAGGCACATATATATGACATTGCTGTTATATTAACAATTGGATCCTACAAGTAGATGGTAATATAGAAAATATTCACTTAAAATGTAGTTTTGATATGCTTTCTAATAACAGATATAATAATATTAGTAGTAATGGCTAATCTTTATTTTAAGTTTGCTGTAGGCCATTCATAGTGCTAAGTTTATTTACCAAGGTTCACCCACTGGACAGGTGAAGACATTTGGTTATTTTCAATAGCTACAAAAAATTAAGAGGATTCCACAGCAGAGAAGTACCATAATTTACTCAGCCATTTTCCTATTTGTGAATATTCGGATTTTTTCCAATTCATTGTATCAAATATCCCTGTACATATATCACTACATATCGTTGCCATATTTCTGCCTGAAATATACCCATAAACGAAATAACTAGGTCAATGGGTATACACAGATTTTTAAAATTTCATGAGTAAAGGATCTGGAATATGTAAATTTAAGTCTTATGAACCCCAAATAACTTGAATAGGCAAAGCAAAATTGGCTGTAATTTTGAGAATAAGAATAAGATAAAGACATGGGAGCAGGAAACAACCTGATGTGCCAGTGTGACAATTAGGGACTCAAACACAGTAAAGCTGGTGGTATAATATGCAGGCTTACTAAAAGGCAGGCTAGCGTGGATCTTGATGTCAAGTAGAATTTAGGTTTGCTGCTCTAGGAAGCAAAGAATCATTTATAATTATTATTGTAGCATTTGCAATAACAAGACAAATGATTAAGCAACCTTTCAGAACTGGAAGAAAAAAATCCCAGAGGTCTGCTGACCCACACAAATTTGAGCTTGAGCGTGGTGTTCTTTTCCAGACCATATGGACGCTGGCAGTCTTAGTTTCCTCAGGAACTCCTTGAGTAACAGAACTAGAACAACTCACTGTTCAAATGCAAATGCTTTCTCATCAGCTCAAAATTGCTCCTATTATCAAGTTTGAGAAATACAACAACAGCAAAAGCCCTCTAAGGACACAATCAATGACACACCACAGGCAACTTCCTATTTAAAGCCCTCCCTTCTCTTGTCACTGACTGAAGCCAGAGAGGCTGCTAGGGCAATCAACTTTGAGACTTCCTCTAATAGGCTCATACTTCTCCCTGTTTGAATATCTTTTTTTTTTTCAGTCCTAGAAGATCCTCCTGGTGTAATAATGACATTCTGTATCTCTCATCAACTAATATGTGCAACTAAAGGTGGTCTTACCATATCACAAAAGGTCAAGCCTCCAAATCTCTGTGGTGTTTGGTATTTCAGAGGCCTTGATTTATGTAACTTCAGTTCTAACATAAAAATAGACCCATTGAAAAAAATATAGAGTCTAAAAGAGGCAACAAGATAATCCATCGCCTCCACGGTACATGAAATCTAATCACTCCATCCTTTTCTTTTTTACTATTTTTACTTCTTCTGCCCACCATGTAACTATTAATATATTCTATAGACCCATTATTTATCCACTTCTTTAAATATTCTATAAGTGAGCTCATCTACTCCCAGAGCACCAACATCACCTTTGAGCCAAGGACTCCAACATCTCTAGACTCAAATTCTCTTATGAGTTCCAGACCCAAAGTTATGATTCCCTATCGAGTTGAAAGCACTCTCACCCAGCAGTACCACTGCATGATTGTTTATGGCCACTGTCCATTCCAATCAGTTGGTATTTCATTTTAGCTGTCAGTGCTCTGTCTGTACTCGTGGCTAAAAGTTTTTTTATATCCTGCCTGGTCACAGCACATCAAACTTAGCATGTCTCAAACTGAACTTCTCAATTATTCTTACTGCTCCCAATCTGTTATACATCTTATATTTCTCTCTGTTTCAATGGCACCACCATCAACTCCACTGCCCAAGCAAGAAATTTCAGAGTCATTTCTATTTTCTCCTCATTTAGCATCTATATCCAGTGATCACGCCTAGTTGTCCTCTCTCCAGATTTTTATTCATATCCATGCTCTCCTCTCTACTGCAAGACACTATGAGTTCCTTGGTTCACACCCTGTCATCATCCATCTGGCCTACTGCTTTAGCTTCCTATCCGGTTTCCTTAAGTCCACCATCTCTACTTTCTAAATCATTGCCCACCTAGCACCTAAAGTTACCTTTATAAAACACAAATCTCGTCATGTCATTTCAAATTCCACAAAAATGTTTCCTGATTTCATCCAACAGAAACGTGTAGGAATACATGTTAGATAAGGAATACAATAGGAGTACAGATATTATTTTTTAAAAACCCCAAACTTTCTTATTGTGATCCATTTGATCCATTCCCTGTGTTAGAAACTATGGACACACCATGAGAAAAAGAGCTGGTACCTCTGTACTAGGAAGATTAAATATTTTTTTAAAAACCTGTAGTATTTAGATTTAACAGATATAGATCACCTAGTTAAATTTGAATTTCCAATGAATAACAAATAGTTTTTAGTATGCCCCAAATATTGTATGAGACACACTAAAAAATATCATTTATTTGATATGTAAGGAACATTCCAGGCAGAGAGGAGAGCATTTACCAAGGGAGGAAAGAGAGAAGCAACAGAATGTTTGCAGCACTGTGCTGATAAATGCACTACAGTTTCTCTAAAATAAACAAACAACAACAAAAAGTGCTGATTTAGAGAAGTTGTCAATTTCTATGGTGTAAATACTTCTACCAGGACAGATTTAAAACAACAAATGTGATGTCGCTTTAATATAGAGTTGGTAAAATAAGTGCTACTGCAATATTTCTATTATATAGTATTTCTATCATGCAGATAAAATGGATGTGAATAACTCAAGAGCATAAATAGGCATAGTAGCAAAATAACTAGGAAATGGTAAGATTTGAGAATTCACAACATTCATTTTAATATAATTTACCTAATTGTAAGTTTATGTAATTTAATTTTTAAAAGCTCTCTTTAAACAACCAGCTTGCAAAATTTTTAAAAATTTAACAAGTTGGCTTCTATAATGGTATGGGCCATCTCTAAACACTCCACTGTGTGTTGGTGAACTTCAAGTCTGTATTGGTGGAGTATAGTATTTGTGTAAAGAAGGGTGAGGGTGAGAATGTGGATGAAAAGGTGGGCAATGGAAGGTGTTGGACATCCCTTTATACAACCTCCATCAGCTTATGTATGGATAGATATGTGAATAGATAGATGATAGATAATGATGATGATGAAGGTAGGTAGGTAGACAGACAGACAGACAGAAAGACACTGAAAGTTTACCATGTGAACTTACAGGACGCAACTTATAGAGTGCCCTACTTACCCTCTGCAGTGAAATGAAATGAGCAATTAGAGTCAGAGGTCTGAGTAATAACTCTATCATTTACTGGTAACCAGTTTGATCATCAGTTTTCTGAAGGTAAAAAAGTAGAAAATAATGCCTTTCTCCTTGGAGAGAAATTTAACTGAGGTTTAATGAGGCAAGGGCCTTGTAAACCAACAACTGCCAGATAAAAATCCTACTGCATATATCTCTGCAGGAGCATGTACATTTGCTGCTTCTGTACAAGGCAGAGGCACACCCATATTTCTTATGGTGTCGCTCCAGCAATACAGTTTTTCTTTTTCTTCTCCTATTCCCTCAAAGAGCATCCTCTTAACACTGACTCTGAGTCCTTCTAGGCCTGTTCGCAGCCTTTACCTCCCATTTTCCTTTCTGAATCTCCCTCTATTTCATCCAAGAACTACTTAAAAGTTTCAGAATAGAGAGATATTTCTCAAGCCCATTTGCCTTCTTCTCAAACTCAAATACAAACATACTATAGAAATCCAATGTTAGATTATAAATACAATCTCCTTGTCTCTAATACACTCTTGGTTAGAGCTGTTTAAAATAATCAACAACAGCAATTTATACTCAATAAACCAATAAGCAAAGTTAACATCTTTTATGTTTTAGTGTGTTGCTAAAAGAATGCAGAAACCTGTGAGCAGAAGAGACATAATAGAAATGAATAAAGATGAAGAAATGTGAAGAAATCTGGACATTGAATTTTAGGCTTAACTTGATAGGCACCGAAATACATTTAGAATCGGAAAGTAATATGATGAAAATGGGATTCAAGAAAGAATATCTTAAAGGTATACACAGGATAGTTTGCTATGTAAGTATAGGCTTCACGTCTGTACTTGACATTTATATACAATTTAGTGCCCCCAAATTTTGTATACCTGATAAATATAAAATTTGTGCAGCCGATGATGAAAGAAAAAAATCAAGTTTATGACAATAACAAAAGCTCTTTTGTTCTGACTATCTAATACTGAGCCTTTCCCTGCATAACTTAATTTCCAAATTTAATATTTTATTGAAAGATTGAGAGAGAGAGCAAGAGAGCATGAGCATGCTGTACATGGTTTCATTTTGGCAACCAATTCCACTTAAGAACTGTCAACCCTCTTCTACAAGAATTAAGAAAATAACAAATAACATAAATAGGGCTCATAAACTCACAGCAGATCTAAGACACATACACAAATAAGAATTGGAAAGTGCTATGTGCTTTAAGTAAGATAGATGTAACAAAAGTTCAGAGAAAGAAGAAATTCTGGTGGGGTTGTTAGTAAGGGAAGTTTTGAAGAAAATTACATGTGAGCAGAGACTTGAAAGTGGGGTGGGTGAGAAAATAGATACTGAAATTAGTGGAGGTAAAAGCTCAGGATGGAAAAAAGGAGTGGAAAGTATCTCCAGTGAGTAAAGAACAACGTAATTTTATAAAACATATGACTAGGAGAAGGCACTGTGGGGGATAAGACAGGCAGTGGCCAGTAATTTTCATAGGCTATTAGGCCTGAAGGCATCTGAGAGGGCAGCTGCTCTGACCAAAGCTGGGTAGGATGGTTTAGACTGATGAGAGAATAGGAGACAAAAAGGCCAATTAGGTTTCTAACTCCAAGTAAAAGAGAAAGAGTCTGAAATAAAGAAGATGACAGTGAGAATGGAAAGAAGGAACAGATGTGAGGATTCAGAATTAGAGCTGACAGGACACAGTGACTGATTACATGTAGGAAGCACAAGGAAGGAAGGAGTTGAGAATGACTCAGGGGTTTCCGTCTGGATGACTTTGGGAGAACGGAAGTGGCACAAATAGAAAAGAGAAGGTGAAGAAGGATGCATGTGCATGACTCTGCATGTGTTTAGGGAGTGTGATGTGAAGGAGGTTCAGAACTCACTTCCATTTTATTTGGACCAAACACATACACCTTGAGTACCCTTAGGCTTAAAGTGCTGTATTTGCTGCTGTGGAAAGTACAGTGGTAAATGAGATTCTACCTTTGTTGAAAGAGAAAAATTAAATGCCCTCTAATCTTAATTGTAAAAAACCTAAATTTTATTTTCATTGATACAAATGCACACACAGACACACATAGACACACAGATATATAAGTCAAAGTCACACTTTTTCCAAGTCTAAACTTTTTCACTAATATGGCCTAAGACTACCACCTGGGCTGTCACAGCAAATGATACTACAAAGACAAGCCCAAATATTTTAATACTTTTAGTGCTTCAAAAGATAATAGATGGTAGAAAGAGCTCTCTGGCATTGTATAGAAACGCAAAGTTAGAAAAACCAAAGGGACAAATGAAAGAGGCTTTCATTCTCCTCTTCGATTCTCTATATTCTCTACTTCTTAATGTTTACCATCAGCTCAGTTTACTATTTACAGTAGGGGGGATAACAGAATTCATCTTGGAATCATTTGTCAATCAGGACTCACTATTCAAATCAAATCAAAGTATAGTTCAAATCAAAGGAAAGCAATTTATATCAAGTTCCAATGGTATTGCACAGTATTACATATTACAGTAAACCAACAACTTTCATAAAATATAGCTCCTGCATTCAACAAGTGAAAACTGCAAGCGGGGAGATAATATTTTTTAAAAAATTTAAGTTAATTACTTTTTTGGAAAGTCAATTAAGGCAAACAAAGAAAACATGTCCCAAGGTAGCACACAATTTATTGACAAATGACTAGTATACTTTTGAAGTATTGTAGGAGCTCATCTTTAAATTAAATATCGACCCCCCCTTTTTGCAAGTAAAACAAAATCCTGTTTATTTCATATATAAGAAAATTTAGATGCGAAAAGTAACTGACAGCAACTTTTATATTCTTCTAGGTTCAGCAAATTTTCTATCCTCCATAAATTCGTTCCTATTTAGGGTAACTATCATGGAGAGCATGAACTAAAGTAAATTTTTGAATCAAGAACACTATGGTATTCTCGTCTTTTAACCCCTCTTGTGCATAACCCAGGAGTGAGCAAGAAGCGAGGTGTCAGTGGATCCTCACTCAGATCACTGAAATAGATTACCAAGAGTGGCTGCCTCCAAGGAAGTCTGGAGTATAGGCTCAGGGCTCTGACTGCCGTGCTTTGAATCCTGGCTTCTCCATTAGTGGGTGTACATGTATAAGCAAGTAATTTACACCTTTGTTCCTCAGTTTCTTTATTTGTAAAATGAAGATAATAATGGTATTATATAAAGTTTTATGAGGTTTAAAAGCACATAAGGTGCCTAAAACAGTATAAGATATAATTGCAGTTATTGTTATTACCACCTTTGACAGAGAATCGCAAAGAGCTAACACTAGACACTCTTCTGCCGGAACTTTATGCATAACGAAAGCTGGTGACAGGTTTTGAAATTTTAGAAGTGTGTTCTTTTCCTTTTTGATGCTCCACCATGAAACAGTTCTCTCCACTGTGTAAATCTTCCTTCCTATGGAACTCCCTTAAGGCATTAGAAAAGAAGTTCATATTTTAGGGAATATAATTCCCTAGAGCTACATGCCTCTTCCATTTCCTTATTTTTCATTAACTTTCCTAAGGTAACTCCCAGAGTCAAATTCTTGGACTTTTTTTTTCAGTCTTTCTTCTTCCTTGTTCCTTTCTTTTCTACATTCACTTGTCACCAAAGCCTGCTGCTTTCTCTTTCCAGCTACCTCTCTCATCCATCTCTTCTGTAACCACTATCATTATCCTTACTATTATTAACTATGTCTGGTCTATTTTTGTCACCTACTAATTGGTCTCTTTCTCTCCAGGAATGCCCTATTATCATCCATCATACATACTTCTGAAAAATTCATCATCCTTAAACAATCCTTTCAACTGGGTAGCTCTATGTTCAGATACTTCCACTCCTCCTTGGGAGTAAAACCAGTTTCCTGAGATTGGATTTCAAGGATATTTATAAATTGGCCCCTATCTTCCTTTATAGGTGTATATCCCCCAGCTCTTTTGCAAAATATGTTTCTCGAACTAGATTAGATAGGCAATTTCCCCTTTGCCTGATAGCTTCATTCTCTTTGAACTTTTTACCCAAGTCATTTTCTTAGTCAGGGATGCCCTAATCTGTCCTTTCTATTTAATTGCAACTTATTCTGGAAGGAAAGCTAGTCCTTCTTTTCCCCCTGTAGCTTTTTCTGATTCCAGACTACCTCAGTCACAATTATTTATATACCTATCATCCCTCTTTGAGGAAATTCCTTGTATATTTTCTAAGTAATTCATTTCACTTTTGTCATTTACTCATATTATAAGATATCTTTTATACCTACATAGCCACCAACTTATCCAATCCATCCATCCACTCGACCATCCCTCTCTCTCTCTCCTTTCCTTTCTCCCTCCCTTCCTCCTTCCCCCCTCATCTTCCACAATTAAATTATAAACTACTTGAGGGCAGATTCTGTACCTAATATTATTTGGGGAAGAAGGGTCTTCCTTCCCTCATCCTCTAATTTAGTACAGTATTTGGAACATAGCTTGTGCTCAATAAATATTTTTAAAGAATTACAGAAAAATATCAGATAACATATAATTGTTAACATAAATATAATAAAATGGCAAGTGTTATTGGCTCTACCAAGTTTTCCTGACCTCCAATTTTGAGTTAGATTTCTCTGTGCTTTCATGGTCTCATCATTATACTTCGTTGTATTTATTTGTTTACCTGTCTGTCAGTGTAACTAAGCTATATCTTCGTAAATGTTTTATAAGTCTCTAATATTTGTTGAATAAGTGAGTAAAATGAATGAATGTCAAAGTATATGCTACATATATGGATTATTTGAAAATAATGAAAATCTTATTTAATATTACCCAGAGTTAATTAAGACTTAAAAAGTTTGCTTCAGTATGTCATGTTCTAAAATTGTCTACCCTGTGACCTCAATTATATATTACTAGCAATGCTATCTAAAATCACTAAATATATCCTAGACACATTCACAAGACTTAATATTTGTTATATGCATAATAGATGAATATATCCATTTATCTACCAAAATCATTTTTACTAAATAAACATTAATTCACTGCATAGATTACTCAAGCTCCTGGTCATGATTTTTTCTTTTAATTTAATACCTTCCTTCTCATACTGGTGCAGAAGTAACCAGTGGCTACAGATTCTCCTTTGGCTATAAGCTTCCTGTTTTTGCACAACAACCATCTATTTTCTTGGCACAGACAGATCGTTCTCATCCTGGACAAAAGACTCTGTAGAAGAGCTGAGGAAATAGCAGTGATTCACAGAGTAGCCAGGCCAGGCCCCAAGGCATGGTGACTTTCTAATAATAATATTGCCAATACTTATTTCCCTTTGCATCCATTCTACATGAATTTTGGAAGAAACATCCATTTCAGTAATGCCGACATTAATTTTGATTGATGAAATGATTACTCACCCTAGCTAATCTTCGTTTTTACTAAGCACCTCAGTAATACATACCAGTGGTTCTAAATCAGGAGAGTACGTCAGGATAACTTGAGGAAATTTTCCACATATACATTTCCTGGCCTCCTTACTCATGCACAGTACAGAGCATTTAAGATATGATGGGGGTAGTGTAAGGTGAGGGTGTATTCTTTTAAAAGGTGCCCCAACGCTTTTTTACACCATTCCTTTCAATAGGAAACAGTAATAGATAAAAAACAAGATGCAGCTATATAAATATGTTTTTCAAATTGTGCCAATACGAGCATACTGTAAAAGCTTGGTAGATACTTGTTAAGTGAATGAAATAATGAATAATGTAGAGATTATTCACTGCTACTTTAAGCGTATGTGAATAACATTTTATAATACCTATATGCAACTTTCTCACATACTTGTTCTCCTTTAATCCTCAAAAATTCCCAGTGGGATAACTAAAAATAATATTCTCCCTATTTTTCAGATAAGAAAACTAAGATCTAGGAAGGTAAAACACGTGGGTCAATGTTACTCAGCAAGTGAGTACCAGAGGAAGAATACTAAAAATACATGGTTTAACACTTAAAGCTAGGGCTTACCCATTGCTCCCTGAAGAATTACAGAATTCTTCTTCTTGATAATAATATAGATCATCTGCATCTTTTGAATCAATCCTATACTAGAAATTCAGAGACTTGGGTTCTGTACCTGGATCTGCTCTTTCCTGCTGAGTGACCCTGGGGTGTGTCACTACTAAAGTTCACATCTTGTCTTTCCTATGCAGGTCAAGTGTATGTATCATTAAATCTCAGCTGTTGCCAACATCATGTGGTTTGAGGTAAAGCTGTCATTAAATGAACTCAATCAAAAGTTGTACAACCTTAGTTTCTTCAGGATATCTTTTTTAAAATAGTACCTTGTTCTTGTGGACAGATATTTATCCTAAAATTGGCCCAAGAAAGCTGAAACGATGGGAAGTCATTGAGCTAGCTGCTTGGGGCTGGTCCTAGGCTTAAAGTAAAAGTGATCTTTAGGCTTCTCTATAGAATCAACAAGATAATAAAGAATAGGATTCAAGTCAGATGCTCCACACAAGAGAGGGAAAATTGCATTTGGCTAAAACATTTTCCACCCTCAGGAACAAATGACACAAACAGTATACAAGGGACAAAGTCTTCCAATGTCAGAGTCACCAACATAGGAACTGCTCAGAGCATCATTAACAGAAGACCTAGTTTAGTCAACAAGGGATACTTGGTTAAAGTAATTAATAACTAATCAAGTTCCATAAGACACAACTCATATATAAAATTACCACAGCTCTACTCTTACAGAACTAAACTCTTTTAGTACTCACAAAGTTGAAGATGTTACCTTCCCCTCTGAGCATGCAGAGAAAAACACAATATTACCTTAAAATAGTTACAGCAGAAATAGGGTTTTTTAAAGATTTGTGAACTGGCATAGTTTGATTTGCGTAAACCAGCAAATCATATAAAGAAAATGAAGACTATAAAAGCCACACATTTTTAAAAATTCTGTCACTTCCTAATTATAACCATGAATTGGAAATGTCAGCATTCCTGGTGTTATCTATTTTCAAGTTACTGGTTGTACTAACTTAATTCTAAAAGATAAAAAATATATTTTAGTTGGAACTTTTATTTTTCTAATATCACCTGCTCAATCAATATAATCCCTACGGCAGGTAGTAATAAAACTATACGTAGTGACATTGAACATTTCTTGGATGAAAAATAAAATTAACAACAAAATAAAACTCATCACAATTTTGATATTAACATGTGCCTAAAATTAGTACAGAAGAGGTTGCTTGTCTCTGAATAATATCTTCATTCATAATAAAATATATAGCTAAAAGAGCCTATGCATATAGGCTTTTTTCTTCTTGGCTGAATTTACTCAGTAAGTGAGATATCTTTGAAAGGAACGCTATTTTTGTCTAGTATACATACATAAACATGTATTTCCTTTAGTATATTCAATCACCTACAAAATTATTAAGTCTTCTATCTCAACAGAATATTAGAGTGAAAAAAATCACAAAAAGAATTTATTTTAAATGGTAAAAATCTAATGTTTCCATTTTTACTCCATTTTATTTTTCATAATTTTTCCCTTCAGTGTTTGAAGCTCTACAAATCTATCTAAAGTAATACAATTGAGATTTCTAAAATTTTAACTTATATATGCCACTGAAGACACATTTGTGTACATAATAAGATGATTGAGACTTTATGAGGAAATATATACCTATACATTACAGAGTCTATGAACAGAAGACCTATTAAGCATATCAGAGATTTACACACATGACTTAGAGCCTCTTTCTTTCATCACACACCAGAAGTTCCTCTCCTTAACCACTTCCAAAATTTCATGCCTACCTTGCATTGTTCCATCTCTGTTGCCACCAGCAAAGTCCAAATCACTATTATGTTTTGCCCAAACCATTTGCCACACTACGTTGGATCATGATTCTCCCTTCTTTGAACTGCTTCAAGGACTTCTCAATGTTCTTACATTAAATCCAAAGACCAGAAAGGCCTCCAAGATGGAACCCTTGTTTATCTCAACAGTCTCAACCATTGCTCCCCTCCATCTCACTTTTCTCTGACCTTCTTCAGTTCCCCAAACATGCTCCCTTGGTTTTTGTAGAAAGACCACTGCATATACCATCTTTGCTTGGAATCACCCTCTGATGGCTCTTCACAAGGCTGACTTCTCATCTTTCAAGTCTTTTTTTAAATGTCAACTCCTCTTAGAGCCTTACTTGAGCATGTTCTATAAACAGCTTCCCCTGTGTAGTTTTCTATCACTCAGTTTAGGCACTTGTTAAAAACTAATAGTTTTTGAATCTCTGTTTGTTTGTTGTTTAGATCATCTCCTCTCACACTGTAAGTTCTACCAGGACGAGGACTCTGCTTTGTTCATCATCATGTACAGTGCCTGGCATTGGGGTCTGCACACAGTATAGCAGTTCCCCCTTATCCATGAGGTTTACATTCCAAGACCTCCAGTAGATGCCTGAACCCTGGAGAGCATTGAACTTTAATCAACTTCTTCAATTCCACTGGAAATATGGCAACAGCTTCTTCACCAGAAGACACAATCTCTCCAGTCATTTTTATATTTCTCAGTTCAAACCTATTTATGAATCTGCATAACTATCCCTTACTAATAAATGGCTTGGTGTCACCCATTCAGAGGATTCCTTGCGAAAGTCTCTGTATAGGTTCGATGCTCTCTGGTGGAACACACTGCCATCAATCGGAATATATTTGACGTTCACATCTTCCACCCACAAATTTAATGCTCTTTCCATCTTAACTAAGCACTTATCATGTACTGTGGCCATAACTTTTGCAGTTTGAGGAGTGATAGCAAAACTAGGAAGAACTTCTTTTTCTTTCCTTGCAATTTCATGGATACAAGATTTGTTCTTACTATAGATCTAAGCAACCTCAGCATAGATTCCGCCCCCCCTCTTTATCAAGTCAAGAACTTCACTTTTTAACTTAAAGGAAGCACTTTATAGCTCCTCTTCAGTGTATCTAAATTGCCAGCATCACTACTCTTATACTTTGGGTCCACTTTTAAGTAAAAGAAGGGTTACTTTAACACAAACACTGTGACACTGTGACAGACAACCTGACAGCTGAGATGGCTACTGAGTAACTAAAGGACAGGTTGCATATGCAGCTTGCATAGGCTGGAAAAAGGGATGCTTCACATCCAGGCCAGAGAGAGTAGGACAGCATGAGACTTCACCATGATATTCAGAACAACACACAATTTAAAACCTGTGAACTGTTTATTTCTGGAAATTTTCATTTAATATTTTCAGAATATGGCTGACCACAGGTAAATGAAACTGAGGAGTGAAACCAGGGTCATGCGGGATGGCTCTACAGATTAAATAAATATTTATTGAAGGGAGAAAACATAGCTTGACTCATTGCAAAGCAATCAGTGAATTAATTCCCCTATTGCACATTCTTCTGCCACTGAAATAAGTTTACTTCCCCTCTCCTCAATGCCACCCTCTCATCCTAGGCTGACTTAACAAGTTTCCACTGAAAGAGTAGATCACACCTGCACTGAGATCAACATTCAAGAGAATTTGGACAAGACTGAGTATAAAATCTGCAGAATTTCAGGACTTAAGAAGACTGTATGGACCCAGATGGGTAGAGGGACAAGATCAAGAAAAACAGGTAAAAACAGACTAGATTTCAGTATTCATACAGCCTTTCCCAGGCTTCTAAGAAGAATTACATTTATGAAGGAGGTGTGTCTGAGGTGGTGACAATATGCCAGTGGGATGCCCAATTTTCTATGAAACTTTTGCCATCTACCAATACAAGGAGATATAGAGTTCTGGGCATTAGTACACACAGCCTGAAGATCATGTCTGGTACGCAGAGTTTAAAGGCATAGCGACATAATGACAGGGACTTCAGTCTAACTGTTTACAACTTCAAAGAACATTTTTGTACAATCTTTTATCTAGTATAAGATATAATTGTGATATTAAATTGTGTGATTTTAGATGAGAAACCATATTTTCAATTATAAAGATATATGATATTTACCTTATTGCTATGGGAAAAGTAAATATATTAATACATATTTTGCTCAGTTATACTTCTGGTTCTCAAGCTTGACTATTTTAAAATTAGGTTAAAAATAAGCTACTACATTTACATGATTAAATTCATCCTTGCCCCATACATGTTGGTCCTCATAAGTATTTGTGTTATATCATTAAATCTGTAAAAAGACTGTTACAGAAAAAAGCCATGCCCTTGAGAGCTGAAAAGAAATGCCTATTAAAAAAAAAATTTGGATGCTGCCTCCCTGTAGATTCAAAGCTAACTCATCTGAAACTATAAAGGGAAAAAGAAGAGTTTGTGTGATGAACATGTCCAGTCAAAAGCTTCCACGCAGATAGTATTCAATGATCCAGTCCAGGACATGAATTACCATTGTACAGAAAGATCATTTCTAGAAAAGAGGAAGTGGGGAGGACACGACAGAATAGCAAAGTAAAATCCTGAGAGTAAATAATTTGAATTTTTACTTGGAACCTAAATTCATTTTTTTTGTTAAATAAATGAAATTGATATTATAGGACTTACAAACATCTAACAAAACAAAAGAGAAATAAGTAAACATAAATACCATATCAAAACTGGCTTCTCAATATTTCTAAATGTAATCAGAGAAATCCACACCAAAGCATCTCAACAGTATTAAAGAACTTGTACAAGGTCTTTTAGACACTTTCTTTAACTATACTGAACCCATACTCTGAGGTTACATTGGTAATTTTTATATGATGAAATTTGTCATACATGTAAATACACACACACGCACACACACAAAGTTGTTTATTTTCTAGGAATTAGAAATCAAATGTGTCAGTAACCTCAAATCATGAATAGTTTTAAGAGTTATATAAAACTCACTTTTCAATGTAAGCTTTTCCTGAAGACATGGGAGTTTCATATGACACACTTACCTAAACATACATAAACATTCACATAGACCTATTATAAATGTTCAAAGACAGAACTTAAGTAGTCAAAAACCTTCCCACAAAGGATTGTTGATGGCTCCACTGGTGAATTCTACCAAATATTTGGAGAAAAATTTACAAACTTTTTTCTCATACTCTTCTAGGGAATACTTCCAAATTCACCTATGAGGATACTATTACCTTTATACTAAAATCAGACAAAGATATCATAGGAAAACTACAGATCAATATCTCTTATATACACAAAAATCAACAAAAATACTAGCAAATCAAATAAAGCAACATAAAATGGATAACCAAGTGGGATTTATCCCAAGAATGCAAGATTAGTTAAACATATGAAATCACTCAAAACAGTACACCTTATTAGGACATAGGATATAGGACAACAAACACATTATCATCTCAATAGATACAGAAAAGGCCCTTTCAACACCCTTTCATGGTAGGAATATTCAACTACTAGAAATAGAAGGAAACTTTCTAAAGCTGATAAAGAACATCTACTAAAAGCCCACAACTGATATCATATTTAATGTGGAAAGACTGAAAGCTTTCCCTCTATGATCAGGTGCAAGACACATAGGTCTGCTTTCAAAACGTTGTTACAACTAGATATTCACATGAAAAAGAATGAAATGGGACCCCTACCTCACACTATATACAAAAAGTAACAACATGGATCAAAAGCCTAAATGTGATAACTAAAACTATAAAACTCTTAGTAAAAAATCTAGGGGCAAATCTTTATGACCTTGAATTTGACAACAGTTTCTTAGGTATGACACCAAAACCACAAGTAACCAAATCTAAAATAGATCAATTGGACTTAATCAAAATTAAAAACTTGTGCTTCAAGGTACTGTCAAGAAAATGAAAATGCAACTCACTAAATGGGAAAAAATATTTGCAAATCATTTATCTGACAGGATATAGTATCCACTATATATGAAGAACTCTTACAACTTAACAATAAAAAGACAAATAACCCAATTAAAAATGAATAAAAGATTTTGATCAATACTTCTCCAGAGAAGCAATAAAAGTAGCCAATCAGCATATGAAAAGATGCTCAACATCATTATTCATTAGGGAAATACAATCAAAACCACGATAACATATTCGTATTCTTCACACCCACAAGGATGGCTGTAATAAACAAAGACTGACAATAACAAGTGTTGTCAAGGATGCAGAGAAACTGGAATCCTCTTACATTATTGGTAGAAATGTAAAATGGGACAGCTGCTTTGAATTACAACTCAACAGTTCCCCAAAAATGTAAACATACAATTACCGTATGACCCAGCAATTTCATTTCTAGTTTTATACTCAAGGGAACTGAGAACATATGTCCACTAAAAAATTTGTACACAAATGTTAAAAGCAATTTTATACCATAACAGCATAAAATCAGAAGAACACAAATGCCAAATAACTGATGGATGGATAAACAAAGAAGTGGTATATACATACAATGGAAAATTATCTAGCAATAAAAGAAATGGGGTACTCATGCATTCTATAACATGGGTGAACTTTGAAAATATTATATTAAGTTATAAAACAAGATAACAATAGTCATATATTATATGAGTCCATTTATACTAAATGTTCAGAAAAGGCAAATCCACAGAGACAGAAAGTATATTAGTAGGTGCTAGGACTTAGGTTGTGAGGAGACTAAAGGAATGACTGCAATAGATATTAGGTTTCTTTTGCAGGTGATCAAAATGTACTGAAATTACATAATGGTGATGGTGGCACAATTTTGTGAAAACCACTAAATTGTACACTTTAAAAAATGTAAATTGTATGTATGGTATGTGAATTATATCTTAATTTTTAAGAGTAGGCAATCACCAACAAAAAACAAAGCAAAACAAAAAAATTAAACTGAACTATGATTTATGTACTTCTCTGGATCCAATTTATTCATAATAATGTCTCCTTCCATGGGAATACAAAAATTATTTGTCTAAGCTTATTTTTGGCTATATATTCTTTTCTGGATTTTTACTTTCAAATTTTAAGTATACCAGTGCAATTGTGACCAACCATCTCAGTTTTCACAGGGAGATTCTTAGGACATGGAAATTTCAGTACTAAAACATAAGAAGTTCCAAGAAAACTTAGACAAGTTTGTATTTGCATGATGTTATAATTTACTTAATTCCTCTGCTCTTTGTTTATGTACTGGTGACATCCTCTATACTGCCTTTTACATTCTTTTCTTCTAACTCCATATCTTCTCCCTATGCTATTTCATTAGTCTTAGTTTTTAATATAAACTAATTCCTCACAAATTTGTATATCTCATCTAAGTCTCTCCTGAGTTTGAGATATGAATAGTCAACTGTCTTCTGGATGTTTCAGTTGGCCACTAATACAAAAGTCTAATGCTAAATCTAAATTTGCTTTAGTGCCTAAATTAATTTTTTTTATTTTATCACATCCACTTAATCTCTTGAGCTAAAGTGAGTGATTCTCTTCTCTTTACTTTATTATCACAACCAATGAATCATTATATTCTAATTATACTATCTACAAAACTTTCTCTAATCTCCCTTACCTCCTTACTCTCATACTTATTCCCATTAATATCCATTACTTAGACTGATGAGTAGACAAGTGTTTTGGACTTTTAAAATCCATGATCACTTTGAAAAACAAAACAAAAACCTATAATGTAATGTTAAATTTCAAAATACAGTATTAAAAATAAAATCATTTGTTGCTTATTTTCTCCAAATTTGACAAGTGTCCTATTCCTCAGATTCTGATGCAGTACTTCCTGTCTCCTTTCTTTCTCTTTTTCGCACATTACACCAACCCCCACCCTCCATATATGCACAAACTTCCACCCACCCACACGACCACACACACACACACACACACACACACACACACACACACAGTCAAAGGCTCTGGCAATAAGTCCATGATATTCTGGGCTTCAGGGTAACTGTTCTCTCCTTCTGGAACTCTGTACCCCAAACTTGCCTGCCTCCTGAATTATTCATCTTTCACATTTCATATTACTATTATAGGCTCTGTAAATCCTTCCCTGACCACACCAACCCTAAATGGAAAAAATCATTTTCTCTTTTTTAACATACATTCAGTGTTGCACTTATCATGTAGTATCATAATATCTGATTATGTAACTGCCATCTCCCCAACTTGAGAGAGAACTCTTAAGACAAGAATTCTATCTTATTTATCTGTGCATCTTATACATGAGGAATCACTGGCATAAAACTCAATTTGTTGAACTCCACTAATATTTTTGATATATTTATTACTTTGATTAAGTGATGAAAACTTATGGAGCATGCTTAAAATATTACTGTGACATTTTAATGACAACTGACAATCTTTGGATGGTTTATAAACACAATTATCAAAAATACAAATTATATTGATATGTGTATACATCAATCTAGATTTGCAAAATAGAATGTACCAAGTAACACAAACACAGTCACCCTACTTCCTATCTATCTACCTACCACTCTATCTCTTTCCCAATTCAGTCAAGTGTTTCGAAAAAGGTGTGAACAATCACCATCCCCTTTTCTTGACTTCTCATTTGTTCCTCACACCTACAGAGATAAAGTATTTCCACCCACTTATATATTAAAACTTCTTCGACAAAAGCTACCATTAACTTCTATACAACCAAACCCAAAGGACATTTTTAATCTGTGAAATTATTTATTGATTTTCTGCTTCATATGATGCTTGTGGGTATTCCCTTTGTATCCCTCTACTACCTTGGCTTCTTGTTCTCCTATTTCTTTACCATTATTTCTCAGTTGATTTAGGGGATCTTCTTCCTTTACCTATTCTTTCTCTGGTATGTTCTGCCTAATTATATACCCTTTGGTGATGTCATCTACTTCCCCAGTTAACTGAGTGTTTCAGATTCATATTCTCAACTGTTTCCTCAAAGTATATACCCTTGGATAACACACAGGTAACATAAAATCATCATATCAAAATCTGAACTCCTCATTGCCCTACCTTGGGCCTGGTTTGATGCATTAATTCCACTTCTTGTTCAAACCACTGATGTGCTAGTTTCCCATACTCTTTCCTCACAAACCATATTCAATTGACAATTAAGCACTGTTCATCTGACTTCTTACTCAGCTCTTGAAATGTTTCCTTCCCACATCCTCTTTTACGCCTATAGGTCAAGACCTTATTATCTTTCTCTAGACTATTACAATAGTCTATTAATTGATTTGTTTGCCTCTAGTTTTGCCCACATCACATTCATACTTCATTTTCCCCACTTCTGCCAAAGTAAAGCAAAATATATTATATATATTATATTATACACACACACACACACACACATATACATATAATGAAAATCTGACTAAGCTACTCTCCCAATTAAAATCAATTAGTACAATGTTATAACTAAATGTAGTGTTTATTGAATTTACATTTCGACCCTGTTATCAGAAATCGAAATTCATCTCACAGTACTAATCTGGGATGTATTCTTATATTTTCTATTCTATACCATTAAAAAATAAAAACAAACAAACAAAAAACTAGTCTCTTGATTTTCACATCCACAAATTGGTTATGACTTAACACTAATCTACAGGGTACAGCCTATCCTTAATCACCCCTAACCCCCAATTTATTGTTTCCCTTTTCATATCAACCTAGAAAGACACTTCTGTAGATATGGATAGCTCAGTTTATATCCCCCACTCTCTAGAGAGAATCATTAGAAATAAGGAATGATGTGAATTTAAAATCTTTCAAGTCACCTCAAGAGAGGCTCACCATTTCAGTTAGAAAAGTATATAGTGAGCAAAAAGACTGTCAGAAAGGAGGATTCACAGAGACAACTATATTCTCAGCCACTATGGTCAGAGGGGCCACCAGGAAAATTTCACCAGGTACATTGTAAGCTAATAACAGATTTCCACAACTGTAAGTCTATAGAAAGTAAAAACAAAATAAGACCCAAAAACATGACCTAAAGTTTTTGGGGAACGATGACAATTGCTTCTTTATTTCTGAAAATTCCAATTTAAAATGGTTTTCAGAATGACTGGGACTAATTTAAATGAAACCTCAATATGTGGAACATACATATTTTAAAATAAATGTAAATTCCTCAAAGAAATTTCCCAGAAGTTGCTTGAAACCTAATGTTTTCTAATGTCTTCTAATATCTAGAACATAAGATATAAAGTAGGGATTGTAAGTTTTCTCTGAATTATCAAGAAAAGTTCCAACAACAGGAAAACGGTTTTACAGTAAAGATATTTATAGAAAAAATACAATAACATCGTTAAGAGTATGTCCAGCTATGTACTTTTTTCAATATAATTGTAAATCATTTTTACTATGGTTAAATCAAAATTATTTTTATTCCTTGAAAAGTACTGATAAAATGTAGAATGATATTCAATGATTTTCAAGTATATTTATTGAAATAAAATCTATAACCAATCTATTCGGCTTTGTGAAATTTATTTACCAAAATGTTATATTTTAAAACATAAATAATTTTAAATTATTTCTAATTGTATATAATACAAAAAATATAAGCACTTAAATATTTTATTTAATTTCGGTCTTTGCCAATGCTTATAAAAACTTGTCAGAGCAAAAGGATTACAAAAATTTACTTATCTTCTTATAGACTTTTTACAATGTTATCACTTTATTTTGGTTTTGCTTCAAAGAATCCTCAGCTAAAGAAATCTATTAAAATATCACTCTTAGGACACACTTCTTCAAAGGCTTTTGCTAAAAACTTTGGAAGAAGCCACTTCCCCAGTAGTAACTACTTGGCTATAATGGTTATGCTAAGAATATTGCCGCTGCTGCTGAGACATTTTAAGGGAATGCTTAATTTTTCTTACCAGGAGCATAATTCTTAGAAGATTGAATATATCTTGCGACTCTGCAGAATTTTAAAGCTCTTTACATTTTATCTCATCAAAATCCACATTCACAACTCAGAGTTTACTTATTTGGTTTCTTCTATACTTCCTGCTTTCTCCTTTGGTTGCTCATTTAACTCTTCACTGGTTTATACTTGGAGTTGCAGTAAAAATAAAACTAGATGGGCAATCTGCTCTTTCAGATTGTCCGTTATGTTTAAATTAACAGTGCAAAGGTGGGTAATAGACTACCTATGCATTTCCCTTACTCTCATGCTCCTCCCCTCTCTGTAGCTTGCCCCCTACTTTCCTGAATTCCTAGGCTCCAGCCTACATTCCAAACCCAAAAGGTGCAAAATTTCTGCCACCCTAGAGCCCCCCAAAATGTGTCCTTTCCTCTAATTAGTTTTATGCTTACAACAGGGCATTAGAAACATCATTTAACAAAGATAACAAAGATATTTAACATTTACAGATAATTTTATCTAATTCAATAGCAGTCTTTTTATTACACATATATCAGAGTAGCTAGAGTATCTACTCCCACATGCAATGTGAATTAATAAATTTATAACCAGTGATCTGTGTAAGAGACGACATTTTCAGTCAATAAAACCAATGCCATACTCACGGTGAAGGTTGGTGGGGCTGGTTTTCAGCATTTCTTGGTGTTTTGCAGGCAGCAGGCTTCGCCATGTCCCTGACAACACACCTGGGGCGCATGATAGACAGCACAACGCACTATTAATTATAAAAAGGGTAGAACAAATCTGGAAATTAAACACGGTACTGAAAATACAGTCTAAGGGAAAATCTTTGCAAGCCCCTTTAATATTAACCTGGAGGCCCTGGAAAAGCCCTTAGAGTTGGTAATCTTTGACTCAGGCTTCCAAGAGTTCAATTATACCAAATCAAAATCTGTGCTACTCTCCATATTTGATTTTCCTTTTAGCACCAATAAAATGATTGTCAGCAGCTCTCCCCATAGAAGAAATGCTACTGAAAGCTTTGGCCTCACCATATGAAGACATCTGAAAGCTTTAAAAATAGGAACAGCTGTTGTGTTGAAATGCTAAACGATGAGTAGGGTTTTTCTGTGGCTTTGGCTATTTTACTAAAAGATACAGAGTCCTGTTTCGTGCCATTCATCACAACACAGGTCTTTCTCTTTATGTAAAAGGAGATCTGAGAGGTCTCAAGACAGCCTCATGTTCAAAATGCCCTCCGAGCTAAGAAAAGAGGAAGAGTTAGAGGAACATGTTCATATATAAAGTATGTGTGTGTGTAAAATAAACAGAAGATACCTCCACAATGTAAAAAACAAAACAAAACAAAACAAAAACAAAAACAAAAACAAAATAAAACAAAAGCAGCAAATGTTCTTCGTGTCTTAAAGTCCTCTATCACAGAATAAATAAATGCAGAGGGTGGACCTCAAAGGGCAGCAGGGGGATACATGCTCACCCTCATGTCAGAGGGCTTACAGGAGCACTGTAGAGATTCACTGGCAGAAATAAGAAAACACTCCTATCTGAGACTGTACTTAGATGGCTCAGATACTCCTTCACCTCAAACACTTTAAAATGAACATTGTTTTAAATAGAGAATCCTTGTTTATAAAGCTGAGACACCCACATCTTAGATTTTGCTAAATGGAAACACTCCTGAGAACTCAGGATTCTCAAATATGAACCTGGTTCTAAACAATTTTCACAAAGGCTTCTTGTAGGTTTGACTACACTACTTGTATTTTAAGACCAGACATGTTATTCCAGAAGTGGATTACTGGTGAGGCAGTGGCAGATAAACTTTTCCCAGAGCTCAAAGCTGCATGGCAAAATTCTCCACTTCTGAAAGAAATGAAACAGGGAAACATGGACACAATGCACAGAAACATGCATACACACACACTGCTCATTCCAAACAAGGCCAAATAAGACTCAGAAATAAATGTGCAATGTGACGAGAAAAGAAAACAATGCCATTTCAAAGCCTCAACACACATCCCCCTGGGATACAAGTAAAAAAAAAAAAAAATGTGACATTTGTCAAGAGCTAATGCTAAACTCTTAATGGATTGGCCAAGAGATGTGAATCTAAAACTTCTACAGGAATCACAAGGCCTCTGTTTTGTTCTAGTTTCATGAGAAGAGAAGGCTACTCATGCATCAGGGTAAAGGCAGTTGTTCGGAAGAATATCCTAGGATTTCTGAACTCCAAAATTTTAATCTAACTTACACAGAGTACAGTGCCCAGGAAGTTAAATTTCACAGCACTGGAAAATCTTTAGCAATTCTCACTCAACTAAAAATACCACATACAGCATGTTTAATCTACATGTACTGGTTTGTGAAAATACCGGATATATCACCAACTTTGGAAAAATTTTTGAAAAATTACATCTGTGAGAAACATATGCAACCACCTATCTTAGTTCATTTCTTTTTTCCCCTAAAGTTTCAGGTATTTAGAACAAAGCTTTGAAATAAAAGAAATCGGCCACTTAGAGTTTTTCTTAAATATGCTTTTAAGTGAGTCATTTCTAATAAATGTGGAATATCAGCCAGCACTAGGGTAGGTTTCTAAGCAACATATTTTTTTCTGAGTGAAAGACCATGTCAATATAATAAAACTATCATCTAATCTCAAGTACTCAGTGGTTTTGGTTTAAAATTTTAAAGCTGACATATTGCTCCTGTCTGTACATATTATAGAATCTTTCAAATGAAAATTTTATTTAAATTTCTGAACTTTAAATTTCTACTAGATCATGAAAATAAACACATCAACATTCAAAAATAATATATTTAGAATTAATTTAAATATATGTAATTTAAAATATACTTAATATGTTTTAATTATTTAAAAAAAAAAAACAGGAAAACAACATTTTTTTTTATACTAACATATATCCTGACCACGAGACTAAAGTGATATAGCTAGCTACTGAGTTTTTAGGGGGAGAACTATTTTTTTCAGATTGCTAATTATTCATCCAATTTGAGGGAGCTCTAAATTTTGGTAATATATATTCCTATATTTTCTAATTTGACTTCTTTTTAGCTGAAATTTCTTCCTAATATAAGAAAAGTTAAAAATTCCTTACACTCAGATAGATATGTAGATACATAAAGAAATATTAGATTTTGTCAGCCTGTGTGAATTAACTTTTCTCTAAAACTATAATTGAATTGTTGTGTCTAGCATAGCACAATTTGGAGGGATAAACTGTAATAGTTTTGACAGTTCTAATTTTTTAGCCCCACCGCTTCTAATTATTTCCCATGCATTAAAGTTATTATAAAAAGATAGTCCCTTCATACTTTAAAAAATACAACAATATTTCAGTATGTTGCAGCTATTAAGGGTCTTTGTCTACATATGATTTATTCTTTCGGCCAGAAATAAGGAGGCCACAAATGATGCCACAATGCTGACTTCCTAGACTTACTATGGATTAAGAGAATAGGAGTTCAAGGGATTTAACCTCTTATTCTTTGCAAAGTCTTTAATTACTCAGGGATCTATGAGACATGGATTCTTAACAGTCTTCAAACTGCCTGTGAGCATTCCCTGGTCACTCAAGCATCACTGAAGATTTATGCAAATGAGACATTCTGCTACCACCTCAAGGGAATGCTCCTGTCTCCGCCCTCAGCACTACTGGGTTTTATGAATGACTGCGATCAATGCAACGAATGACTGCCAACTGCCCACTCAGCCACTTCTACTCTTCCATGCACTTACACGCAGGAGAAACTAACATTGCCACAAGCCTGCCAATAAGGCTATGGTAAGGCTTCCATCTCTCCAAAGAGGAACTAAGTATGCTTCCAGAAACTTACAGTATGTAAATTAAAAATCCTAAATGCCTCCAAAATCTACAACTTATAAAATTATATTCTCTCTTTTGAGTTTCCATTTTGGTGCCTGAAATCATTAGCACCACCCCCTGCTTTAACTCCCCCACCTGCAGAAAAAAAAAGAAAGAAAAAAAGGAAAAAAGAAAAAAACTATTTTATGAAACTTTATCTCAATTTGGACTTAAATATAATTATTCCATCTTACATGACTAATGTCAGAAAATGAGTTATTGTGCACTAAGCTGCCAAATAGATTATGACATGTTTATATTTTTGTTCTCAGTCTTTTGGTTTTTTAATTTTACTGAGGTTTCTCCTATCACCAATGGAGACAACAATTACATCTAAATGGCACTAGGGGAAAAAAGCATATTTTTGCTCACTCCCCAAGTGTTACTGTACTAGTCTATGTTTGTCCTAAGAGACCTTAGGGGCAATTAAAATACCATAAGTTTAAAGAATGAAACATTTTTCAAATATACAATTTTTTGATTTGCTGATCACTGATTAAAAAAACATAGAAACAAGGAAAAAATAGACAGGAAGAGACCTCGAGGGCTCTGTGACTAGCCTTTTTCTTCTAAGCCTCATATTTAGTGCTTCAAGCCCCTCTTCCATATGTCATTAGTAGAAAGTACCTAAAATATATGCAAAATTTCTATCTCCGGCTCAATCGATCCTCTCTTAACTCAGACATCTAACTGCCTCCTCATTTGGATTTGTAATATATTTCTCAAAATCGACATTTCCAAAATGGAATTCTTCCTTTTTTTCCCCTAAACCTGATCTTCTAGCAGCCATTTCCATCTTGGCTGAATTGAAAATACATTTCTATAGTTGTTCAGGCTAAAAAGTTTAGACTTCTCTTTTCTCTCACACCTTGCATCCAATCCACAAGATTGGTTCCACTTTCAAACTATATGCCAACTCTGACCATTTCTCACTTCCTCCACTGTTGTCAGGCTGTCCCGAGCCAATCTCACCTTCTTCTTGGATTCCCATAACAGACTTTTAACTGGTTGCCAGGCATTTGTGTTTGTCTTCTTCCTAGAAACTATTCTTAACACAACAGCCAGAATGATTTTTTTGAAAGATAAATCAGACAATGACTCCTCAGCTCGAAATCTTGCAACAGCTCCCTAGTTTACTCACCTAAAATATCAGGGTCTTTAAAATATAATCCAGCCTCCCATAACTCTCAGAGTTTATATTCTGTGGTTACCTCCCTACTCCTTGCTCACTCTGCTCCAGGCACACTGGGCTCCTGGTTGATCTTCCTCAATCACACTAGGTACAATCTTGCCTTGAGACCTTTGCATCAACCCTTTTTTCTGTCTGGAAAGCTCTTCCCTGATATTGGTATGACTAACACCCTTATCTCTTTCAAGTGTTTACTCAAGGGTCAGTTGTTGTTGGTTCCTACTCTGATTATTTTACTTAACGATTATACTCTGCTTCCCACCTCCGCCCCATCACAGCCACATACTTCCAATATCCTTCGCCTTGCTCTACTACTTACTAAAATGTACCACCTTCCACTGCTGAAACATGAGCTGCTCAAGAAGAGGGATTTCTGGTTCACTGACATAGTGAAGAGCCTAGAGCAGTGCCTTACATGTCACTCACTAAATATTTGTTAAAGGAATCTATAAGATAAAAAGGACAAAAAGCTATAGATTTCAAGCTTGAATAACTAATTTCACATGCTAAAATTAGTGATTTAGAATAGATTCTAGGTAACACCTTTTTGCAAGATTACAGCATATTTTTATAAAATATTTACAAACTATAAATTAATTTATAGCCAAGTTTAATGATTTAAATTTGTTTTTATGTGGTTTGACTAAGATTCATTATATTTCTGAGCAAGAAAAAAAGTATCCGTCAACATATAACTTATTTAGTGAAAAACACTCTTAATGTCAAGTAATTGCCTTGAACCAGTGAGATATTATTTAACATCAAGTATACTGATATTTTATCAAATAAAGCCTTAAAATAATTGTATATAGAGCAATATCTTAATAGTAAAGAGGAAAAAAATCCCCTTTTTTTCTGATTTTTCTAAACAGGGTAGGGAAATAAGAACTTCTGTTTAATTAACACTCATTATGTACCAACATGTACACAGCATATCTAATCTAATCTTCTCACTATCCTTCAAAAAGATAATGATCATCCCACTTGACAAATGAAGAAACTGAAGATCTAAGAGATTACATTATTTTTCCAAAGATAAATGACAAACATTGATATTTAAGAAGCCACAATTTGTATCAAGGATCTATCTGGCATCAAAGTAATGTCCTTTCCATCATTACAAAAAACTTCTTGATATTAATACTTGAAACATGAATGGGAACTAATAAAAATCAATCATAAAGTTACAAAGTCCAATATCCTCAGATATGTTTCAATACCACTGATTTCATGCTATAGGTACATTGTTGAAACTATTCAAATAATCTCATATAACTGAGTGTTCTTTAAATATTATTCTAGTATCATAACATGACATTCTCCAAGTGTAACAGCAGAACGGTGGTGATAGAAGGGTGCGAAGTTAGTTAAATTAGAAATGTACAGTGACCTTAAGACCAATAGGAATACTATAAAATGTGAAATGAGAAACGGCATCTGGTATAGAAAATGCGTTTATTTAAGGGAGAGAATCATGAAAGCTAAAAAGATTTGTTAAGTTCATTTGCAAGACAAATATAATTGTTAAAAATCTCTTCAAATATATTTTTCAAAAGAGATCTTCAAAATTGATCCCATTTCCATTTATAAATACTAAAAGAGAAAAACCTGAAAATACTTTAAAAATGAGTTTTTAAAAAATTGCATATTCGTGTCAATTTCACAGTGAACAAATGAATGTGGCTGTTATACAAAAGATAAAGATGGAACAATGAAAATTCTATACCTGAAGAGGAAAGTGGACACTGGTAATTTGAAAAGCCAGATGTACTAATCACAAATCATCAGGGCCTGTCATACTTCTGATGTGCATCTGGGGAATCCTCAGAAGCTACATAAGAATAATTATCATTTTAAAAAGATTTTGAGAACAGGAGAAGTAGGTTCTTAATTATAAGAGAAGAGAAACCAGCTGGCCATTTTTCACAATGAATGATGAGGGCTGCTGAACCTCCCCTAAAGAGGCCAGGAAGTTATTCACAAAACCAGACAAAAAAGTATAGGATTCTAACATAAAGGCGATAACATGATAAAGCTTCATTACAGAGATTAATGGGTGATTTTAAATCTTGAAAAGACAAATTTTTCAAAGACTGATAAGAAAGAAAATAATAGGCAAAAAGTCAAATCCCTGGTCTTCTGGATTATTCAAACCTGCCCTGTTTATCATCCCCTTATGTCTCCAGAATTTTAATGAGCTTGGTTCTTCAAGGTCCTAATATTGTTTCCAACATTTCAGCAATATGATCAATTAACCCCTTTTCATCCAAGCTACTATTTTCTGTTAACAAAATTAGTTTTTTTCTCCATTCACCAATTCTTGAAATATTTTTACATACCTATGCTACTATCCCCCGCGCTTTGTCCCTTTTACCTTTTTTCTACTTACTGACTTACATGCATTCTCCAAAAGCCACCTGCTGCCTGCAAAACACAACACAACTTTAGAAAAAATCAAGAGAACCAGAAATCTGCCACTAAACGTGCAAGAGAGAACTTCCTTTCATTCCATAGGAGGAAGGGGAGAATCTATCTAGTAAAAAGTAAGTAATTTCCAGAGCTAGGAAACAATCAATTTAGTCAATGTAGCAGAGACATCAAATAAGACGAGGTCTGAAATCATGTTTTGCATTCTACAAGAGTAAAAAGGAAATGGGGCTCAAGTGGAATTGCAGTGGGCTGGTGGGGAAAAGGGTGATGTAAAAAATAGTAGAGTATGTAGACAATTGCTGCAAATGCAGACAAAAGATAAATTGAGAAAAGAGGGGTGATGAAGGGAAAATGGTCTTTGTTTATATATATGGACACAATTCTAGGTGAGGGAATTAGCAATGGGGAAAAAAGAAGTTAAAGGAATAGGGGAGAGAAGAATGGAGGAGAAGAGAGGGGAGGAGAAAGCTAGGGAGGGTAAGAAAGGATACGAGAGGGAGAAGAGAGGTGTTTAGTGAGGAAGCTAAGTTGCTGAGGAGATGGAGACGGATGGCATGAAATAAACTGGTAGGGGCTTAGTTCCCAAAATGTCACCTTTCTTATGACCAGAACTGCCATCTCCATTTTCTCTCCAAAATATTCTTTCAGGGTAATGCTTCATGAGGTTCATTTTGAAAAAGTTTTAGAGAATGAAAATCATCTCTCTAGCTCTCCTCCTATTTCTAACTCCTCTCCTAGAGGAAGAAATTTTTGCTCAAAATTTCTTCCCCACTCCTACCTATGCCAGGGTAGGGAGGAATGTTTGCGGGAACTCTCTCCTCTCAACCATCATCCACTAACAGTTATGTTTTCACTAATGAGAAGAATTATCATGTCTTAAAAGTAAATATAAGTTAGCAGTTTCCAATTTTGTTTGTTGAGTGCCAGAAGAGAGGAAGCCTTTTTCACTTTTTGAATGTCCAACTTGCCTGCAGTAAACACCCTGAGCAGACCTGAGTCGGGCAGATTCTGACATGTTTCTAACTCCATCTACTTTTCTTTTTCACTGCCCAGGTCTATTCAAGCTAGTTGGATAAATGCACCTGAAGCCTGTTCAGAAGACTTAGATTTAGGGTGAGTTACGAACAACAACAATTCACCTGGGAATAATAAACACAGCAATTAAGGAGAACATCCAAAAAACTAAATAATATCTAATTTTATCTAGCAAGGGAGAATTGAGTGTGGATCAGTATATTCAGCTTGTTTTGTTCTTCTGACATCCATGATGGTGCTTCTGTGTAGAACACATCACCATGGGCTCCAGTTTATACAAAGAGAAGTCCTACCCATTTCTTTTCCAGTAACGAAAACACACTCGTTTGAGTATAGATGAAAAAGGTGAAGAGGAATATAGTCAATAATATTGTGGTAAGTTTGCAGGGTGACAGATGCTTACTAGACTTATTGAGATGGTCATGTTGTAAGGTGTATTAGCGAATCACTATATTGTGCGACTGAAACTAATATAAAATTGTATACCAACTGCACTTAAATTTAAAAAGAAAGAAAACATATTGGTCTAAATATGAGTGAGAATGACACTATCATTGGGATAATCTTGAAACTAACATAAGCTTATCTTAAAGAGGAAATTGTTTATAGTTTTTAGTACTTAAATCTCATTAATAAATAGTTCCTAATACTCCTCACAATTAACTTATGTGCCTTACGACCCAATGAGGATCACTGTTCTAAACTGCTGGCTCTGTCCCAAGCTTAGCTAAGTGTCGGCTCTTCATCTTAAAACAACCACTGACTTGATCAAGTGAGATGAAAGAGACTGTTTAGTCGACAATAGCACCAAGTTAAAGAGGAATATTAACACTCTTAATGAGACTCATATAACTAAAAATTGTCTAAATTAAAAAAAGCTATTCGGCAAAACAAGATGAATTTCAAAAAAAATGTGAACATATTTAGACATGAAAACTATACAATAATAAAACAGAAAAATAACAGCAAATAATATCAGCTAAAATTTCTGAGTGCCTACAGTGGGCCAGGAATTGTGCTAAGAATACTATTTGCCTTTAGCCATGTCATCTGGTCATATGTCATATATTGCACTTGGTGCTATCTAAGTTACAAATTTATTTGTGAAATACCACGCTATCTTCTTAGAAGCACAATTTATCATTTCAGAAATCACATGATATCTGTGAAATACTGTTTTGAGCAAATTATTTCATTGTCATTCAAATTTTAGCACGAAGCACACAATTGTAATTTAATATTTCAAGTTTTAAGCATCCCATATCCCTTTGCCACATTTCAATGTTGTAGAAGAATAATAGATAGTTGTCAGATAATGGTTATCTACAGTCTAAATATCCAGTGTAAAGAATGCAATTTGGTAGTACAGACAGATGAATGGTATCTGTAAAGATTATTGGCAGAGCTTTTTTACAACTAATGATTTTTCTACTTTTTCTTTGTAACACAAAAGCACAGCTCTTTGAATAATAATTTTAGGGTAGTTTTATGTACCTAAATATGCCTTTTCTCCACAAGCATTCTTTCTCCTTCCTCATCTGGGAGCCAGATAGCTAAATAAATATCTACTAGCGGTCCATAATAGTTCCTTGGTGGGACTTAAGTGGATTTTAAATAGATAAAATGAAATGGGAAAATGAAACTTGGAAAAGCATTAATGAAATTTCAGGCACTGCTTTCAATTAATTGTAACTATTTTCTAAACGAAATCACCTACCTAGAAAGTTACAGGAAAACTGGAGCCAGTTAGATACAAAAATAATTGTATATGGACTATTACTTGTGCATAAATATTAAAGTACTATACAAAAATATACACTATTCACTATTTATTTGAAATGAAATATTTCTTTATTTTAAATGAAATATTTCTTTATTTTATCAAGAGGCCACTATGCTTCTTTTACCTAAAATATAACAAAAGAACGAAACCAGATCATTTCGACACTTTAATGGGAACTTTAACTCCTGAATATGATTGCTTCTTTGTTGTAATTTTTTGTATGTATTTAGAATGGGGGAAAAAAAGAGAAGAAAATATCTTGTAAATAACTTTTTTCATAGCCTTCATCCAAATTGATGAAAATATGAACATATAATTAGGAAAATATAGGTGAAAGGTATGATAACTAGAAAGGCAATCCAATGAATAGGACTACTTAGTCTTCACTGACAAAGGTAATCATTCTCTAAGCCCTCTGCTCTCCCTTTTGGCCTGATAAGACCATTATTCCTATGGCTTCAAATACGCTAATGGTTTCTGAACTGTCATTTCCAGATTTCCCCTCCCATTATTATTTATCATGTCTTAAATCTGTATCTACCATCTAACAATCCTTCTAACAGCACAGCTTGAACAGACTAAAATACTGAATGCAATATTCCTCCTTCTCTCAACCACCTCTCAAATTCTGGTCATCAATTAAATCTTCTCAGTACTGATATTCACAATCTTGATGCCACTAGGACCTCTCACTCTCACTTAATGGCCAATAAGTCACTGAGTCCTCCAGCTATTTTTTTTGAAGGATCTTGAAAAACTTCCCTTTCTTATTTATGTCTATTACTCCTAAATTCATTTTCTCTCTTGAATGAACTACTGGAGTATTATTTCTCAACCTCTATTTTCTCCTATTTACACATTCTATAAAAGGGCTTCACACTCTCCACCATATCAAATACAATGCACAGCTATCTAGCTCCAAGGTATTTCATCTACAAATTCCCTCATTCAATAATCTCTTCCTCTTAATTCCTAATGTAGGCCATTTTCCAAGTGAGGTAAATATATCCAAAAATTTTAGAACATTATTTTCATCTCCATTCCAAATGCCATTTTTCTTATTTAAAATTATCTGCCTCTTTTTCCCTCTCCATTAAATTTTAGTCCTTTCAAAATTCAACTCAAATGTACTAAACTCCAGAAAGCCTTCAAGGCTAAGGACTCTCATTAACCCTTCACTTGTATCTTCTAAAAAATCAATCCTTATATAGGCATAAGAGACTTTGCTTAATAGCTGCAGCTCAAGCACTGGGAAGAAGTTCAAAAATGTCTGCTTTGGAAAGAGGACGTGAAATGCAAGCATGTTCCTTCCAAAGTCCTGGTTGAGAAGCCCTCGTGATTATGACGTCTTTGGCATCAATGAACAAATTCACCAGACATGTGCTCTGTGCCACGTGCCATGCCAAGCACTATGATCACAGTCTGAAAGCAAGTCAGTCTGTTCATCAATACTACTACTACTACTAATAATAATAATAACTCACTTGTATTGAGCATGTATTTCACATGGACTCTTTCAAGCTCTTTATATGCATTAACTCATTTGATCCTCACAATGACTCTATGTAGTAAGCAGGTTAAATAGCCATTTGATGTGGAATTTACAAAGCCCTGTTATATGTAAATTGCAACAGTATTAGTTCCACAAGCTGAACTCTATAATATATCATTTTATATCCTTAAAATTGCTTAAATTATTTTTTAATATAAAAATTAACTTCCAACACAAGTAAAAACAATAAGATTAAGTGTAGGATCTAGATTAATAACGCAATAAAGTCTGCCTGTTTTCCCCCCAAAAAATGTTCAATTTAAAATATACTTATTTTGAAGAATAAAACTCTAGTCTATTATACTTTTAATGTATGTGTATACTGCCATGTCACTTAGTGAACATTAGTTAAATATATATTTAACTAATGTTCACCTTGCTCTTCAGCATCACTTCCAGAGTTCCAGTTAGTCAATCCCCAGATTTACTTGGTATATTCCTCTTATTTACAGGTTCATGGATGTAGGAAAACATGAGGGGTTTTCAAACTTGAAGACTGAAATTTGTTACCCCTTCCATCCAAGTTACTAACTTCTTCTATATCATTCATACTTCTACTGTAGGCAAACCTAAAGCCACAAAGAATTCACTGGTCTTGAGATAGCTAATTCTATTGTTAAAGAGTCCTGACTATTGGAACATTTTTTAAAAAATGTTTACTGAAATCTGCCTCTATGTAACTTCCATGCATGGGTCCTAACTCTGCCCTTGAAAAGCTATATGGAACAAGTTTTCGTCTTTTTAAAAGACCATTTCTTCACATATTTGAATTCAGTGGTCCTGTGTCCCCTTCACTCTCTCTTCACTTCTCTTCCTTATCAGTCCCTCAGTATCTCTCCTTAGGCCTGTGTTCCAGAGACCCACCCATTCTGGCTGCACCTCTTTGGGTTAACAACTCTCTTAAAAGTTAATTCCCTTCATTGTACAATATTTTTACTCTAGGTCCACAGGAAGGAATACAAAATTAAATTTAATAGCCCTCCCTTATAGCCAGGTCCTATAAAAAAAGCCAATTGACATAGAAGTGATATTCAGGGAAAATTATCTATGAGAGGCTTCCAAACCTGGTCATATATCAGAATCATCTAAAGAGGTTTTTAAAGGGAAAAAGTCCTTGGGTTCCAGCCCAGACCTACAAAGCTGCAGTTTGGACCCAGAGATTTTCACAAATTAGATCCCCTGGATAATTCTACCAATGTGCAGACAGGTGACTGGGAATGGCGGACAACAAATGAGCTGCTCATTCACTCCACTAGACCGTCGATGTCCTTTCCTCAGAGGAAGCTAAACTGCAAGAAGTCTCCATAACTTTGACCGCATTATCACAGCCCCTCGTAAAACAGCTTTCCCTGAACTGCATTTTAATGTTTAACTGCCTTCAGCTTTTATGACAGGTCGATACAAGAAATAGCTGTATGAAGTAGGTTTCTGCCTTTACTGTAAAATACTGGTGAGGTCACCATCTATTACATCAGTTTGATTTCTTTCTATAAAACTCCACATTCATTTCACATTTTTTTTTTCAAAATTTAGCACCGAGAAAAACACTCCCTGTTTATTACAAATATCTATCATGATTTCTTTTGGTCAGGGTTCCATAGAAGTTCAGAGAAAACGTAAAGCTTATCATAATAACTGTGTTGAGAGAGTAAGCATGTTTATAATATCAATTTTTCCTTGGTTATAAGTTTCAATTTCTATTTTACCAATATATTATGTCGAAATACTTTTGAGAAAAGCAAAACAGAATCACAGAAAAAATTAAAATGTTACGTTACAGAAAAAAAATTAAAAGGCAATTCTTCTTAAGTTCAAAAAATTTAATCTTACAGAGCATACCCTGGCACCTAGTATACATATAGTAAACAAGTATTATTATGATGCTGACATTTCACTAAAATTGAAATATTATATAAAATCAGTATTTCAGAAAAATGTTTCATGGAAGCATTCCATAAGAATTAAGTAAATGTTTTCACACAGGAAAGGAAATGGTTTCATAGTCAAATAAATTAGGGAAATATTAAGTTAAACATGTTGAGCAGGTTTTTTCACTGCATACATTTTCAGACAATTTAAAATGTCAGTGTTCATTGTTCACCTCTAAAACAGAGACATATTATGTAGTGTTCAGTTTAGGAAAAGATGAAGTGACCCTTAGCAACTACAACATAAGAAATATATATTCTCCAAGGGATATAATCAGTGCTTGTTAAGTCATTCTAGATAATACAGAATAGCAAATATGGTACTTAACTTTAGGAGTAAATATTTTCCATTGGCTATCTCTTAGTCTAAAAGCATTACTATGTTTACCTGAACTTAGGCAATTGCTTCACATTTTGATCCACTGAATAAACATATCACCAAACTCTTACAAAGTTCATCTTTCGAGTAAGACCTTATATTTTTAGGTTACATATTTTCTCCATTCTTATATACTAATTTCACAGGGAGATGACACACAGGAGTTACTTAACACTTTCATGAGTAAGCATTCAATATCAACTCATCAAAGGGACAGATTTTGACCAAAACAAAAATTCTTTGTGCAAAGCCTATAGATTTTGTTGGTTGGTCAGTTTATTACACAAGTAGCAATCAATATATTTATGTGAGCTTTAACAGAAATAATGAAAAAGGCATAGAAATCCAAATGTCCTTCTTTGCAATTCCTAAGTTAGATGTATGATGAATAAAACATAATCATTGTAGTATGTAGACTACATCTGTTACCCTAATATTAGAGAGAAAATACTACATCCAACAATTTTACTGTTTGCACATACATTTTACATATTTGTTTTTCAGGCAAATAATATTATATCTTATTTTGCCTATAGAAAAATTTAAGGGACAATCAGACATTTTCTCTAAAACCACATAATTACCTGAATATTTTTGTTTTTTCTCTTATGTATAAAATTAAGTACTAAGTCAACCAAAAATATTTACATCATATATCTTCTATATACATTACATATGTGTACATATACACACATATACAGGGCTTATATCCAAAATATATACAGAATTCTTATAAACTAATAAAAAATAACCTATCTTATGACCCAGAGATCTATTTCTAGGTACTTACCCATGAGAAATAAAAACATATATCTACAAAATAACTTGTATAAAAATATTCATTGTAGCCTATTCATAATAGACTAAAACTGGAAACAAACCAGGTGTTCCTAGAGAGAAAAACTGATGGAAAAGAGTCACTGTATATTCCTACAATGGAATGTACTCCTGATGTGTGCAACAGTATAAATGAATCTCAAAAAATTTTTGTTGATCAAAGAAACCAGACATAAGAGTTTTTACTGTATAATTCAATTTTTATAAAGCTCAAGAAAAGGTAAAAACTAATCAATGATGACAAGAATCAGAGAGTAGTTGCCTCTGGCTGGGGTGTGTGGGAGGTGGGTAATGAGAACATTTTATATATTGTTTTGAGATGTGGTGACACAGGTATATACAATTGTTGGCATTCATCAAACTGAACACTTCAAATCAGTATATTTTATTGTATGTAAATTATATCAATAAGAGTAAAAAATAAATAAGAAAAATAAACAATAGCTCAAAAAAAAAGGCACAAGTCTTAGAATTTAAGGATATGCAACTTTTCATGCAAGTAGACTATAATGTGGTTTGAAAAACAATAATTCCAATAAATGACTATGGAAGTCAAACAATTAATATACTTTTTCAAAGTGAACAATTTTTTTCTTTATGCCCTTGTTAGAATTAGAAGGATAAATATAAATATAGTTAAAACTGAGAAATTTTTATTGGAATATTTTTCATCAAGATGAATTACTATATACACACAAAGAACTTAAAGGAGCATTTAAAACAGAGTTCAGGAAAAGAACAAAACCATGGTACTATATGTTTAAACACTACCTGTCAATTTATATGTAGATTATTTACAAGGTAAATTTACCACACATATTTCACACAAAAAAACTACTTAAGAATTGTACTAGCATTTATGTCTGAAAAAAAGTCCTAAAATTGGTATTTTGAAAGACATGGTCTACATTTAATGTAGAACTGAAAGTATGTCTTGTGCTATATGCCTTATAAGTCAAGTGACATTTGCTGTCTAAGAAATTCTGAGCCTTAATTGCAATTTCTAAGAGCAACATCTCATAAGAAAAGTTTTTAAAAAATTATTTGTAATAGAAAATACTGAAAAATGCAGTCATAAAATTTATATCAATTTCTATTACTTGAAAATTATATACATAAGTAAAAGTTAGCCATCACTATATTTCAAACAGCTTTAATCTATCTCTTTATAGGCATAAACAGTTTAAGCCTCTAAAGGAATACTGTTAAAAGTGCACTCCTATAACCTCAGTCTATTTGGTTGAAGAAAAGCTTAAAGACAGTCTCAGAGCTATAATTCTTGTGTCCTTATTAGAGCTGCGACAACTCAAAGGTCTCAATAGAAGAGCAGGTGCATTTGCTTTGACTTTTTTCCTCACTGAAAACTCAGCCTAAATGGTTCAAGAATCCTGGAGTGTCAGCCGGAAGTCCCTAAATTAAGCTATTTCGATGTACCTTTATTCTAGGAGGAATGTTTGTTTTTATATTAAGAAAAGAAACTTATTCTGAAAGGGAAAAGAGCAGTGTTAATGGAAGGTATGATAAAATAAAAAAAAATAAGTCAGAATGTTAACATGCTTTCACAATTTTATATCATGGATCTTCTGCCCCTCAATTTGGAGCTTGGCCATGTGACTTGGTTTAGCCAATAGAATATTACCCAATTGATGGGATGTGACAAGAAAGGACTTGAAATGTGCTCATGTATTTGTACATTGGGACTTGCCCTCTTAAACTGTCATTACCATGAGACGAACCTGGGATACATGGAGCCCAGCCTATGTCACTTCCACCCTGCCAATCTGAAGAAGAATCAGTGAACTCACCTATCATTCTGGGGTCCTCCAGCCATCCCACAGACATTTGAGAGATAAATGCTTATGTACTGAGAGGTTTATGGTTGATTTCTCCTCCTTCCTCTAGAATGACTACTAGTCCTCAATAGAAGATATCTTTGTATATAGTTTCAAGATAGACTTTTCTTCCTATTGTAGCAGGTATAATCTCTACCTAGCATGTTCTCATAATACCTAAGTTCCAGCTGTCCAGCAATTTCCCAGGGGGTACCTACTTGAAGCCTAATCTCTGAGGATGGAACCCCACCTTCCCCTACCAACTACTTATACTCATTCAGTATGGTTTCCCAAGTTTCTCAAAAATTTCCTAATTGAAGACAATTTATAATAATATGAATAAGAATGATCAAGATCTCCATAAATAGGACTTTGTTCATTTGAATCATTGCTATATCTCTAGTTTCTAGAAAATTGTTAGGTACATGATAGGTGCTCAATATATATGGTAAAGAATAAATGTTTTAGAACTTTTTTTCAAATATAGATAATGGTTATATTGGACAGGAAACCAGTTCATTTACTCAAAGGACAGAGTTACTAAAGAATTTGAGGAGACAATGGTGGGGATACTTGTAGGATCATAGCGCTTTGCCTGGGGTTTCATAAATCCCATGTAGGTTTGCCACAAACTCCACAAAACAGTATGTAACACTGTACATTGTCATTACTCAGTATAAGTCACAATCAGGCCCGGACATGATGGACATGTGGCCACCAATCTGGACCTGTCTTTAACATTCCATGTGATTTAACCCCACAAGACCTGGGTGGAAAAACATAATGACTACACACCCAAATCCAAATGCCTCATTTTCATCTTACTAAGGAGCAAGAATATTGTCTTAGAAAGACAGTATGGTAGAGCAGCAGGGCAAGGAGTTACAATAACTCAGTTCTAGGCTTGGATTGCCACTTATTGCTAGAAAATATTAGGTAAACAACTTTCTTTGCCTCATTATCATCGAACACAGTGAACATAATAACACATTTCTGGACCCCATCTGCGAGAGTTCTTGGCAGTAGAAATGAAGTATTGTGTATAAAAATGCATTGAAGACACTCAAGCATTTCAAATTGTACAGTATTGTTCTTTAAAAAGTATTCTTTTACCCCACTTGAAATATTACATTTGAAATAGTGGCACTACAAACTTGTTTGTTGTATGTAAAAATGTTGCTGAATAAATATCATCACCATTACTCATACGGTTATGTGGTCAGTGCCATAGTCTGAGAGCAAGAAAAAAAGAAAAACAAAAAACTTCTTGCTGAAGCTGAAATAGGACTTAGGTTAAAAAAATAAGAATAAGGAAAGAAGTCTCCATTTACTATGTTATTGATCTGCTAAAGGAAACATGATCTAAACAATCCATCATAGATCAGGACAGGGAACAAAGCACAAAAACAGTGTCCTGATCTTCCTGTATGCTTATTTTGGTTTCTCATGTCTTCTGATCTTACCACAGTGAACTAACAGATAGTGTATTTGATTTTTGCATGCTGATTTTAAGAAAGAATTTAAATGTCAAGTTTTACAGCTACTTATAGTATGATTCTGCATATTAAATGTTATCTTAGACTTCTGGCTTTCTTTGTAAAGGCAGTCCAATAAAATATGTAAACATGAAAAACAAGCATGTACAAGAAGCATGCTTCTGGCATTCTTCTGAGTTTTCTTCCTTTTTGTAAGAGGAAGTCTGTGTTACTTCATCACTTTGAATAAAAATGCATCAGACTACAGCACTTAAAAACTGGCTTCAAAGGTGGAAGCTGTCTTAATTGAAAAAAATAGTTTTGGAGGAAAGCTTAGATAGCGAGTTATTTTTTTAAAATGTCTTGGAACTTTTGAACAAGACATAGCTCTCAAAACATAAACAAATCTAAAATTATTCTAATAAACTTACAACTGCAGGTTTTCTAAGAGGCTGTCACTTTTTCATTCATATTTTGACTTAATTCACTACTACCAAATCCTAATGATAGGCTCAAATGTAGAAGTCTCCACTGTCAGGGAAGCTAAACATTCAATATCCAAGTTCTTGGTTTCTCCTTTCTAGAATGATTTTCTGGGTTGCAAATTCTTGACTAGTATCTGATGTTCTCTCATTTTGGAGGTTTCTATTATAACTATTTCCTTAAGTTATTTTAAATTGACATATACTCTACATACAATAAAATTAATTCATTTAAACTGTATAATTATGTGTGCTTTGACGAATGTATACAGTCTTGTAACCACTACCAGCGTCACCCAAAAAACTTTTCTTGTCTCCTTATACTCAATTTCTTTCCCTCTTCTCCTCAGCACTTCCCCCACCCTACCCCGTGGCAACCACTGATGTCTTTTTTATCTCTATAATTTTGTCCTTTCTAGAATGTTAAATAAATGGAATCATCCAATATGTAGTTTTTTTTGTCTGACTTTTTCACTTAACAGATTTTTGAGATTTATTTGTGTTATATGTATCAGTAGTTAGGTCCTTTTTATAGTTGATCAGTGCTCCATCCTATGGGTGTGTCGCAGTTGTTTATTCAGTCACTGGTTGATGGTCATTTTATTGTGGCTAGTTTTTTCCTATTGTAAGTGAAACTGCTATGAATATTGAGAATAGATCTCTATGAGGGTATATATCTTCTTTTCTCCTGGGTAAATACCTAGGAGTGGAACTGTTGAGTTATACAGCAAGTTTATGTCAATTTTATAAAAAACTGACGAACTGTTCTCTAAAGTGGCTATACCATTCTACATTACTACAAGCAGAACAGGTGAGTTCCAGCTACTCCTTACCTGTGCAGTGGAAAATTATAAATAACATTGTATATATAACCACATAATGACTTAACAATTCACAGCCATTTGTTAGTTTAACATTTATAAAAATCATGAATTTGCCTATTTCATTGTATTGTTTCTGTATCTATGAGGAGAGTATACTTAATATCCTCATTTTTTTATATAAGTACACTAACATTTAGAGTGGCTAATTTGCCCACAAAACAAGACAGGTCATCAGGGACCAGATGATGAGTGTAGTCGGGGTTCTGCTAATTGTCCCTTGCCTCTACTTTGCAGTCCTGATTTAGCTTATGCCCTCATTCTATTTATAGATTTGATGAGTAAACTTAAGATTCTTCTAATGCATAAAGACTAAAAATATAAAAGTATATTGGCAAGGTCAGCATTCTAGCATCTTTATATGTCCCCAGGGCATCCCTCCTATGACAGCCCAGAAGAGTTCCCAGGTAATTTCAGCCTGCAGTGTTCTTTCCTACCTTCTCCTTTAAGTCAACACTGCCTGTCCTTATTGCCCAATCTTGTCTCATTTCCATCCATGAAATTATTATGGCTGATACAGTATTCCTAATAATAATTATGAAACTTACATTTTACATACTTATTATGTCAAGCACTCTGTTAGGTGGATCAAAAATATGTCATTGAATCTTCACAGCATCATTATCGTCTCTAACTTACATAGGGGGAACCTGGTTTAGAAAGCTATGTAGCATGCCTAAAATGACACACATACCAAACTAGGGTTGAACTCCAGGTACTCTTACTCCAGAGGTCATATCCTCCACCACCTCACTCTACCTTGCTAAAGAGCTCCAAATCTGATCCAAGTGTCTACTGTGGGTATAAACATATGACCCAAAAGTCAGGGTTTTTTTAAATTTTACAGACTTGCTATGCCTCATGACATTCCCACACCCTGGGAATGTCATGAGGCTTCTCTAACCCTTTTTCTGCCTGAAGAACCTTTAAATTTTCTTCTAGGCTACATTCTAGTATCACAACTTCTTGAATCCCTCCTTAACTTATGTAGAAGTTTCATTTTTCATGTCCTTGTGGTCTCTGACACCTCTTGTTAGCACTTATTGACTTGCCTTATAATAATTTGCTTTTAAGACTATCTCTTTCATTAAATTATGACATCCCTGAGAGTCAAAACTTAATCTCATTTACCTGGCTGTGCTATTCCAAACCAACTAAGTTATGCTGTGAGACAAACAGTCCCTAAATCTTACTGGTTTAAAATAACTAAGGTTTATTTCCTATTGATTTGGCAAGTTCATCCCACGTAGGTGTGGGCTCTGCTGTACCCTGCTGTCATTCCAGGAGGCTCTACCATTAGTATCATCATGAACTGCCAGGGCAGATGAAGGGAAAGCTAGCAAATTGAACATTGGCCCTTAAGTGCTTGTACTCAGAAGTATTAAATATCACTTATCTTCATATTTTATTAACCAAAGCCAAGTTGCATGGCCATGCCTAACTTAAAGAGAGTGGAGAAGGATAATCCTAGCAAGCACCTAGAAGAGGAAAACAAGACATATCTGATGAACACTAATGATTACCTTATCTGACATTCTCCAAGCTTAGCAATACATGTATGGCTCAAAGAATGCGAAATAAACTAAATGGGGATTTTTAAACTATGATGTATAAAAAACACAAATTGTGGCCATACGCTAACAATATTGATTTCAATTGATGTCTTATGAAATTAATCTCAGTGTTTAATATAATATCATAAATACACTTATTTACCCATCTTGACTATATTCACTTATAATCTATTAACAAGTTTTAATGAGAGGTTACTTTATGGAGAGTCCATTAGGTGATATTTAGGCTAAAACTATTATAAAACATAATGCCTATAAACCAAAAAAATCTGGAGTATATATACAGACATATATACTATACATATATACTATAACTAACAACTTTTTATGTTATATGTGTTTATACATATGAGTGTACTGCCTAACGTTATTATTCCTTTATTCAGTCAGCAAATTAGTGAACTCCTATCATACACAATGTCCTGGACTATGAACTCGAGGTAGAAGGGAGAATAAAACTAATGAGGTCCTTGCTCTCATGAAGAGAGGATAGAAAATAACCACGGAATATACAAATGAGTAAGATAATTCTAGGTAACATGTACTAAGAAAAAAATAAAACCGGGTTTTGTAAGAGAGCAACTGGTGGGGTAGGGCTTGCCCTGGACATCTTTTGTTTGGGACTCAGATCCAATGTCTACGCCCCTGTCCACACAGCTCTGTGGCCTGGGAGGATTAACTATTCCCACTGCATCAATGGGATTCCTTACCCTCTGGGTCTGGGTTGGCTTTGCCAATGAAAGGCGCCCATGGGAGATCAGGGAGGTGAAGAATGAACTTGAATGAGGTAGTTCTCTCTCTAGCACTCTCCCTGTCATACAGTATCCCTGTGTCCCTGTGACAAAACCCCCAACATCTATCCATTTCCACATAGCTTCCTCTCTTTTCTCAGGCTTTCTCTTTATTTTTTCAGGCCTAGGGAGGTACAGGTCCTGCTGTCGCTGGATCAGAGTTACTTCACCATCCCTTGTTGCCTGTCCTAAACACATCTTGCAACTTTGTAGTAAGTCTTTTTAGTAAATTCTTTCCAAATTACCCATTTTATCATGATATCTATTAAAGGAGACAATTTAGGGAGAAGTCTTGACAATTTACACAGATATATAAAGAAAACATAGGTGTAAGGTTTTTCTCTAAGTGATCAAATCTTCTTCAGGACCCCTCTCCTACATATAGTAACAAGTCACCATCTAGATAAATTACTAAAAGTCAGTGGAGCATCAGTGGAATTCTTTACCCTCCGGTTCTGGGTAAGGAATCTGAAAAACAAACAACAACAACAAAAAATACTTTGTTTACAATCTGAGGACCTTAATTCCAGTTTGGACTTGCAATACTTTAGCTGAGTGTCTCTGGGCCAGACAGCTCACATGATTTCCATGTAGAATAAATGAAGTCCACATACAATTTTAGGCAGAGTTTTGATTGCTATTGTAACTAAATCTTCAGCCTGTTTTTCAGAGAAACTTCCCAGCCTTATTGCTCATTATTTTCTCCATTTTCAGCCTTCTTCACTGGTCTCATTATTATTCTATCTCACACCGAGATGGTAGCCTGCCTTTCTCTTCTTCCCTCTAACACCTACTTCACACCAACTCCACATTTTCTAATACTGCAGCATACTCCATAACCCTTCAAACTCCAACCCTTCCTCACATCAAAAGAAAGCAGGACTTCCCAGTACAGTTGAGCAGGTTGGGTGCGCCCTGTCTGAAGAGCATGGCAGGCAAAACCCGACTTACTCTCCACACCCACAGATTACACCAGGCAAGAGTGGAGCTCACAGGAGGAAGGGGTGCTTTTCCTTATCTGCACAGTTCTATACTGACACATTTTTTTCCAGAAACATTTTCCTTTTAAAAATATGCACACAGTATTTGCTTAAAAGTCTTAAACAACACAGAATCATACACACATATAACCTATTCTAAATATTAAATGTCTCATTAGGTACATTTTTATAATAAGCCATTATAAATATGAAAATATGAAAATAAACACTAATGCCTCTCCAAATTTATGTTAATCATAATAATATTTTACCAAGTAATATAAGTAATGCCTAAAGGGTTGACAGGTATCATTTATTTTATGCATTATATTTTATGCAGACATGTGCTTCAAGAAAACTAAGAAAAAATTGTTAATGAAAAATATTTAAAAGGAATTTATTTTCCTATACTGTATATTAAAGCTAGTAATGAAACAACATATTTGCATGTGTTGAGTAATATAAAACATTTAAAATCTATCAGTTTGCAATTTCATATCACTGAACGGATTTAAGCCACTGAAGAATTTGAATTAGCAAGTTTACATTTGAAGTGGCAACTCAAAGATCACAACTTTGGTGTTCAAATACTCCATCAGAAAGTTGATATGCCCAAACAATTTGGAAGCAAAATAATCATGACAGCTACAATTTTGACATTTATGATAATTAACTACTGCTTTTGAGAAAGAAAAATTGCTTATTGCTTATATTGCATAGTACACGCTGAACAAAGTTGAACTGCCCTTAAATAACCAGCTTGCATTATGCTGCATCCTCATTATTAGCCAGCCTTTTGGTGTGTATAGAATCACCACAAGATTAGAAATACTGATTATTAGTGCTCGCTTCAGCAGCACATATACTAAAAAAAAAAAAAAAAAAAAATCAGAAATACTGATTACTACAGCAGTGCTAATTCTGACCACAGGTAAAATTCAACAAGTTAAAAAGTTTCATCCTTTTCAAAGAGTTGCTTGCTCCTAATCCTTGTGAAACAAATTTTCACAGAAATTGTAAACTCTTATCCTTCCAAAAGTGTTCAGTCTGTGGAGGAAAAAAAATCTGGAGTGATCCAATGGAAAATGTATGAAGTTATCCCTGCAACATAACCTTAAAGTGAACAAAATAAGTAACATTGTTCCTAAAGGAATCTTTCTGCTTGGTCAAAATATCACAGGTTTTAAGTAGCTAAGCATAGCCAGAAAATATAATCAAATTTAAAATTAAAATTTGCAGGTGAAATTTCACCTCTAAATAGCTCAAGCCACAAATGAAAATTAATTATTTATGACACTGGTAGATAATTTTTTTGTAATAGACATGTTAATACAACTTTAGGAGAAACTGCTGTACATGAGGACAAGTAACCTAGACTTTATCCTGACTCAAATACTGTATATCTTTTTTTTGAATCAAGATTTGAACTCACCTCTGATCCTAATACACATGTGTTTAGTATACATTTTGCCACTGTAACACAAAGGCCTGTAGATATTTGTGGTTACTTTTAATATTTACACAAATTCACATTTAATATTTACACACACATCATTTGAAAGTAGTGTTCTAAATTAGTATAAGTACATTTAGGTAAATTGTCCATGGATAATTATTAATATTCAGACAGGCATTCAGAAAAAATTAGAATTTATAAGCACCTAATTTTTATATTTAGTATTCTGTTTCTTTGATTCTAAGCTATAAATTTTTGTCACTTTTGATATCTCCTTACAAAATACCCAGTAATTTCTGATAATATAACAAAATATAATATATTTTAAAAAATCCCTCCAGGGTTCTAAATAAACTATCTGCACATGACTGTCATTTGACAAAAGTTACAATTAAATGTAGCATAAAATGATGACTATAAAATACATAACATACATAAAATGTTACACAAAAATAACAATTATTTTACTATATGAGTTTAAACACTTGACATTCAAATAAAAAATTCCATGCCAGAATACATGTACGATGTATATATATATAAATTGAGTGGCATATATTAAAAATGATATGTAATCGAACTTAGAGTAATCAACTTTAGGTATCATTTACAACCTAATTGTGGAGTCTAGTCTAGGGAATGTTTAAAAGTTTATTTTTAATATTCAGTAATGACAGCAATAACACCGAATCAGTCGCCAATCTGACTCAACCTTGAGCGGATGTGGAATTACCTGTGCCGGCCTTACTCACAGAACAGACAACTGCCATGTGTTGTGATAACGGCTATAACAAGGAATGCTACAAAGGACCCAGCACCATGGTGGTGCATACCATCACTCTTCAGCATTCTAGAGCATTGTTCCAGAAAGCATCTAAGGAAAAGAATGAAGAGAACTAGACAAATCAATGCCTACACATAAATCTACCAAGGAGCCATTTTTGAAAGGTAAAGTGTCGACTGGCAGAAAGAATTGTCTTATAGAACTGGAATCATATTTAGGTGAGCAGTGATGGAAAGTTTGCATGAATTTCCTCTTGGACCTGGGAATCAGACCCTTCCCACCATGCAGAAAGAAACTGAAATCAGTCTTTATCCCCAGCCTGAGATGTTGCCTTAATTTGGAAGTCTGTGGCCCATAACTCATAGGCAGACTACAATCTTCTCTGTGAGCCACTGGACCTGTGACAATGTGACTTATTTATAACAAGAAATACATATCTGTCTTTGACCCCTTTCTGGCACAGAGCTCCTAAAAGCCTTGGAATTTCTGTGTTCAGAGCAATAAAGATTATCTACTGCTATGTTAATCAGGTGACTTTTGAAATGAACCTAAAGATGGGCACTGTTGCCAGGAGATCCAAACACTTGATTAGAGTGATTAGAGTGTTGGAACTTTCAGACCCACCCACCTGATCACTGGGGAAGGGACAGGAGCTGGAGGGTGAATCAATCCCCAGTGGCCAATGATTTAATCACTGGCCTATGTGATGAAACTGCCATAAAAACTCAAAAGAACTGTTCGGAGAGCTTCCAGGTTGGTGCACATGGAAATGCAGGGAGATTGGTGTCTGGAGAGGGCACAGAAGCTCTGCACCCTTTCCCCATACCTTGCCCTAGGCATCTCTTCCATCTGGTTGTTCCTGAGTTATATCCTTTTATAATAAACCAGTGATCTAGTAAGTAAAGTGCTTCTCTGAATTTTGAGAGCCAGTCTAGCAAATTAATCAAATCTGAGGAGGGGGTCACTGGAACTTCTGACCTATTATAACTGATTTGTCAGAAGCCCAGGTGACAACCTGGACTTGCAACTGGCATCTGTTGGTTTGGAGGAAGCTGGTAGGACTGAGCCCTCAATCTGTAGGACCTGACACTATCTCTGGGTAGACAAGTATCAGAATTGAGTTGAATTGTAGGTCACAGCTGGTGTGAGAGTATTGCTTGGATCTGTGTGTAAAACTCTCTCACTGGTTGGAATTGGAAGCAGAATGTTGTAGGACCACACCATTGTTCAGCTGAGAGTTAAGGGAATTGGAAAACTGGTTAAGAATTGACTTCTAATTTTGCTGTACACGTAACAGTATCTCTTCAGCAAAGGTGGGCTCTCGAGGGCCTTCTTTCAGAGTCAGTCTTGTGAAATGTACATACAACTGGATAGAAGAGCAGCCATTGAGAGGCATTCTAGCCCTCAAAGTCAAAGAGCCCATTCCACAATTTCTCTAAGTTCTACCAGATAATTCTATACATTCAGCTATAGATGAGCTTAACTCCAACTACAAAATCTAAGGCAAGTTCCATAGAAGAAGCTCTGCTTTTTTCTCAAAATAATTTTGCTCATTGTTCCAGCTTACTATTTTGAAAGAGAAGAACTGAATTGAATATCCCACTTTGTGTGGCATTTGATTGCCTTCCTTGTTGATTATTTTTGCTTTAGGTAGTGTAGGAAGGCAGCTGGTTAATTCATACATGCAGAACGCTTCCATTCATACTTAGTAGTTATTAGCCCCTTATAACCATCTCTCACAATTCCCTTTTCTTCAAGCTTGGTATGGCATTCCATTGGAGCCCAAAGAATACTATTACTGGGATTTCTCAGCATTTTCTTTCTGAGATACAAACTGGAGGTGTTAACCCGGTCAGTCTCCAGCATAAAAAACCATGATTAATTTTTCAAAATTTTACACTTTGAGTTGTGATTCCTTGATGCTCACCATGAAGGATTACTTCAAGGAAAGCTCATATCTGCAATATTTAAGAGGAAAGGGCAGAAATCATGAGAGGAGGTTCCAATGCTGTGTTCAAAGAATCTATTTTAAACTTTACGAATCATGTTTTTGACAAGACAGGAGGAAGTCCAGAAAGTTCCTGTAGCCCTAGGTCACAATTTGTACTTGTTCACATTTTTTTTGGATATATTGAGCTGGATTGGTCAGAAAGGATGGCTATAGCAATAAACTGAGAAAGACGGAAAAACAACAAAAAAAAAAAAAAAAAAAAAAATGGGCCGGAATGATAACCTGCATGCTGCCAACTGGGTCTTCTCTCTTCCCAGCAAGAGCAAGCTCTTTTGCTCTTATAGTTCACCCACCTACCATGTATGTCTAGATCAAAGCATATTTCAGTGAGAGAACTCTATGCTGCTTAAACCAAGTTTTTTCCAGAGGTATGATTATACTTTTTTCTTGATTTTTTTCCTCATCAAAATAATGACAGCACATATGTGAAAATTTATGGTATTAGAAAAATAATCCGTAACACTTAAATCAGGTAAGATTGTGTTCTGACACATTTTTAATTGGTACATAAATTATCTTTTCTGATTTACAGAATAAGATATGGAGTTGGTGGAGAGGAAATCCATTTGACTTGATAAAATATTCATCCATCACCTCTGTTTGAAGTTTTCTGAATAATGCCAAATTAAGTATTTATCTGAGAAATGAGGAAAAAAGGTTCAGTCTTTAGGTTATTCTCTTGTCTTACCTAGAATTGAAAGAAAACTTCCCAGAAAACCAACCCATCTAGCTATCTTCTGCTTCTTTTTCCCTATATATTCCTTTCTCTCTTCTTTTTTCACCCTCCTCCCCCCCACCACTCTAACTGCATTTTCTTTAACATTTATTCAATCTGCTTACTTTATCATCAGTCTCAATGTTAACAACAGTTTAATTTTACAGAGTTTTTCTTCTGATTTCCACCTCACCCTTTTTGTTAGGGGCAAAAATGCATATGTGAGCGCATGTGCGTGCGTGCTCATACACACACACACACACACACACACACACACACTGATTTTAGAAGGAAAGGTGGTCTTACTATAGATAAAATTCAGGGTCATCATAAATAAGCATAATACAGGCAGAAGTTTTCTGAGTTCCCACAGTCAGACAGTAAAACACCATGTATGGAATGTTTACTATTAAACAGCAGGAGTCTGGTGATATTTGACAGCTATCCCTAGGACTCAGAATCCAGGATCAAAGTCTGTATTAATTTTCTTTCTCTCTTCAATTAGTAGCACTAATATAATCCTCCCCACAATGATTAATCTATAAATCCCAGTAATGCCACCAATATCCACCCACAATTAGTGTGACTAGTAAGATACTATATTTATCTCAAAAGATAAATATATGGCAATTAAAAGATAACTGGTAAGTAAAAAATATCGAAGAATACTAACATTACAAACTAAAAACAAACATGTACCAGCATTAAAAGTTTTTAAAGTGGCAAGCAGGATAAACAGCTAGGGACGGCAACTGAATACAGTAGGATATTTTTAGGTAGATAATTGTAATTCTTGAAAGCTGACAAACTATGATTCATTGCAACCTATATTCATTGTTAATAGGTTCCATTTTCATCGCTGACTTTTATGTTCAGTGCCAATAGTTTTCAAACCACTCTGACTGTAAACTTGAAACCAAAGACAACAGTTATGTGTTTTAAATGATTTGCCAAAGCAAATACCAGAGGTAATACTGGGTCAGGTTGATGCGGAGTTCTTCTAGGGAGCTCTTGGAATTTAATTTTAACTGTTTGAACTAAGCACACACTGATGCTCACCCTTTTACTCCCACATTACAGATCCTCTGCACAGAGTTGAGAGAAAACTTAAAACAGAACTTGTCATGGAAACGAGGAGGTGGGAGGGTTCTCCAGGCACTAATTCAAGTATGTTTTCACTTGCAATACACTCGAAAGTATGAATTTCCTTTTAGTGTCTAGTAAGGCCCACAAAGTGAGAGCTTAGGTTTGGATTTTTGTTTTGCAGGTTGTGTTTTTATAAAATTATTAAATAATTAAAAGATATATTAAAATGGTCTTAAGATTTGAAATTGTTTCCAGTAGCTAGCAACTTGATGGTAGCAGCTCTGGAATGACTATATTAGAGTGGAAATCTGATTGGAAAATATGCCAATGGAACTGTTTTGAAACTAAATTCTCGTTGCTTCTTTATCCAGTTGTGTTTACTTGTGATTGAGAAAGAATTGATAGACATTATTTAGACAAATGGGACAGCTAAAATCCTTTCCTTGACAGTAACTCTTCTCCCTGCCATTAGCAGGCATTTGGTCTTAGATAATTCAAAGGGAAGGATATTTTCAATCATTGTTTTTCAGTCAAAAGCAATTTCAATTTCTAACGTAATGCAGATGGTCAAATAAACAGATGCGTATCTCCACGACAACTGAGTACTTTGTCAGATAACTGCTATTAATATTCACTAAACAAATACCATAGAGAACCCACTGTGTCCCAGGCACTATGGTTGGTTCTGGGATACAAAGATTAATGGCCTAGAACAGCTCAGAGTCAAGAGGAAGAAAAGGTAAGAAAATACATAGGGAAACAGTGAGATAAATACTGCAGAGGTGAAGTCAGACCTACTAGGGGATATGAGAGGACACTTCAGATGGAAGTGGAGTTAGAGAAACTCTATGTGGAGAAAGCCCCAGAATTAGTTTACTTCTCTTCACTACTCCCTGTTCTATCCTCTGTCTCTCCATCCTCCACCTTATTCCCTATTATCCCATTCTTCATAAGTATTCAAAGCACTGATGATATGCCTTTGACTGTAAGAAGTACGTATCACTAGAATATAAATTCCTCAAGGACAGGAATTATTGTCCGTTTGTGTCATTACTATACTCTCAGTCCATAGGACAGTGCCTGCCACATAAATATGTGCTTGATAAACATTTGTTAAAAAAGAAAAAAGAAAATTAGGAAACTAATCCAGTCTTCATGTTCTCTTCCTCTATCTTTTTCATAATTTTATTCAGATATGTAACTTCTGTCAAATTTATTCCCTCAAAATAACATAGGTATCTTCCCAACTAGCAATGATTTTTTAAAAATCCAAGGCATGTTGTAGAACATTTCTATGTCAAGATATGTATCCTAGAATAACATGTACTAATTGTCACTGATGATAAATTCATCATCATTACTGAAAGATGACAGATTACCTAATTTGTCCGTAGATGGCTATCCTTAAATTACTTTATATACAGTAGAGTCTAATCATTGCAAAATAAGTTTTTGTTTCTTTGTCTTGGTTCTTAAGATATTCCTATCAGGCTTTCTTTCTGCTCTTTCTTTTATATTTCATAAGCATATGCAAATTAGAGTTTTGATATCAATGCCCTGAATTTAAACATACAACATTAAGCAAATATTTCTCCCTAAGTCTTACATGACCCTCTTAAATTCAGGTATAGTAACCTTCTTATTAAATTATTCAAAGAGTCTTATTTTTGAACTGGAGAGAATTAAGTTCCTTAGAGTCAATATCTTTGAGTTTGGTGTGTGTGTGTGTGTGTGTGTGTGTGTGTGTGTGTGTGTGTTTCTTTTTTTAGGTGAGGCAACCCTTGGTTGACCTCACAGATTACAAGGACCTTGTCAGCTTACAATTCCTTTTTTTTTTTTTACACCTACAGCAACTGGCCTTCCAAGGTGGTCTCCCATCCAAGCACTAACCAGGCCCAAACCTGTTTTGCTTCCGAGATCAGACAGGATCAGGGTTGTTCAGGGTAGCATGGCCATAGATGAGTTTGGTGTTTTGCATAGGACTTCTACATGCATACATAAAATTATAATTACAAAAATCAATTCTAAAAGTAAAAAATATTAGTGTCAACAATAGTAATTTAGTTATATAGGGATTTATTTTATTTTTAGTGGCTTCGTAATAAAAGTGTCCATGTGTGGCCAATCTTTGCTTCATATTTTTAATGGATGCTGGTCTTAGTGCTCACACTGGTTTTGCTTTTAATCCATTCTGACTTCTCCAATCCTGACCTTTACTTTCATATAATCTAAACATACCAGACATCTTAAAGTTTGGGCTGTGCTAACATCATTTCCATTTTTATCTTCAGACAAGCTTTAAAGGGGAAAGGAGGATAATTTTTATTTTCATGCTAAAAAGAGAATTCTGAGTTTGCTAACAAAAAAGGAGGATGTTAGAGGTCAAATACTTGGAGTTTACTCACTTAAAGATCAGTAAAAATGTAAAATGACAGGGCAGCAGACTAGGAATCCGGGGAGCTTAGACTCTACTTGTGGCTCATAGTTATCTAAGTAACTATCTGTTGGGCCTTGGTTTTTCATCTATAAAACAGGGCAAGAGACTGACTAATCTCTAGGGTCTTTCCACCAGCAATATGTAATTCTGATTCTATGAAATGTTCATACCTCCTAAAATCTGGGAGATTATTATAGCAAACATGATACAAGTTTCATTGAGTTTTAGGTTTTATTATAATTAAGAAGAATATCATATTTAAGTATTTGAAATATAGCTCTAGATAGTAATTAGAACTTTTCTTATTGCCATCACTTAACACTATTAAAATACTACTCTTGTCAGTAAGCACAGAGTAAGAAATGGTATTATTAGAAATGAAAATACTTCAAAATAATGAACTACATACTTTTCAATAGGCCATCTAGTTTATTTTCTTTTATTAAGACAATTACTTTTAACAAACCAATGTTGTCCATAAATTCTGTTTTAAAGTGGCCACTTGAAATCACAAATGCTGGATCCCTTTGTCTTGAGAAAAGATATTCATAGTGAGGCCTATATATAACATTGATAGTGATCTACAAAAATTAAAACACAATAACAACTGAAGATGTTCATAATAAAAATAATAAACTAGAGAATAAAAACAACTGCATGATATGTTCATAATAAAAATAATAAACTAGAGAATAAAAACAACTGCATGATAGTGGCCTGGTTTTTGTGGGGAAAAAAAAGGTCATGATAAAATTATAAAAATAAGCTCATTTCACCATCATATTTCTTCTGACGATAAATTTGAAACTGTTCTGGAAGTATGGACACAACTATAAAAAGATATATACAGGGAATAAATAATTCATTGAAGATAATCATGATAGTAAACATGACAAAAATATTTTTCTTTTTTACATACATATCTTCGTGTACTCATACCTTTATTCTCATACATTTGAGACTTCCCTATTTCTGAATTTTCACAGTAGTAAAATCAAGTCTATCTTAATTTGACAGTTTTTCATCATCTACATAATGTTGACCATTAAAATATTATTCCTAAATTTCTCAAATATATAAATAAAATTTTGCAAAGATAGCTGAAATATTCTATCTCTAACAATTGAATTAGATATTTCATATTCTTTCCAATGCTATGCCTGTCCCGTTAATTTTAATATCAGGCATTAAACATGATAACTTTCATATCTTTAGTTGTCTCAAATGAACTTTTAGAATATTTTCTTATAATTTAGTTTCAAAACCTACCCCCAGTGCTGAACTGACCCTTTCAGATTCCTTCAGGTGCCATCTTCATTTCAAGCCAAATCTCTCTCCTGACAAAAATGAACTTTAATAGGAACCAAGTTTCCTTTGAATTATTTCTTGCTTAAATACAAGATTTTAAGAAAAATATATAATAGTTTTCTGCCTTCTTGAAGAATATACTCTACCATATTAAATAAAATGTCTTTTTTCTAATACTCTTCTGTATTATCATTTTCTCACCCTTTCCCCCATTTGTATATGATGCAAAATCACCTTTCCCCCAAATATTTTTCTTACAGAAAACCCATTTGTAAGTGAAATACATTCTGATACATCTCTAAATAAAATATACTTTGTTCTCAATCTGGCATACAAAAGTTTTAAATGAGTGAAAACCAAAGCAATCTGTTCCCGTGGCGGTTGCCTCGATTCTCAGGCCACCTTTTACCCTCATTTGATGTACCAAAGTGCTAGTCATTAATTCATGGAGCCACTACTGATCAAGTGCCAACTATGTCAGCACTACCCCAGTACCTAGAGATGTAGCCCTGAATTGAAACAGCCTGAAGCCCTGTTCTCAAGGAGAGCACCCTTTACCAGGAGAGAAGAACATGAATTTAAGAGAGAGGAAAATAAATAGAAAATATAAAATGGACTCCAGACAAGTGCTATGAAGGAGAGGTGCCATGAGCAATTACAGATGGTAACAGGACTAGTTCGGTGCACCAGAAGATGCTGCAATTCTCCCTTTACTTCCACTAAACTAATTAAGTCAGAAAATGGAGACTTTCTGTCTCTTTAAAAATTAGCATTATGTGGACATCTTTTTTGTATATATTAAATTCTTGATGACAGACTGATCTATTGAAATTTTTTCCTGCTTTCTCTCTGTTCCTCCCCAGGGAATATCTCCTTTATTACAAACTACTCTTTCTGTGCCAGTGGTTTTCACCATTGGCCACACAATAGAATCATCTGACAAGAGTTGCAAAGTCTAATTTAATTGGTGCAGGCTGGGAATCAAGATTTTAAAAATCTAATGCACAGCCCAAATTGAGAAGTACTGTTCTTTGCAGTGCTTTCTAGAAATTTAAGGACTTGATGAAAGAAAACAGGATAATGGCTAGTGTACCATATATGTGATTGGTTAATAAGGAATACATGGATATAAGTTATTCATGGGTGAAGTTTTAGATTAGACATGTCCTTTCTCCTAAATTTCCATAATTTGATGATTCTTATTGATTTTGATCAGATAAAAGCTAGAGAAAATCAATTCAAATTTAATCAGTTTAGCATATATATGTTGAAAAGATGTTCTTTGAGCATTATTTCAAGTAATGAAAGGAGAAACCACTGAAAAAGAACTGGTTAAAAAAACACTGTTACATGCTTTCAGTGGTATAACATTAAAAATAATAAGGTCATTCTATACATTCTAAATAAGAAGATGTCCAGGATACATTGTTAAATAAAAAAATCGGATTTCAGAAAGTTCAAGTGAAACTAGTCCTCTGTTATAATTGGATAAGTATATAAGCATGTATATCTATACATACTTGCAAATTTGTTTATATATACAAAGAATGATGTCTGAACACTTTGTAGAATGTAGTTAGTGTCAAGGGAAGAGTTTCCCTTTCTATTCATATTCACGTTGCTCAGATTTTTAAAAGAATAATAATCATGCATTCTTTTATCTGAAAATGTTAAGGTTCTGATTTCCACAATTTCTAGATAGTATACTAACTTGCCAGCTTATGAAGAATATGAAGACTCTTCCATGACTTCAATTATATAACAACTATACAGTTTTATATAAAACTGTGCAGTTTTAGAAAGAAAATTGGCCAAGCAGCAATTTATAAATGCATTCTACTTACCTGGCAATTTAATCTAATTTCTCTAGCAATTAAACAATATCTTTCGATACCATTCAACAATATATTTCCCTACCAGGTAACCAAAGGAAAAAATCTACCAGATATTTATACATCAAAGTTCATTGTCATACACTCCGTACTGCAGGCCCTTAAGAATTTTGCTGAATTTTGTCTAATCAGTCAATTAATAACATCTGCTTTTATTCAGTCAAAACTAGCCTTTCACTCTAATTCACTATGATTCTTTATTCATCACAGGACACACTAATACATATTCAACATCATTTGAGTTTGTGTTATGCAGTTAGCTATAATAATTTTACAAACCATTGCACAGAACTGCACAATAACAAGAAAATTGTGAGTCAGTCAGGTCTAAACACTCAAAATGTCTTTATGCTACAGAGTAACTCTGCTAGTATTATATATAAGTAGCCACGCTCTGTCAGTTTAAAAAACATGGTTGCTGAAGGTAAGGAAGGGCAGAGCAGCACACAAGTGACAGAGAGATATTCCTGTCTTCCTCACATTGTTCCATCTTAAAGTAAAAATGTATGAAGAATATAAATTATCATTCATTCATGTTCAAATTCCTTCTGTCTTCTTTCTCTACCTCTACAAGTTCATATAAAGTTCATCTTGGAACAGGAGCAACTTGGAATGCCAATATGGCAAAATCAATAGAACACTGATTTAGAATCTAAACAGACTTAGAATATATCTTGTTCTGCCACTTGTTGGGTGTATGAGCTTTACTCAGTTTTCTAATAGGTGAAATGAATTTAATAATACCTTATTCATCATATTATTGCATCATACACCCATCTATGATGTCACAGTGTCTATGGTCTGTGGTGGTCTGGTTGGTAATTAATTAATATACTGCTTTTGTAAAGTGAGACCATAAAATCTATCAAAGTAGTTAAAGTTCAGATCGTGATTAATATAAAAGTTACCAAGCTGATGTTAACAAGTAGAAATGTCTGGGCTACTGTTAGATCTTGAATTCTATAAAGTTTACTCATTAATTTAGTTAAGGGATATCAACTACCCCCTTAAAGTGGCAGCACTACTTGGTCTTTGATTAGGATAGACAGAAGAAAATTTTTCAGGTTTGTTTGGTCATTGCTGAGCAGAGATTGATGTGGACATCTAAAGATTGCATTAGCTTTATGCACATGATTCTACAGTTGTTATATCCTTTCATACTTGGATCTTTAAATTTGTATCTACATTATTAATGTGAAAATGAGATAAAAGACATATCAATATGTATGGGAAAAGTTCCTTAAAAGAGAAATAAATTTTGAATATAGAACAATTCAAAGTTCATGTCTAAACTGGCTGAATTAATGGAATATTTACCATTTTTCTGCCTAACTGAGTAAACATATAATGGAGTCTATGGTTTCTATAAAGAATCACCAGAAACAGCAGCTTTAAAGCAACAGAGACAAAAATCTGTAAAATAATATTGTAGATAAGGCAAACGTGGCTGACCAAAGTCATAACTACTCAGACTAATGCTACTTCTTAGTTTTGAGTGTTTTTACAAAGTCCTAACTTTATTTTTTGTTGTCTAAATTTTTCTCCATTTCTTCAAATTAGATTATGTAGAAATCCAGTTATTATATTAAATTGCTGGAATAGTCTGTGCATTTGTATCACTCATAAATCCTGTTGTAGGATGTTGTAATTTATATCGACAAACATTGTTGTTAAATATTTCATCTAAGTAGTCATTTATTCACATACCAGGTCAAACAAATATTCCAACTTAATAGAACACAAATTGTCTATTAAATCATTCTTCTCAACTGCATTTATACTTCCTGTTTTGCAGCATTTTGACAACTATTTATCCCATTCATCTTCCCCCCACAACTCCCAATTCAAACAAAAGATAAGGAAAATAATTTATCACATGCTTGACTCCCTCCTGATTTCTTTTCTCATAAAAACTCTATAAAGTCTTATTATCTCCATTTCACAAATAATGAATGAAGCTCTGACTTGGACATCATCACACTGATTTCACTGTATTGCAGCTAGAAGGGCAAGGCAAGGAGTGGATAAACTCAATCTGAGGGAAGTTTAGTTGTTTAGACTGACATATCCAGTTATTGAAAAATACTATGATCCCCAAATGAAAGATAACAGCGAAACCTCAAAAGTAGAATTAGTAGTCTTCCCAAATTATTCCAAATTTACCTATTAGCATTGTAAAAAAGAAAAAAAAAACATACTGTATATTACAATTTTCTGCAAGTAGTGATTCATGCATTGATGTATGCACTCCAGAGTATTCATTAGTCACCTACTAGGTTCTGGGCATTTCACATGCCAAGATAGTACTGCACAGTCCCTGTCACCAAGGAGCTCAAACTCTATGACAGAGCATTCTTCAAAAGGAGGAAATTTAACATCTAAAAATAAGTAGTGTGCCACTGATGAAGGCAACAGCCTCAAAGAGATTTCTAGAAATATTTGCTTGTATATAAAGAAAGAGGGAAATACAAAGATGAGAACAAACCTTTATATTTTATTGACTTGTAATAAATGATCAGCTCACAAGCTTTAAGTCATTAAACCTCTTCACAGAAACTAACCTGAGAGAAAATCCTGGGAGATGATATTACCAAACTGATTACTGGGTCAGCAAGGCCTGTTTTGCCTAGAGGCAAAGATAGAAACTTGGCTTTCTTTATGATGAATGTTCTTGGAGCCCACAGAGAGCTGAGGACATGATGTGTTTTGTATTCCTCATCACATTGCAAGCTCTAACCTGGTTCCCAATTACCACCTCCTACTTAGATGGCAGAATTCATCCAACAGTAAAATAAACTACTTCAAATATGAAACGTACAAGTGCTTAACAGGACAAACCTTCAACCCAACAAACAACTTTCCAGAAAGCAGGGGTAAAAAGAATACGATGGCAAGGAAAGCAGTTTGGGCAGAATACATACAGATGATAGGCTGAGTAATTATCAAAACTGAACAGAAGAGCAGAATCAGCGCTTCTTTTCTATGGAGAAAAAGCATCAAAATATTCCTAGGTAGTGTGATTCCCAAACCCTATTTTAAGTCACAGAAAGAGTCACAGTACCCAGCAGCATGCCCTTAGGGTCCTGTTCTGGGACTTGCCCTGAGACTATTACCAAGAGGGATCTCCTTAATGACAGGTGGTAATGTGGCTTGAAGAGATTGAGAAAACTGCCCCCACCTTGCCTGACCTTGTAACCTAAGGAAAATCATCAGCATATTGGACAGTTGTGGGATCTGAAAATCCAACATTAGAATTTTAATTTTTTAAATTAAAAAAAATATATTTTTTATTAGTTTTGGATTTAGTAGTAGTAATGTCATTCATAAGTTTATTACATTTAAGGATGACTAGGAATTGAATCCTAAAGATATGGTGAACAGTTCAGAAACAGACTTCGATACAGAGCAACGTTCTAAGTAGAACAGGGTGCCTTGAGATCTGGAAGCATAGTGTGAAAGTTGTTGACGGAGGAAGAGAGGCCTAAGAGTGGAAGGAGAAAAGTCTTAAATATTAATTTCATTTATCTCACAATTGATCCAAGGGGGAGCTTGTGGTTGCCAGCGAAGTAACATCAATATTTTTTCAAGTTATTTCTGTGGTGCATTTACTACACCTTAGGCATGTTCCCATATTTTATTTCATTTAATTCTCCATCTTCCTTCTTCTCCTCCTTCTTTAAATCTGTCTTCTTTAAAAAAAAGATTTGAGAAAATATTATTGTTATAAAAAGGAATGAGATTTGGATATATGCTTCAAATGGATAGATCTTGAAAACATACTTGGTGAAATAAGCCAGACACAGAAAGACAAATATTGTATGATTGTACTTACACGAAGTACCTAAAAAAGGCAACTTCATAGAGACGAAAAGTAGAATAGAGGTTACCAGGAAATGGGAGGAAGGAGAAAGGAGAAGTTATTGCTTAATGGGTACAGAATTTTTGTTAGGGATTAAGAAAAACGGTTGGATATAAATAGTGGTGATGATTACACAATCTTGTGAATGTATTTCATGCCACTGAATTGTACACTTACAAAAGGTTGAAATGATAAGTTATGTATATTTTACCACAATAAAAAAATGAGGAAGGACAAAGAAATGCATATAAGTGTGTATGTATATGTGTGTGGGGGGCGGGAAGGGGAGCATGAGCAAGAGAGGGAGAGAGAACTGTAACAAAGTGAAAATAAGAGTAAGAAAATAGGTTGAAATTTGGTAAGTATACATAATGAATGCCATTAGATCCAACATAGTGGTTAAAGGTAAGATGCAAATTTTGTCCCGATTTCCTTAGCAGCCAAAACAGAAACTTACAATATCTATAAAATAACAACAACGACAACAACAAACTGCTTGAGATAACTACTTGTAAAGAAATCACAAAAGAGTATCACAGGGGATTCTCTTAAAGACCTTGTGCTGTGGCAGCCGGTTCCTCAACTGCATTTGCATAACAAAGACCGAAACAGATTCCTTTTGTATTGCTATTTGTGTAAAATGACTACTATTTTATATTTGTGGTTCCCATTAGAGAACATGTAATATGCAATCAAATTTTAGATTCTGAATGATTCAGTACTTGCATGGGAAAAAAAGCCTTCGATAATTGGCCATCTCTTTTTCATAAGCAATTTTGGCTTCTATGCTTACTAATGTAGTGGGCGAACTTCTTATAGGGCCAAAATGCAATTCAATGAATATGATTCTAAAAGAGCCCCAAATTTCACAGTCCATATTCGTGAATCACTATACTCAGAAGTCATACCACAAAAAAGGAGTGTAAAGGTGGTTAAAATTACATGGAAATTTTAATACACTATGTTGAAAAATTGGAGTTTAAACCTTTAACTTCCTTTTGACAAGAAAGTGGCTGAAGAATGGAATATATTCAAGACCAGAGTTTTGGTTAACAACCTCACTGGCTTCGATGAGACCAGAGAGGGGTGCTCCTGCCTCAACTGTATGGATATCTTTTTATCTATGACTTCCAAGGGGACGTCTTTTCTTTGGGTTAATGTGAATTATACATGCAAACCATTACTCAGTGAGCAAAAATATGTCCCAGCAAAAGCAAGTAAGTATTTTCTTTTTTAGTCAGAACACTTTATTTTTTAGTTTGTTTATAAACAATGGGCTCATGTCTCTTTCTGGTCTTATATTCTTTTTTTTTCTTTGAGTTAGCTCAAGGCTCACCCTTCCATCTCCCACTCCACAGCAAAAGCAGAGGTACAGATTTGAATGGGGACTATGGGTAGTCTGGAGCTATCATGCCATGTCAGGGAAACTTTGAAGAGTTTAGCAAAGAGCTTTAAGCTCTTTCACCTGTTTAGTAACTTTTGGTGATTCCAAGTTGATGATGCTGTGAGGGGAGCCTGAAGCTGCTCCTAGTCCCATGCTAGTCAGACCCAGGAGGGAGCGGTTTTATATCTTAGAGAGAAATAGTATCATTTCCTTAACTTTGTCTTCCAGGGTCAAGGTTAGCTGGTGATTGAAGATTAAGAGATGAGCCAACCAAGGACCTGCATCCAGGGTGCCTGCTCTTTGAGTGACATGGGCAGTGTTTTTAGACAGGGTTTCAAAGCTGAAAACCTGTAGTAAGGATACTGTGGTTCTCTTCGTTTTTCACTGAAGCATCCACATTGAGCCCCAAATGGCTGCTTAATGAATCATGTATTTGGATTCCATATCAAATATTTCTCACTAAGAGGGAGACAGATGTGACTATCCCATCCCCACTCTATGCATCAGGATTCATTCATCACAAATCCCACTCAGTCAGCTACTCTGAAAACTCATTCATACTAAAAAGTTAAGGAAGATGATTCTACCATCTTTGTTTTTGATCAAACAGATCTTTTAAAGACAAAAGAGAATAACATGAATGTGGGGTTTAGGCACTGATGTTTGTTAATGTTAGTTGATGATCTTAAATTCTTATCAAGGAAAAACAGAAATATGAATTTTGTATGAAGAAAGACAAAATACAAATACACAACCACAGCCAATTTCATTGTGAAGAGGCTCGCTCTGTGCTGGCTATTTAGGCTATAGATCTAAATAATAGTCAACTGGAAAAAGTAGTGACTTGAAGGATATTTTATTCAATAGTATTACTATTTAGTCTCAGAAAGATAGTTTTTCATCTATCTAAAAACACCTGTGGAATGAGTCAGTTCTCATAAATACGATTTTCATCAACTAACATTTACGTAGAGTTTACTCACTTAACTATCTGGGTTGAAAATCTCTTTACATTAACATGTACCACTGGATTTTGGGGGTCATATTTTTTTAAATAGACTTTTAAAGTTGAAACAATTTTAGTTTTACAGAAAAGCTGCAAATATAGTAAAGAGAGTTTCCATCTCTTCACCCAGTCTCCCTAATGTTCCATCATACATAAACTATTATACTGAGAGGTTAACATTGGAACATGACTATTAACTAAACTACAGACTTTATTTGCATTTCATCAGTTTTTCCGCTAATATTGTTTCACTGTTCCAAGATCCAGTTCAGGATACCAAATTGTGGTTAGCGTCACTGATTTTAAAACTAAATATTTTAAGGTGAATTAATCTTAAAGACTCATGTTTCAATATTATAAACATCAAATCTATTATACTATAATTTATTGATTCCTTCAGAGTTTGCTGAAATAAGTTGCATTATTTGAATCTTATATTAACTGGCTCCATCAGCTATAAATTTGAGTATATTCTCATGCTTACAGTGTTTTTACTGTCTTCTCCCCTGATGGTAAAATATTGCTGTTGTGTTGGTCATAACCAAAGTTGAAGCTGCTGTGGTGATTACTGTTGTCACTGATACTGTTTTGCTATATCCATCAATTGTGATTTCTTAGTTACAAAATCCAACAGCATATTTTCAGTTCTTGTTCTTAACCTCTTTGGATCCTTTGATAAAATTAAATAGCTCATTTATTCTTTTTTAAAAATTGTTTTTCTCTTGGATTCAGTGACATTACAGTCTCCTGTGCTTGCTCTGTGGCTGGCCTCACCACCTCTTATCTGTCTTAATCTCTGGCTATTTCCCCTCATTATTCCCCCATAATAAAAATGTGCCACAATGACCTATCATTGATATTATTTGCTTCTCTCTTACAATCACCTTTTCCTTGGCATTCTTACTTATTATCATGACTTCCACCATCAGCAGCAATACACCAATGACTCCGAGGTGTTAATCCTCAATTTCAAATTGTCTGCTAGATAACTTTATCTGTAGACTAACTTGCATCTCAAACTCAATATGCAAAAACTAAACTAACAATGTCCCTACCCACACTTGGTCCTTTTCTTCCTTTGTCCTCTCTTTATGACATCATGTTCCTTCTCATCAGCCAAACTCAAAACCTTGTCATCTTTTCGACTTTGCTCTCTCCTCTTCTAAATACTAAATCCAATCAGTTGTCAACATTTATTGACTGATTCTCTATTAGATTTCATTCATTTGTTCCCATCGATCTTTTTCAATGTCACTGTCACTAATAGCACCAACTACAGTGGGTATTCATAAGTTGTAAAACAAATATAAATTACTCCCTGCCTGGGCTATTAACTTTTCTTTTTCCTAGATGTTTTCTCCTCTAGTGATTGGACATAGAGTTGCATAATTTCCCTTCTGAAGTCCACACCTGGCCAAGTCAGTCTTCTGTTCAAAAATGCTTGGTGTGCCTTTACGTCCAGCTCCACTCCTTGCTCGTATAAAAGGTCTTTACTGGGCATTAGATTTCTTTTATATGGCCCTAGATTCTCTAGCTCTCCCTTCGTCACCCTTTTCATGCAACTTGAAAGCTAAAAAGGGACTACCTCCTACATCCCTGTAATTCCTTATTTCCTTATACCTTTACTGACATTATTCTCTGTGTGTAAAGTTCTCCCTTCCTTATCTCTGTGCTCAAATTATTTCCAGCCTTCAAAGTCCACTGAAAAGACACATCTTTCAAAAAGTTTCCCCTAGAGCCCATATCTGAAAGTAGATTCTTCTGCTAAACTCTCTTTATGGTTTAGCTATACTTTTATTATTTCTTGTATCACATTTACCCTGTTTTTAAATTACTAATACAGGTTTCTCATCTTCCCTACAAAGTGATTTCAAACTCCTTAAGATGACTGTCTGATGCATCTTTTGATTTCCCAAGGTACCTGGATATCATAAGGCGCTAACCTCTCTCCTCCCTAGAACAGTTCCTTAAAAACTCAAAGCACATACCATGAACCTACACAACAACAAATCAGCTTTGTCACTTCCTTGAAACAAACATCCAGTCACTGAAGATTTTTGCAGTGACTTACTGTCTTTCTCTTCACCACTACTCTCATCCCAGTTACAATGGACTGAACGTGTGTTCTCTCCCCTCTCCAAATTCATATTTTGAAATCCTAACCCCATTGTGAAGGGATTAAGAAGTGGCATCTTGGGAGGTAATTAGGTTACTAGGGAAGAGCCCTAGTGAATAGAATTTGTGCCCTCATAAATGAGACCCCCGTGAGCTTTCTTGTCCTTTCTGTCACTGAGGATACAATGAAAAGTCAGCAAGCACTCTGCATCCCAGAAGAGGACTCTCACCAGAACCTAACCAGGCTGGCACCCTCATCTCAGGTTTCCAGCCTCCAGAATTGTGAGAAATATATTTCTGTTGTTTACAAGTCACATGGTCTACGGTCTTCTGTTATAGCAACCTGAACCGACTAAGATACTGGTCTTAGTAATTTCAATGCATATGTAAATGATTCATCACCCACTGGACTCTCAGGTGCTCAACCTCTCTTTCCAGTGATCTGGTTCACTGTCACAACTCAGCTACCCATTGCCACAGTCACATACTGGACTTTGCTATTGCTAATCATCAACTTTGAACATTCTACTCTCTCAGCATCACTTTCTTTTCTTCTGCTCGCTCACTCTAGAAACCCCTCTTCACAATTCTTTAGCCCAGAAGTACCAAACATTTATTGGCTCTACCCCCTTATCCACTTATACTTCATGGACCATGACCGACTATAATCACAGTGTGACATACAGCCTCAGTGCATGTGTCCTTTTATTGAGTGTTTCTACTCACTTGGCAAAGCTCTAACCCTGGTGAAATCCAATTCTCCAGTCATCCCTTTCTTACAAACAAACAGCTGAACATGGCTGAAGGAAAAATCACACACCCATGCTAACTGAATTCAAATTAAATTTATGGTCTTGAACCTCACATAAATCCTCAATATTGCTGGCAACTCTATATATTTTTTTCTGGTGAATTTATTCACTCACTCTCCGAGGCTTCTGTTGCATTTTCTCCTTTCTCCTTGAATACTCCCTACCTTCTCAAAGCTCTCAGCTGATCATTATATTTCTGAGAAAACTAATCAAAAGCAAATTTCTACATGTTTCCATAATTTTCCTGCCTACCCCCTTCTGGGTCTGTGCCCATAATATACTTCTTCTCAGTCACAATGGAGGAACTGCCCTTGCTCATATCTACAGCTTACTGTTTTACTCCTTTCTGCTCATGTCCATCCTTTTCTGTCTATTCAAGTATTTTGGTGGTATAGTTATCCTCCTCTCCTACACCATTAAGATTTTTCTGTTAAACTCTTAATTGGCCCATTATCAATAGCACATAGACTGTGATAGTATCTCCCTTTAAAAAGAAAAACTTAACTCCATATCCTCTCCAAATAATACCCTAATTTCTCTGCCCCATCTACATTAAAACTCTTTAAAGGGTTATCCATTTTTGTAGTTTCCCATTCTCTCTTGAATCTATTCAAATTACGTTTTGGTCTTAACTATTCCAAGGTGCCTACTTGTGACAAGGGTATCTGTGACCTCAACATTGTCTAATCCAATGGGCAACTCTTGGCCTTCATTGTTACTCTGTTCCTCACAAGCATTCAGTAGGATTTTAGAAAAACATTTCACTTGGTTTCTGTGATTCCACATATTCTTAACTTTCTATCTCACTGGTCACCTCTTTTCTGTCTCCTTTACAGGATCCATTTCCTCTTCTCTACATCTAAAAATTAGCAATCCCATGGTTTAATCTTCAGCCCTCCTCTTTTCACTGTCCACCCTTGGTCTTGGTGACCAAATCCACTTCATAGCTTTCTAAAATATCTATAATCTAACCACTCCAGATTTATAGGCCTGGCTCCAACATTTCCATGTACTCCAAATTTGATTATCCAACTACTTACTGTATGTCTAATCACATCTCAAAGTTACCATGTTGCAAACTGAATTTTAGCCCATTTAGACCTCTTCTCTAATTATATACCATCTTAGTAAATGGCATCTCAGTCATTTGGAAGCTCAGGTACAAAACTGAAATCATTCTTACTCCTTTCTTTTACTCATATCCAATCAAATCTGTAAGAAACTTGTATCAACGCCACCATCTTGTTACTCAATCTCTATTCATCAACCCCTCCTCACTACTGCTCTAGTTCAAGCTATGATAATCTCTTACCTGAATTTCTGCAATAGACTGCTAAATGATCTTTTACACTCTTTGTCTCCCATCTCATTTATATCCTTACTTGATACACTGTTACACAACTAATTAACAATAATAGCAAATATTTACATAGCACTTAGTTTCCAGGCATTGTTTAAAGCAATACACACACACACAAACACACACACGCACACACACTCTTCAAAACAACCCTATGAAGTCAGTAATCTTATTATTCTCACTTCATATATAGAGAAATTAAAGTACAAAGATGCTTAAAATATGGCATGGTCACACAGTAAGTAGCAAAATGATAAGCCTTCACTCACCGACCTTAACATTCCCTAAACAGTAGACACTTGGTAAATAAGTACTGAGTGGATACATAAATGAATGTGTCTGCCTCTGGTTGTTCCCCTTCCCCTCTTAACTGGCAGTAAGTAACTAATTAACTACACTAATTAAATCAAAACCTAAACATGTTAGAATAAACAGGTTCAGTGTGAAACTAGGAAAGGTTTGCCTAGGAATAAAGTCCTTAAGATACAATTTGCTGAGTGACAGCCTTTGGGGATTCTCAAGAAGTTTTTTTAAAAATGTATTCATGGTTCCTCATTGTGCTAGAAATGAAGGACTTCTAGATTAGTGAATTATCAATATTCTCAGAAATCTAGAACAACAATAATTTTGTAAGGTTGATTTAAAAATCAGTTAGAATTACTCAAAGACAGAATGAATTCTTAGAAAAACAAATACCAGTTGGTTCAGGTGACTTATTAATCACAGGAAGAAGAGCAGACAGTGAATTTTTAAAAGGAATATGTGAAAGTAAAATTCAGTATTGCTCAGCTGGACAATGGGCTCAACTAAGGAATCTATTAAAAAATTATCTGTATCCTTCGATACAGTTTATAAACTCTCCCTTGAACACACTAACCCATAAAACAATGTTTATGAATGCTAGTTACTCTAGTTGGATTTTACTGAAAATGACTTGACCTATAGGTTAAAAAGCTCTCCTTGGTGCTCGTTCCACCTTCTCTAAGCACTAACCCAAAAAACTTCAAAACCTTTTGCATTAGAAATGAGGAATTCCAACTCCACTTCCCAAATACCACTGTTTTTTTCACCATTAATTTTCCTTCACATCCATTTTCACTTATCAAATAATCTGATAATGTTTACTATGTGCTTGGCACTGTTTTAAGTGTGTCATAAATGTTAACTCATTTAATCCTCCAAACAGTCCTGTGAAAAGAGGAAACTGAGGCACAGAGAGGTTAAGTGATTTGCCCAAGCTCTGACATTCTCAGTAACTACACATTGTTCTAATATGAGGAAGAAGAATCATCTGTAAAGGATAGTGGGTATTCTTGAGCAAGAAAGACACAGGTGTTTGAAAAGAAGGCATGTGGATAATTATAAAATAGCTAGGACCATCTACACAGAGCAAACATATTCCACAATGCTGGCCTTTTACATTTAGATTTTACATTATGTTTAAAGAAAGGCGGATTGCCTCATATGTCACTATACTGATTTATTCTGAAGCAGCCTAACCAGAGGTGGAGAGAAAATAGAGGCAAAGATGAAAAGCATATATGACAGGCTTAGGGAAATATAAAATGTAAGACATGGAAAGAGAAAAAATTATGTGTACATATGTAACATTGCTCAGGATATCAGTAAATAGAAATGTTGTCAATATATAGGTGGATAGGGGTTCAGAGTGATAGGAAAACACCAAATAATACACACATATAAGAATAGGAAGCCCTGGGTTTGTATGCATAATTTAGCAATATTTTTCTCTGGTGGCAATTAGTATTATCATTATAAAAATTAAGCTTCTCAAACAGAATGATACCAAAGTAGCGCAAGTGCTTATATACTTAATTCACTTGAACAACAAATATTTGATGAGTGGCCACTGTATTTAAGGAACTCTTGAGAGGGCTGCAGAAAGTACAAAGGTTATCAATTTAGAATGACCCTGACCCTCATACAACCTAAATCTAGCAAAAGAGGATTTAAGTTTGTAGCATGTTTTATGTTGCCTAATATTTTATTTATTTATATCTTAAAGGCTAACAATCAGAGGCCATTTCTCCTTAAAGAGTTAGGCTTGCTCCCTAAAGAGCAAATAATGAATTCTGGTGCCTTGGATAGATCTCAAAGATATTTAACAAAATGAGATGAAGACTGTGACAATTTTCCACTTGATTTTGGTGGTTTTATAGAGTGAGAAGTCTGTATTTTATAGTCAATAAATATTATCTGGACATGATATATGAACATATTTATTTAGTTCTTTAAATATAAACATTTAAGGATAAATTGATACCTTTATAGTTAAAGTTTCATATTTAATCTCACTTTAGTTCCACCTTTAGTTTTTTTAGGTTCTCAATAAACTTTTATTGAGAATAAATATATGAGAAGATTATCCTTTTTACTAAAGTATAGTTGATATACAACATTATATTAGTTTCAGGTGTACAACACGGTGATTTGAAATTTATATATCTTATGAAGTGATCACCACAGTAAGTCTAGTAACCATTTGTCACCGAACAAAGTTATTACAATATCATTGGCTATATTCCCTATGCTATATAACACGTCCCCGTGACTTACTTATTTTGTAACTGCAAGTTTGTACTTCTTAATCCCCTTCACCTTTTTTTTGCCCATGTGCCCATTTCCCTCCCCTCTGGCAACCATCAGTATCTGTGAGTACCTTTAGTGCTGAGAAGTAATTCACCCTAACCTTTTTACTTAAGATTAGAAATGTTTCACTGGCTCTAAAAATCTCTGGCCAGTTGTTTTTTTTAAGCCCCTGCATCCACTCTTAAATGTTTTGTGGGCAAAGAGATCTCTAACTTTCTGTTTGTCAGAAGAAATGTCTGGTTTGGCATTAAGAGATCGCTCTTAAAAGCTCCTGAACATTTGCAACTGGAAAAAATAAATAAAAGGCAATGTTTATAGCAGAAGCATATTCCACTTGGTCTGTGGCAAGCCTGTGGTTCAAATTTTCCTAGTTACAAAGTAATATAAAAATCACTCTCGTGTATGAAGGAAAAAATATATATTGCACATTCATCCTGAAACAGTAAACACAGAGCACCATGACATAGCTCTCCATATGTCCTAGAATGGGCATTAAATAACTGAGCATTGTGGGTCAGCTAGTCTAACTCCCCACCTTACATTCAGTAACTACTCTTACCTCTTCTTTCCAAATTGGTTAATGGCGATATGGATCAAAAATCTAGTTATCACTCGTTACCACACCTAAGTTGTAGAGAAAGGAAGTTTATCTCTTACCCCAAACTCAGCTGTGTAAACCTATTTTCCCATGGGAGTCCTCAGGAGTGCGGGAGACCAGCCATCATGGCAGGAGAAGGTTCATGGCTCAACGGAAGGCTCAGAACTTCACAGATTGGGATATGATTCTTATATCCTAAATACCAGAAATCGAATGACAAAACTCATATGTCTAAATTTTGTCTATAAATTTTTCTTTAATGTTTCTCCCTTACTCCTTAAAGAGAGAGCTTGAGTCATTTCTAAGCTCCTATGAATAGTCCCTTAGCAACCATTTTAAATAGGATTAGATGCAACTGTTCTCTATTTAAGGGTGTTACATTATGAAAATCCCAGTATAGATAGAAACAGACTTGGGTGAGGGGTATGTGGAATATTCTTCAAGCACAATTAAGAAGATTACAAAAATTTTTTTTTAAAAAAACTGATTTCCCCCAAAACAGCATTATAGTCTCAAAATCAGTGTTTGTCAAAGTATACTTGATGGTCTATCAACTAGCCTCTCTTTGAAGCCTTCTAACCCCTCCCATGAGCATCCATTTGTCCATTTGTCCTATTGACTGATGAGCCATCCTAACTATCTTCTAGGAACATTTTATTACAAGACCCTTGTTTACAAATATTTTGCAATACAAAATTATATTACTAGTTTATTAATTAACAAAAATTTCATGTATTTCATATATGTACAATAAGTCTTTTAATATAAAACAGACAATATAGAGTTTAGAAACTATTGCTATGTTAAGGCATTAGCACATAGATTTAATAATCGGATCAAAGTACTTTTGATTAAATAAAGAAAAAGTGAGTCTGAGTCCATTTCCTTTAGAAAGTTCAAACCATATCTGATTCCAGTCAATTGTTTTCAGGACAAAGAATAGTGTGTGAAATTCAAGAAGTTTGCATGAAGTCCATTTTTCACACTTATTTTTACCTAGGATTTTGTAAAAAAAAGGTATTTGTCTTTGTTTGCAAAATAATACTGAAACATCAAATCCTTCTTTCCCATGCCACTGGGTTCACAAGAGACAGCAAACACTTTCCTCCTTTAAAATTCTATTTATTTTACTAATAGATTTTTCTGTTGGGCAATATGATTCAGCACCTGACACATAATACTTAATAAATATTTGTTCAATTAAAGTGAATGTTTAAGCTTGTGTTCATTTCTACGGGCTAATATTTGCCAAATGTTTCATCAAGACCTCATGAGCACCTTCTTTACCATTAAAGAGGATCCCTGTCATTGCAACAAGTCATTCATTGTTTGGGGAAGATTATGAGACCATCCGTGAGAACAATGCTATGACATTTTAAATATGTTTGCACATGAAAAAAGAGTCATTAAACATAAGAGTCACTATAAATAAACAAATATATTTATTATAATTTAATAGAAATTATGATTAACCACAGCAATAAAAAGGTAGAATATTTCAATTCTATTTCAATATTTTATATATCAGCATTTCATATTTGCTTTATTAAAGACACACTGGTGTAAGAAATAAAGAACCTGGAAAGGAAGGAATGATGATAATTAAAGAATTAATTTGAGTATCAGAAAATTTGTTTCCAAATGTTTCAGAAATAAAACACATTTGGACTAAATGAAAAATACATTACCTAAAGCAACAGAACTCTCCCTGCCTCTTTGAAACACATTCTTACATTCCCTTCAGATATAACTTCACAGACTATAGAAAAGGCAAGGTTGAGTGCCAGATGTAAGCCTACTTCTTCATCTTCAGAGTTTTTCTTTACTTAACACCAAACTGTCCTCGGGACTTGAATGACTAGTTTCAGGATATGAATTTAAGGATTTAATAAAAACCTTATACCTGAGGGAGAGCAGCAAAACTATGAGAACACAAGGCAACTCTTTTCAAAACTAAGAACTAGAGTGGTGACACTGGTGAGGAGAGAGAATTTCCTCCATTCAGTAGAAGCACCATTGATAGAAGTCTACTCTCAAAGGTCTTAAATGGAGATATAATAAGGTCAAATTTAAGAGAGATCAAATGTAAGAGAAACAGTAAGGCCAAATCAAAATGGAAACCACATAAAGGTCTGCAACTTGTGTTCCTCATTATATACTCATGTGCCAGAGCCAGATGGTGTCTTCCACTTTGTAAGCACCAACAAACATTTGACAAATAAGTGTCCTTTAATCATCCACCTTTAGACTGATGTGTATTAAGGAAGCGAAGGTTTCAAAAGTTTTACATGTTTCAAAGCTATGGTGAATGAGGTTTTCTGAGAACAAGTCTAGCCTATTTTGGGAGCAGTAATACATCTAGGAGAGAGAGATCTTTAACGGAGGATATTTTTATTTCTGGTGCTAAATCCACCAAGAAACAGAGTCTGAGAAACCAGGGGAAACTTCTTCCTTTGCTATTGCTGGTTGACCACAAAAATAGTGCATTTGCATCACACAAGTGCTTAACTTATGAGAATTTAACCATACGTATATGACAGAGAGATAAATAAAAAAAAGCTGTTTAAACTGTGGGCAGAATTCCACTCGCCATTCCAATTCTCTCCATCAGCTTCTACCTGAGAGACATGTGACTCTTCTTCCATCCAAGGGCAGTCTCAGTTCCTGTGTGGCTCTCATCTATAGAAGACCTCTCTAATTGAGTGAGATTGTGGTAGTCAATGAAGTCAATGACATAGAAATACATGGTTTTTATCCAACATAGACCATAAAACACAAGCCAACTACATAATATGGTGCTCAATAGAGCTGCCTCATCCACCACAGAAAGTACAATGCCTGTGTGGGGTGTAACAGAGATGATATGTTTGCTTTCAGCGCAGCTCCTTCCAAAAGAGTTTTTAAAAGTAATTTCAATAGTCAAATTTCACCTTACCTACTGCACTGCCTTTAGAGCCTAATAACCAAAGTAGATTTGATTCCACTATCATCTTCAGCCTCACAGAGATTTAGTGAAAAATTCTCACCCTCATGTCCTTGCATTCTGTTCCAATCTAGTCTTCCTCCTGAAGCCAGACTGACAGATTCAGCACATCCTTTGGAGCGCTGGCTCTCCCCAAGTTCTTTGCTGTTCACTAGTTCAAAGGATAGTCAATACTTATTCAACTTTTGGCCTGGGGAAAACTTTCAAGCAATCTGAGGACCTTTAACACATCTTCCCTGGAATATACAAATTCACTTAGAAACAACTCCAACTAACCCTTTGTTCCATGTGTCGGCAGTCTACCTAAGGTACAGAGTACTCCCAAAATGACATTGTGTGTACCACACAACACACAAAAACATACATGAAGTATCTCTAAAAGCAATCCTGGAGCACAAAGGTACAGAATGTTGCAGAGGGAGTAAGTGCCTTGATAAGATCAAGAAAGTAAGCAGGAAAGAATAAGTTCAAGTCATAAAATTTGGGCAATAATTCAGAGTAGCAGTAGCAGGAACTTACTTCAATTTTACTAACATGGCCCTAATAAATATCAGTCCTTGACTAAATACTCTTTAAAATCTGTTTTAAAAAACTCTAAATGCATAGAAAAATTGCATACCATTGATAATTGTAAATTATCAATACAGAATATGAAACTTCATCGCCGGTTAAAAATTCATAGTAAGTATTCCAAGAGTTTGGTAAGCATAATGTGGCCCAGTGTGTATTCATGACTGGACATTGTGCACCAACTGGCCACCAGTGACTGTGCCAGACCCTGTTGTTAGCCCAGGGATCTCATAGCCAGGATATTGACTAAAATATGTCCAGTCCAAAAATGTACAATATTTCATTGTGTTCCCAAGCTTCCACAGTCAGACAAATACACTGCAACTTTGGTTTTACTTTTTTCTCCACCCTTCTAAAATTATGTCTTTTAAAAACATGGAATGTTCATATTTTCCCTTAAGCCTTGGGCTGTCAGCTTACCTGATAGTCTTATCAAATGGGCAGTTATTTTTAATTTGCTCCTGATCAAGGAAATAGTGTGTGCAGAGAAATGCCTCTTTCTCTCTGATGTTCACAGCCTTCAAGACAGCCCTACTACTAAGTGTAAATGAACTCTCATTTACTACAGTTTAAATCTCTAAACAGAGGCCTAGACGGTCATACTGAAATCCTCTGACCATGCAGTTTACAGCAAATAATCAGTGTTCGAAAGATGTGGGATGACTCCTCTCCAGGCTGCTTTTGTGTTCTATGAGAGGAGGGCAGAAAATGTAACATCTACAATATGGGGAGTGCCAGGAAGGACATTTTAAAGTCCAAATTGCATTTAATCATAGGCTGAGTCTATACTAATTTTTTTTCTGATGCAAACAGTAAAAAATTTATTATCAGCATTACCAATAATTACAAACCACTTCAGATAAATTAAAAACTAGCTCTGACATGTACATAAAAAACAGAGCTTCCTGAAAGTTTAATACGCTCGGCAGTAACTTACAGAATCACTTAATTGTTGTTAATTTCAGTGTACTTCTCTATTTCCTGATGCAAGAGAGAATCAAAACATTATTTTAATTAAGCAATTAATTAATTAAAATAAATGAAACATTCTTGAAAACTCAGAGACCCTAGAGGGTTAGATTAGAGAAAGTGGAATCAAGACTAGAATCCAGGAATTCCTGAGCTAACTTATGATTGGGATGTCAGTTTACCCTATAGATCTCACAAATTTTTCATGTATGTCAAAATACATGTCATGAAAGGTATGTCACTAAACTCACTCAGCAGATGTATCTATCACTTAATGTTAATTCCAGAAACACTTTCAAAAATGTAAAGTGTGAAATAAACTGCAAAGACAATAGAATCAAAATATTGATATGTGGGGAAATCAAGGAAGTTAAGATTAAGTGATTTTTAACTTTCTCATTTTACCCTCTAATTATCTCGTGTGGGTTTAAATATGTACTCTTGGCAAAACAAACAGTTTACTCATTGCCTTTGTCTCTGGGTCTTAATTTTCTAAACAAAAATATATGGTGGTAAGAAAAACACTGTAAAAATGTTAATTACCAGATGAAAAGGCTCAGTTAGGCTTGAACAAAACATACTGTAACATGATGCTGAAGGGAAAATAATAGGGAGTGCTCAAACTTTACCAATGACTGTGCAGCCAACACAGGATCCTCTTCCTTTCTCAATGTACTGTTCGTACACAGTTTCTGCTTTGTCTGTGACTCCTCAGAGCCTAGAAGTAAACCAAACACCCTATGCAGCCACCCCTATGGTTAAAGATGCTGACTTCACTGGAGAGGCAAAATCTCCTAGGAGAGGTCAAATAGAGGAAGATCCCCGGAAGCAGTGTCCCCTCCTGTCTGGCCAGGTCCTCTCCGCCAGAAGGTCTCCCTTCCAGCAGCTTTGAGGGAATGGCACAAAGAGTCAGATTTACCCAGCAGAGGACAGCCCAAGGATTCAATGAGAAAAATCATTCCACTCCAGAAATGACTGGTATTCTAAGGGAATGGATTCTTTATCTCTCTCTTCCAGGAAAATTCCCCACTGAGGCTCTCATATTTCTGTCTCCTATAATGAGGAGGAATAACAGCAAAGAAGAGAAGAAAAAAGATCTAGTGCCTAAATTTCTGCCCAAATTTCCATTATTGCTTCTCTAAAGAAAAAGAAAAACTAAAAGCCAAAAACTGCTCTTTCGGGGGTAGGGTAAAAGAACACCAGTCTCATTTGTACCAAGAATCCAAAAGGAATGTAACTGGCCACCTTTCAGATCACCAAGCCCTATTACTAAACATGTGGTGTGAAAGGTTTAGCCATGTCTGCTATGATCAAGGTAAATACATCAGCCTCATTTCAAAGTGAAGGAAACAAAATTAAGGACTAATTCTCAGGGTTATGTTGATCCTTCTAAGTCATTGTTAGATTAAGAATAAAGAAAATTCTAGATGGAAGTTAATCTTTTAGAATATTTGCATTAAATATCATGGAATATATATCCAAATTACCTGAGTTTTACTTACAAAACACAGGCCTTTCTTATGTACATTCTATTTTCCAATGAGTTAAAAGTAGGTATTTTAATATATACGATGTAATGGAAGCACACATGCTGTGGGATAGAGCTTGGTAGTGATGGTTAGATGCTTTTATTACACCCTTATTTCTTGAGTATTTTCATCACAACTTAATCTCAGCAAAAGTGCAGAGCTGTGATGTATGTGTCTTTTCAAAATATTGTAAAATTATCATCATCACCCCTAATTTTGTATGAAAATATCAGCATTATGTCAACTATTCACCAGTGTAAGTTCATGCTAGCCTTATATTTAAAAAAAATATTTTTGAAGATCATTTTTTACATTTTATCCAGCATTTATTATGAGTATTTACTCAGGAATGTCATTAATTCAATGTGGAAATTTGTTCATTTTTTAAATAAGGCATTTTTATACAAGAAAGTATTTCCAGTTTGAGTTATTCTTCCATGCTAAAACTCAAGACAGGGTTTTCTTTTTCACTGAATACAGGCCATGTGAATTACGTATGTAAATCCTTATGCATTCCTTGGAGATTATAAATTAAATAGGTCAAAATTAGTGAAAATGAGTCAAAATGTTTCCTTAGTAAAACAACAAATGTGAAGAATTAAATCTGTAAGCATAATGGGAGGTAAATCTATTCCAGAGTGCTGCTAAAATAAGGGATATTACCCTAGTTTGACAGGAAAAAAAAAAAAAAAGCACCCTACTTCTGTGTGTTTCTAAAGCTCAGGTAACTGCATTGTGCTAAAATCACTACAATGAATAGAAGTATTCTAGCTTTGCACAATGTCAGAAACCAAAGCTTCAATTGTGATTTAAAATTCCCTTACACAGTATCAACACAGCAAGTACTGTACTTTCGAGCTGGAACAGTGTTCACACAGTGTAGTTGCACCTGTCTTTATACTCAAAAGGATGAGAACACTGGGTGTATAGTACTACTCAAATTCATACCATTACAAGACAACAGTTATTATAGCCAAGAGTTGTTAATGCTGCCCGTGTATGAAGAGCTGTGCCAAGTGCATTATATAACCCTCACTATCTCATCTATTCCTCCCACCCATTCCTATTTCACAGATGAGACAACTGGACGGGTAAATGATTTAATCAAGATTACACAGCAGGAAGTGGAGCCCCAGATTTAAACCCAGGCCTCTTTGATTGTGAAATCCACACACCCAGGCACCCCTTCCTAGCATCTCATAATAATTATTACTACTCCTAGTGGTATGAGTGTTCATTAGAGAAATTCTTGTTTATTACCTGCATTTTAGTATCTGGTTGTAATAATGTGATAACTTTACTTCCCAGATCCACAGAACATTTACTACTTCTGCTGTGTAATCTTGACCTATTTTCTTTTATATAAAGTGGAGATAGCAGTAATAATTTTCTTACTGACTTCATAGAGTCATAATAAGAATAAACGAGAAGTGTGCATATGAACATTTTTGGCTACAGGTGCAAATGTTAGTTGTTGATGATAGTACTTTGTTATAAAGGAAACATACTGTACTCTGAAAGGAGAATTTGTTGGCCAGTTCGATGTTAGATGAGAGAAGGAAGGGAAGTCCAAACAATGCCTATATTTTGTTCTTTCTCCAAGACAGAAGCCATTCTCTATAAGAAGTGTAGACACTTCCTGGGCAGTCATTTCCATGCCATGATTTTCTAGATGTCTTCAGAATATTCTCAGTTGACAATTTTGTCATTTTGAGAAGGACTGAAAGTCAGTGAAATGGGTTCTAGACCTTATTCTGATACTGGGAAGTCACTGGAGCTCTCTGGGACACACAAGAATATAAGCTTTAGGAGGACAGGGACTCTGTTCCCACAAACTAAATCAGGGCTTGCTAATAGCAGGTGCTCAAAAATATTGGTTAAATGGATGAATAAACCTCCATAGTTATAAAAGAAGGGTATTGGTATAGATGAGTAGTTTTCAGATATTTCCTTTGCTGCAGAGCTCTTTTTTTTCTCCTGGTAAGTCCCCAAATGACAGAATATAAAACAGACAAAGGCAGTGAGCTGGAAATGAGGCAGCAGTACAGTATCTAGATGCCCAGACTCATGCCTTATCCTCATTTGGTCAACATTACTCACCAACACTCTGGGACAACTCCATCGGACACAGTGAGGAAACCACTGATATGGATGCTAAAGCCCCTTTTGACTCAAATTCTATAAGTCCAAATAATGGTTTCTATCTTCAATTAAGTTAATTATTTTTATGTCAAAGAAAGTAAACCAGCTTCTTTTTGGAAACAAGTATTTTAATTAATAAAATATTTATTTTTAAATTATTCTGAATCACTCACGAAATATCCTGTGTGCTCTCCTGCATTTCCCATCCTCTCTTGTAGTTGCCTGGCCCTGGCCAATGGTTCATGAGCAGCAGTGATGTATGTTAACTCTACATCCTCCTCCCCTCTCTTCTCTGGCTATGGCCACGTGTTACAGAGATCACTACTTCTGGACAGAAGAGGCCCATCTAACCCACATGGAACTGTGTAAGTAGGAAATAAAGTTTTATTATAATAAGCCCACAAAGATTTGAAAGTTGATGGTGTCAATTTTTCTCACAAATAAATACTTTTAATGTAACATATAGTTAGGCTGAGAACGGAATACATTTATAATTTACAGCTCTATTTTCCAATATAACAAGGAGTCCTCAGATTCAAGGCACACACTCCAAGAGAAGATGTAAGGATTGTGTTGGGAACAATAGTCTAAATGAGAGGAGATTTTCAAAAAATAAGTCATTGAATTAAAATCCCATTATTGCGTATCTTCATTTCTATTTGAAGTTCCCAGTAGACTGTCTTATTTACAAAAAAAAAAAAAATGGTGGAAAGAAATCTTATAGAGCTAAAGCTTTCATGCAAGCATACCTTTCCGACTAAATGTAGGAAAAAAAAACAAACAGATAAATCAGTTCTCAAGTTAAATAACTACCCTCCACAAATCTTAACTCATTTCCTCACAGGCATTTGCAAGTATTCTATAGAAATTTTTATAATTTTAGAATTTGGGTGATATTTTCAATCCTCAAAAGAGACCTATAATCTGAACTCTCTTAAAAAGTAATTGAAGTCTTCAGTTTCGTTCATAAATCTTAGGTTTATCTTCATCCTATTGGCTTTATATTTTACCTGTGACTTCCTTCAATTTGTAAGCAGTTAAGAAATATTTAACATTTCCAAATTTCTTATTTTGATTTCCAGCTAAAATTATTAAGTGGATGCTGTGCTAAACTGTCAAGATGCCCTTTACAAGCCTGGGGAACTTATTTCTTCACATGTTGGGTATGCTTTTAGCTGTTAACCCTCCATTTGAAATTGCCCTCTGCTGAAGAGAGCCATCTCTACCAAGGCCGGTTCCCATCCCCTGGGGCAGCATGAATCCACTGACTATTCAATGAAAAAGCATTATAGCTAGTGTCACAGCCCCCAAGGGGCTGAGCGAGGCCTTTCTGCACCTACACTGCAGCCCAACTTCTCCCACTTTCCAACCCCTCTGCTTCCCTTCCCACACAGATGTTAAAATCCTGAAAACACTCTCTAAAAACATCTTGCACAATAATCTCCATCCCAGAGTCTGCTTCTGGGGAACTTGACCTACAACAAATCTAAATTACTGTCCAGCCATGAGGATGGGAAACAAGTCAAACTAGAGTAGTCAGAGCTTTTCCTATCACATTGTGTGTCCCAAACTGTCCTTCATGGTAAAGGATCTGAAGCAAATCATGTCACTCTTTATTTTGTAGCCCCAAATGGTTGCAACTTAAAATTAAAAGGGGCATTCTGGTACAGAGGACAAAAACATGAACTGAAAGATGTATGTGGAAAAGGAGAAGGGCAATTTACCTTGATAACAGGGTGCTCAGTTACAGAGATTTCATATATGTTTGTCTGTATGTACACACACACACACACGCATACATATACATAAAAATATATGTACTCATTATTGAATTAAAAGTATTTTCTTTTTCTGAACATAAAAACTCCAGATGCAGACTTGAGAATATCTACATAATGTGTGGGAAAAGAACAACCACAAAGTCCTAATTAGAGCTCTCTATTGGTTGAAAGAAAAGAAACCTACTTAACCTAGCTCAGATCAAGGTTATACAGCAAAGTGGTCAACCAGGCCTCACAGGGACTCAGCCTGAGAGGTCAGAGTCAAAGATTCTTCTCTTGGTGTCTCAGGGGCCAACTGGTCTCTCTTATCTGCATGCCTCCATCAGTCTTTCCCTCCCTGTTGACTCATCTTGCACATGACCCAATGCAGCTTCCTCTGTGTGTCAGTAATCATCTATCTCTGGTAAACCCACACTCCTGCTTTCCACCTCGACTATTTCAAACTTTATTCCTCCTCCTCAAATCTCCAACTCCTATCACTCTCAAATGACTCAATTCCTACTTCACAGAAAAAATATACACCATCAGATATTTGATCCCTCATCTTTCCAATCACAAACTCAGACCCTTTCTCTTTTATTCAAACCATCTAGTTCACTGTATTCTTTCCATCAACTTTTAAACATTCTTAAATGTATTCTATTTAAATTCCATTTAAAAGAGGTCTACATTGGACCTATCTCTTATTTCCCTCCAGGTATCTTCTCATATCCATCTTCCCAAACTTCTTGAAAGATTTTCCCATATTAAGTATGTACATTTAATCATCTTCCTCTCACTCTAGTTATTTCAATATAATTGTGGCCCCCTCACTTCACAGAAAAAGCTTTTTCTGAAGTCACCAGTGATCCCCTTGTTACTGAATCTAACAGCAATTTATGAGTGCTCATTGTATTTGATGTCTCAGTAGAATATCTTTTTTTTATTAATTCAAATATAATTTATATATGGTAAAATGCAGAGATCTTAAATGCACGACTTGGTCAATTTTGACAAAAGCATAACATATATAATATATATCCCTAGCAAAATATAAACCATTTCAGTCCCTCCAGAAAATTGCCTCTTATCCCTTTTCTGTTAATCCCTTACCTGTACTCCCATCAAAGAGTACATTGATCCGATTTCTAATACCATAGATTAGCTCTGCCTATTTTAGAGCTTCATCTAAAGAGAATCATAGGGTCTGCACCATTTTGTGCCTGGCTTTCTTTATTCAGCATAATAATTTTGAGATTCACCTATATTGGTCATATATCAGCATGATAGTTTTATTGTGGATAGTTTTATATTGAATGAATATACCACAGTTTTTAAGTTCATTCTTCTGCTGTTCAACTTCTGAGCTATATTCGGTTTAATTCTATTACAAAGAAGGGTGCTATTAACATTCTTGTAAAAGAGTTTTTGTAAATACACATTTCATTTTTCTTCTATAAATATCTACATATGGAGTTGCCGTGTCATAATATAGATAAATGTTCAACTGTTTTTAGAAATTATGAAACAGTGTTCTATAGTGGTTGTACCATACTACGCTCCCACAGACAATGCATAGGAATTCTATCTAGTTGCTTATTACCTTTACCAACATTTGATGTTTCCAGTATTTTTTATTTTAGTGACATGAAATACTCTCTTCTCTTTTATTTGGTTTCTTGGATTTATCCTACCTCTTTCTTGCTAAGTCACTGTCCTTTCAGCTTAAAAAAGTTAAGTTTCCTTAAGGCTCATTCCTAGACTAGGCATTCATCCTCAATTGCAGCTTCACTGTCACCAGTGTATAGATGACTCATAAATTTAAATTTCCAACCCATCCTCTCTTCTGAGTTCCTGACCTATAGCCTGCAAAAGTCAAACGACCAAAACTAAACTTAGGATCTCCCTCCTACCCCTCCAGGTACTCCCAAAACCTGGTGCCACAAGTCAGAAGCCAATTCATATTTAATCTATTAAAAAAAGATGGCTTTTGCTTCCCAAATCTCTCTCAAATATTAACCTTTTACCATCACTACCAAAGTCCTTGCTTCTAACTCTCTCACCTGGACTCCTGCAGTAGCCTACTAGGTATTCTATACACATACATGCTGTGGGCCTTCATCCAATCAGTTCTTGATACTGTAGCCAGAATGACCTTTATAAAATACAAATAGGATTACAGCATATATCTCTTCAAAACATTTTGATTCTTCAGGTGAAGATAAAATTTTATACTGTGACTTGGGAAACCCTGCATTGTCAGGCTCCTGCCAAACTTTCCAAATTTTTCTCAAACCACGCCCCTCTTGGGTTTCTCTTGACTTTCTCTTCTTCCACAACACAAGTTTCCTTCCACTTCTTCAGAACTACCAATCCGTCTCCCACCAGAAACTCTCTGTTCTTTCTGCCTACAAGGTCCTTCATTCCCTATTTGCCAAATAAACTCCTACTCATCCTCAGATCTTAGTTCAGTCTTCACTGTCATTCATGGAAGGCCATTCTTGGCCAGCCTGATCTTAATCAAAATTCCTAGTTTATGTTATCTTATCAAAGTATTATATTTTGTTCTATGCTATATTTATCATAGATTTTAAATTTATATTTAATTTTAATTTTACTTAAATAAAATGTACCACCTCCTACAAAGGACAGAGGATAGATAATTCCATTAATTCTAGCTCAATGCCTGACATATCATAAATGCTCAATCCACTTTTTGTTCCAAGAAAAAAAATGAATGGGTATCATTCATTTCCTTAACCCTCTGATTATTTATTTTCGATCTAAAAAAAAAATATCATTAGTTCTTAGGCAGTCAATGAATCATCTGGATTTGGGTCAAGTGTCCATCTTTAGTCCAAAAAGCCATGGACGGGGTGGAATTATATAGGTGTAGGGCTTCTTCCAAAATAGCCACTTGGGCAAAATTTATAGAAAGGGCTGTGAATACAAAAAGTAACATGAGGCATATCTAGATCATGCAAATTCTGTAAATGAAATAAAATTAAACTTCCTTAAAAAAGACTTTATAAAAAGGGTGTTTAAAGTTTTAAGTTTTCAGGAGTGTGGATATGAGAATTTATACCCACGGATGCATGGGTGAGATGTGAGTGTTCATGGATGTATATGTGAGCTGCATTCCCTTCCCATCCCACTAAGTCACTGACCAACAGTCTAGCTGAAGCTGAAGCTCCAAATGAGGAAAAACCAAAGAAAGCTTTTCTCTTCACAGTGAATAAAAACCAATTGGCTTTTCTAAGAGAAAAAACAAAACATGATTTTAATATGTTTTAATTCAAAAGCATAGTAGGAAAGCTATTTGGAATCATAAATAAATTACTGCATATTGAAAACACTATCTTTCAGGAAAGTATTAAAAATTAAAAATAAAATGATCACAATTAAGAAGTATTGATACAACTTAAATATAATTGTAACAAATATCATTGCAAAGGGGATCTTTAAATAAAATATTTCCTGATTTCTGGCAATGATCCTCTTTTTCTGAATAATACTCACTATAACCAAATTCAAAATCAACAAAGTAATTAGGAGTTCCCTTGGAGTTTTCTGTAACAGGATGTAATCTTATAGAGCAGGTAAATCAAACCAAAATAGAAAAAAAACTAATTGTTTGAATTTAATGGTAGTTAAAAGGAAACCACATGGAGAGGATATGACAGTAGGAAAAAACAAACAAACAAACAAACAAAAAAACATTGGACCAGGAGAAAAGGACCAAAAGCCTTATATCCAGCTTTCTCACGAATTAATAATGAAAATCTAAGAGTCTCTTGGCCTCAGTTTTCTCTCCTTAAAAGTGGAGTTGGAATAAATCTTTAGTGGCTAAAATGTTGCATCTTGATTGCCAATTCTCATAAGCTGATCGTCTGGACATTCAAAAAGTTTCTGAGGCATCCAAGATTTATCAGGGATGCTGCTCTAGGTACAGGAAATAGCCTGTGCAATATTTGCCAGGACCAGATGAGATGGTCTCTAAGTTCCCATCCATATTTCAAGTAAGAACAGCTGTGTTGTCAAAGGCCAGTGTTTTTGCGTCCTGAGCATGCAGACTGTGTGATTCAGTTCAACAAGCCCTTACTGAGGTCCTACTATGCATTTGCCACAGCGTGAGGCAATGGAAATACAAAGATAATTGTAGAGGAGATACATGCTTTCAAGGAGTTCAAGTTTAGAAGATGACTTAACTGAGGGGCATTTTTTAATTAAAAACATAATCAATACAATACTTTATGGTCATATGCATCTGAACTAATTCTAAATATTAAATCAGAGAACATACATTATGCTTTAGACTGTTACTGAAGTTAGTGATGGTGTAATTCAAAGGAAATGTTTCCATTAAGCATGTCTGTCTAGAATGTAACATTTTAAAGTGTATTATTTACATCCTCCCACAACGACATTCAAACATTTCAAGAATGCTGTCCTTCAAAAAGCCACGAATGATGAACTAACAGTAAAGCAGACCATCCAAAAATTACATTTCAATTTAACCTTGTAATATCCAATATCTGGTGTATTCTCCTCATAAATTCTGGCCGACTGGGTTCTCTAAATAGCCAAAAACACTCAGTTCATTCTTTGCTTTCAGAATTCGTTAACAGAATTCCCATGGCTAGAATAACCTTCCCACTCCATCTACCTACTCATACTTTATTAATCTATCCAGTAGCCTTAGGTGACTGCTCCACTCCACATCCTCTGAATCTATTCATTCATTCATATATACAGTTTAAAAAATTCGAGTACCTATTACATCACAGGCCTATGCTTATATAAGGGAATGAGGGATACAAATAAGAATGACCCTAATCTCAGGGGCTTATGTTGTTCTGAGGTGAGACTGTCACGTGAAACAGTTATGGAAAAGATGTGTACAGAGGACAAATATTAAAATTAATCTGGGAAGTCTGGGATGATGTATCAGCTGTCACTTGAGCTAATCTGAAAGGATATGTAAAAATTAGATAGATTAAGAAGGAAATTCCTGACAGAGGGAAAAACATAAGTAGCGTCACTAAGTTGTGAAGCAGAAACGATACCTTAAGAACTAGTTCAGTAAGGTTGTGTCAGGAAGGTGTGCATGGATCAGTGAAAGGATATAGTAAGCAGGGTACATATTACGAAGTTTAAACTTTACTCTGAAAGCAAAGGGGTTTTACTGAAGGAACATGATCAGATGCATTTTAGAAAGATTCCTCTGACATCATTGTGAAGATCAAATAGAAGGAGGTCAGACTGGTGGCAGGAAAATGAATTAGGATGTTACTGCCATCATCTGGGTGAGTAGTGATGACAATCTACACTAAGGTAAAGGTGATGCAACTGGAAAAAAAAAAAGAGAAATGCCAAGTATTCTAAGAAGACAAAAGTTATAAGATTTGACATTAGACTGAATAAAAAGTTGCAGTGGTGATGCTACCTACAGGGGTTACAGAAAAAGCATCATGTTTAGGCAGAAAGTCAAGAAATTTATGATGGGTCACAATCAGTTTGAAGTGCCTATGAGATATCTAGGTAGAGGCATTTAGCAGGTACATAAATCCAGAATTTGGTAGAAAATTCTAATGCAATACTACAGACTTGGGAATCATTAATATGTAAGTATGACTAAACCCAAGAGTATGCTTGAGACTAACCAGATACCACACATAAAATGGGAGGAGTATAACATGGAGAGTAGACTGAAAGGAAGGCCAACATTTGAGAGTCAAGAGAAGACTGAATACAGAGATATAGGGAATTAGAAGGCAAATCAGAAGGAATTGAAATTAGAGAAGGGCAAGAGAGAGCTCTATGAAGTGCTCCAGCTCTCATAACTATCACTCATTTATTTTGCACTATTTTGTATTACTAAATATTTAGTCTTTTTCCAAAGCATATCTGCTCCTTAGAGCCTGGGGTTATGTTTTTGCTTCATTTTGCTTTCTTTTTATTATTATTATTATTATTATTATTATTATTACTGTTAATGTTATTACTGTATGTAGCCCCTAAGAACCTTAAACAATAGTGCCTTTATGGAAGGCCAATCCTAGATAGCCAGGTGACTAATTATCAATAACAGTTATGCTCAGTAGTGACTATTACCACTTAAGCCTTTGGAGCTCCAAATACCATCCTATCCCTTTCTAACGAATGTGTCTGGAACAATACTCAGAGGACAGTATCTTATTTTCCAGGCTGCTATATATTAGGTGGCTAGATTTGGCCTAGGGTACACAGACTTCTCTAAATTGAAATATCCACACTAATTATAAGAACACTCTATTATATTTTATTTTTCAAAATTATATTCTTATGACATTTTTCATGATGATCATGAAGAATATCAAAGAATCTCTGTAAAATTTTTACTCTTACCAAAATTTTAATATCCAAAATAAATGAGCCAGCTCATTTCAATATCCCTTTATTTCAGATACCAAGATGTAAAATGTATCCATTTTCCCCCAGAAAGAAGGGTTAGGTAAGAAGACTTAAGCTCTAATATATTACAAGACAGAGACAGCTAAGGAAGATAAATCTGCTAAGCTGTGTGAGATATAAAAGGAAAAGCCATTTGGTTACTTTACTTTTGTTTTCATCTATTTCTACTAATATACTAAGTAATCTTTCTGACCTGGATAAAACTTCTGAATGTGGATATATACACACTACCCTATATTTAAAGAAACTTGATACACTGATGTATATATTCCTTAAGTATTTCAGATACCATTTGTCTAGTTTTTTTTTTTTTTTAAATGTAAACCTCATAGACTTGAAACGAAACAGCTAGCCATAGGAATAAAGAGCTTTCTCAATGCTTTTGTTAAGAGCTATGTTTAAATGGCCAGAATAATAATGGGGTACATGATGCTTGTGCACTGATTAGTTACACTTTTAAAATAACTTGGTATTCTTGAAATTAAGAATACTTCTCAAATATCGATAAACAATGCTTGAAGCACAGAAATGTAAGTTGAGAGCTAATTAAATAGACTACATAAAGTCTAGCAAATACAGTCAGAAAACACCATCAATAACTAATACTATACTAGTCCCCCTTTGTGAACATGTATATCATGCATGAAAGTCCATTTTGAGAAGCGAAATTGTGTAAGACATTCGTATGACAGTACAGATACCTTAATTGGTTTTTAATTCACATACCCTCTCCATGTAAATATAATGGCATCTTTTAGACAATAATTACCTGGTATAATGATGGAGAATAAAATATATATACTAAATATTATGTAAATCATTAACAGGGTATTTTCTTTTATATTATATAAAAATATCTGTTTGGCTCATGACTCTTTAAAAGAGCCAATATATAATTAAGCACATGAATTATTTTTGAATTGCATGAAATTACTTACTATAACATTGCCTTATTTTACTATCTAAACTTCAGAAGAAATATCAAAATAACTACATTCTAAAATCTATTTAAATGTCTTCTCTAAACCACAGGCTGCTCCTTTACAAGCCCCAAAGGAGAATTTTCATAAAAAAAGAGTCCTGTATGTAGATGGAATTCATAGCTACTGTTATTTGAAAGATGTTTTGAAATTTTAAATTCAACTTTGTCATAAATGGTAACATTCCACTGAGGCTTTATTAAAGATAACACCTTCTCAGCAAGAGTTTCCATTTACCAAACAATAAGTTTCAAGAGTGTATGTCAACAACTTCCTTGCATGACTTATTGATAAGATATATTTCATGACTGCTAATTGATTGATTTTCTGAAGTTTTAAATGAATAATTTGTATTAGGGAAAGCAAAATTTATAAGAAGAAAATAATAAAATTTATTATCCAGACTGAAACTCAAAATTGAGGGAAAGTAGTACTATCCATGATAGCATGACATGTGCATAAATAGATACTGTCCTGGGCAAACGAACATGTATAATCATTTCCCTTTTAAAAATTAATTTTGTCTTTAAATAAAGGTTTGTTTGTACAGAAAATTTTCACAAGATAGTAACAGAGGTAGGAATACATAAAGTCAGTTCTGCAGTATATTCATTCCCCTCTTGCCATCTATAGAGAATGACTTAGATCAGAATAAGTACACATAAACTTGATGTAAGAGCGTGAGAATATGCATCCAGAAAACCTAAGACATCCAGTATAGAATCTTAAAAAATTCTTAAACACATGCAATCTATTATATCATCCAACCGTAAACTGATACGAAAGAGAAATTATTACTTGACAAGTATATTGCCTCTTATTCAGCTAATTCTGAAAATAATTAAATTCAGTAACACTACAATCATCAGTCTATTTCTCTAAATTTTTTTTCTAGTAAAAGATAAGGAAATTACCCAAAGCTAATTTCTCTTCTCATTTTTGAATTAGAGTTGCTTTTTTGCTATTTCAAACTTTATCATTTTGCCCACATTGCTCTTTGTGCTAAAGACATTTATGAGCTATTTAATGAGAAAGAAAGAAGAATGTAAAGAAAGTAAATATAACCTCAGATCAAATCCTGGACTCGTTTCACCTTTTGTCTCCTTGCCAAATTCTCACACCAGTAGCTGTAGCCTTGGTCACATTACACTGCTAGCATGATATGACGGATGCATTATTCTACAAGAACTCATCTCCGCAGGACCCGTAGTAGCTGCAACAGCCACAGGAGAAGATGATCTTGGGATTCTTCTATAGTTTTACAGAGGAAAGATAATAATGACACTTTTCTTTGGTACAGCAATTTGAAGTTTAAAAGTGCCTCCACTATTACGTTAAAGCTTCATAAGTTAGAAGGGCAGGCATTATCAATTCCACTATACACATAAAGAAACTGAGGCTTTGATAGGTAATATATTGATGTTCACACCTACAGAAAGTGATAGTGCTAAGACTAGAATCTAGTCCACTGCTCTATTCAATGACTTGATGCTCACCTCCTTTTCTGGCCATACATAATACTGTAAGTGGAGGACCCTCTATGTCTACCTACAGAGCCCAATAGCTGACCCAATTCTAATACCTGAAACAATCGTCTTATTGTTGAATTGAATATCATATGATGCTTTGCTATAAATAGCCTACCTAATAAATAAAATTCAGAACAATAATAGGGAGAAGAGATAACCTCATGGTGGAGGAGGATGGTGGGAAAATGTTAAGGTAGAATATACTATGGGTGAAAGAGCAAGCAGATCCAAAAGGGCCTAGATGCATATGGGGTTAGTGAGTCAACTGCAGCTGGATCTAGAGATTGGAGGCAGGAAGACTTGGAAAAGGGTAGAAAATACCACTTAGCTATGTGAAATTCTTCCCTTGCTTCTTTTAAATTTTATTCTCTGTACTCCAGGATCAAAGGGTGAGGAAAGTACCTAGCTAGTTCTGGGAATTTCAGGAATATTAGAAAATAGAATAGTGATAGAATGGGCTTCTCATCAAGAGATGAGCACGAGGTCAAGTAGAATATATTAAGTAGCCAACCAAATGCCTGACACACAGAAGGTACTAAGAAATAAGTCTCTTGCTCCAACAGCAGGAGAGGGAAACCAACCTTAATGCCCACAGCTTGATGAACTTTTAAAAAGACTTAAAAGAACACTAAAGACTTAGAGCTAACATACTTGGGGTCTGGGTTTTATTTGTCTAGTTGCCATGTGCCTTGAGCAAATGTACTTCAACTCTCATGACCAGCTCTAAAATATCCAATTCATATCATGTAAAAAGTTGTTTAAAAATATAAAAGAGCCCATAAAGATAAATAAAATGCAACACACTGGACTTTATAATCCATGGTACAGAAACCAGTCCATCTGCATATTACAGATATGGGAAACTAAAAATATTATTTCAGGAATCCGTAAATTTGATATTCTTCTAGGAAGCCTACTACATGTTTTACCCAAATTGTTCTCCTCATTTAAAAAGTTGAGCAAATAACACTCCCAACATGTGTTTCCATCCAAGACAGCAGCAGGACATTATAGCCCACATAGGTTTCCATATTCTACTTCAAATTTAGTAATCTGTTTACTTAAACAATGGTGTCCCCTCACTTATGGTTAAGAAGGAATTCGTACAAGTTAAAAGAAAATCAAGATAGGTTAGCCAAATGTGAACTAATGATTATGTCTCTTACCCTCCATTCTCTTTAATGCATCACCTTTTTCATTTTTTTAGGCTTCCTTCTTCTGTGTTTTTTGGATGAGTATTTGAGAACTCAGGGCTGACCATGTACATTTATTAAGATAGGTGTTTGCTGAAAGTAGAACACTTCTATAGAGTTTAGGGTTAACCTTCTCTATATTTAACCCTCTCCATGAGTGGTGTGAAGGGGACTAGACTCTGAGTGAAAGGTTCTAAGTTTTCTCCCCCACTATTTTTCTACTTAACACAACCTATCAGAACAGGTAGACAGCTGCACATGGGTTATCCACTTTCTCTCATTACTATTTGCCTTTATCTTTTTCCTTCTAATCCATCCTACCTGAGCAATAGCATAGAATATTTTGGGTATAAGATATGAAAATCTTTGCAAACTCCAATGAAAACCTGATACCTGCGTGGGGACTCTATCCTAACCCCTCCCCAATTACCCCAGTGTACTTTTTCTTCTTTTCTCAAATGCTAATTGGGGTGTCTCATATTGAGCCTTCTGGATACATTTCAGGTCATAATATTATAATTGGTTGGAGGAAGAAAGAGGAGAAAGAAAGCTTAAGTTACAAGAGTTCTCCTTCTACTTTCTTTCTCCTATCCACGAAGGAAGTGGATAGGATGGATATTTGAAAGGTCATTGTTTGGCTTCCTGTTAAGAAGAAAGGGAGAAGTCCAAAGTCGATAATGCTCTTTATAAATCCTTTCATACCATGAACAGGATTTGTAAGAAAGATAGAATCTCACAAAATCTCAGTTTAATTTTCTTGCCCACATTTGCACAGTAACAGAAGTAGAACTAGTACACCAAAATGCTTAGATCCCATATTAATGGTCTTTCCACCATAGCATGATGATTTTTACTATCTTTGTACTAAAGACAACTTCTCCACCTTCAGTCCACAGGAAAACTCTTAGGAGTGTGGATGAAGCTCTAGGCCATCCTAGAACCAGCAACTGAGCTTCTGATCAGCCTAACCTTTTGCCAAACCATTCCTCTGAAACTGAAGAAAGAGCAAAAATTAATTTAAAGAAAATGTACAAGCTTCTTGGTAGAAGGACAGTGTAGTGTGTGGAAAAATATTTGGACTTAGAATAAATGGTCTGGGTTTGAATCCTGATTGGGCTATGTTATGTGAGACAGTTACTGGAACTCTCTGAGTAGCGGATGAGGGTTTTAAGGATCATACGACCCAACTTGCCTTCTGTACAGGCTGTTGTGAGACTTCAAATATACATATATTAAACCAACACAGTTCAACTACTTGGCATTATAGTTAATAACCACTTAGAATAATGGCCAGCATGAGGTAAATGCTCAATAAATGTTGGTAGTTTTATTAATTATTCCAATATGGTTCTCAATTCCCATTCTCAAAACATCCCTTTAACTCTTCTTACATATTTTTTTCTCTTCTCTTACTATTCCGTAGTCCATTTCTCTATGAAGACTTTATAAAAAAGGAATATGATTTTATATCTAATGAGATCTTTTCTGATTTAGGTCCCAGATAACAGAGTTTTCAACTCATGTAATATTTTGGCTCATAGTGTCTGGTGACAGTTACTTGAAGGAGTATTCACTGAGAAAGTTAGGTTTTAAAAAGTCTCTAGAAAAACACACATGTACGCATGCACGCACACACACACACACGCGCACACACACCCAAAAACCTTACTAAGATTAAGAAATTACCTTTTTATTTTCAGATAATTAAGTCGAACATTAAAAATTATTTGCAGAAGTCAACTATTTCTAGTTATACAGCAGTGTATTTAAAATTAGTGCACTTTGCCAACAAAGTGAATTATTTTTATGATAAAGTACTTACAATTTCAAACAAATTTTTTCTGAAATCTTGAGGTGAAAGTAGTTTCATTATTCCTTTTCCATTTTTACATGTTTAAAACTTTATCAAGACCGAATTCAAATAGTAATTTACAATCAAGGCTGATGAAACTATACAAATATTTTTAATTGATATTTTGTAATGTTTCTTTGGTATATATACCCATCGGTTTTCTATCTTCTCTTTAATAATACCAATTTTTATAAATTGTAAAGAAGAGAGCTTGCACAGTAGGTAGCTCAAGGTAATGGTCTGCAGTGATGAAAAAGTGAATTTTAAGTCTAATTGCTCTATTACCAGAACTTTAGCTTTGTAGGGCCTGTTGTGAAAGTAATTTCTCAGATATGTGATATGATGAACCAAGCATTACCACGAAAACTTGTATTTTATTTAACAAATATTTCAAAGCTCTGTGGAAAGCACTGTTTTCTAGTCCATTTTAATGCAAAGTTTAGAAAAGACCACCACCAATGACTACATGTCATTAAGCTCCCATATATATGTGTCATTTGACTAGCCCCTATGATTTTCAGTTTTTAAGATATGAAGTGCCCTCTAGAAAAAAGTACAGCATTGTTGCACTAATTGCAGACAATCTGACATGCTTATATGGCAGCAAACTGGTATTCCAAAATGCTCACCAATATTCCACTGCACAGAAGGCCAAGACTTTAGCAGAGGAGACTGACTGATAAAGTTAATGCAGAGGTCCAAGATTATAGAGGGCTGTTGTATAAGAGCATCACATACCGCGATATTTTGTGAAACCTTGAATTAAAGAACAATATTTGCAAGCCAATGGACAGCAGGTATAGGAATAACAGTGGGAAAGATGTATTTGACATGAGCAGTTGGATGCTGCTTCTCATTTATTTATATGCCCATAGAACATCATCATTGCTGTCTATAGGCAGATAGCAGGTTTGGTATTCTGTCCTAAAACTCACCCTCTCCCACTTAAAATCCCTCACTCACTCTCTGCCATCCCTGAAACAGCCAATGAAAGAGCGTGATCACCGCCACTACTTGCACTGTGACTTCCCCTTCCTATTCGGACCCTGTCAAGCAGCAGCCTATGTTTTCCACTGGCTGCTGGAGGCCTCCATCCACCTGCTGTCTGCAGCAAACACCGAGAAAGAAAAAAAAAAAAAAAAAAGGCAGTAGCAAACCTGTAAATCCTGACTAGCAGAAAAGGTGCCCAGAACAGGTGGCAGGGGCTGTAACCAGTGAGGACAGACGAACTGACAATCAGACAGACAGACAACAGCACCATCAGACACCATCCATTACTTCCAATCTCAGAAGAGGGGAAGCCTGCAGCACTAGGGACGTCATTGTTCCACTAGGGACAGGGGACAGGCAGCAGATTAACAAGGGTTCTGCCTCCCTCAAGCTGGCAGGCTTAAAGTACTTGTTTTTGTCTTTTTTTTTTCTTTTTTCTTTTTTTGTTTGTTTCATTCTTTCTTTTTTGGATGGAAAGGTGTAGGGAATTCAGAAACCTGCTGCTCTTTATAGAACCAGGCTAGTTCTAGCCTTCCAAGTAAATGGTCCTTTTCTGAGTCTACAATGAAAGGGCAGAATGACTGGATTTCTATTTTTTGCTGTGACCCAGCACCCACAGCTCTTCCTCAATATTCCCCTCTCCCATATGGTGGCAGTTACACTGGTGGGGACCCATCAGTCTGTGCATGCAGCCTCCCTCCATTCCTCTCCTGTGAGGCACTGCTGCACTGAGGGAAAGCAGAGGAAACCTTTGGTGGCAGCATCTTCTCTTAAGGAGGCAATCCTAGGGGGTGGGGAAGGGGCCATGCTGGGTATGCTCTGTGCCTCTGTGCTGTCACGCCTGTCCCCTCCTTACCCCTTCTTTGCTATCAGCTAACTCAAGATGCAACAGGTTCCCATTGGCTCTTAATGCCAATCCTCTGCCCCCAGATACACCTTCTGGCCTAACCAGGGGATACCAAGGGTCTCTAAATTCCCTCACCCCTGAGTTGAAAACTTTCCTAAATACATGAAGACCTCCCAAGGAGAGGCAGGGTTGAATTCCTCTTCAGCTCCACTCTAGGTGTGATGCTAAGGAGCAAGGAAAACCAAGTCTAGATGCCAGTACCTTGTAAGCAGTTTTGTCTCAGACTAAAGCGAGCAGCAACAGTGTCACACACTTCTGCACCACCAGCAATGAGCCCCATCCCCTCCCCAGACACAGGAAAATGAGGCACTGAACAGAGATCCCTTAAAGGGTCGATGGGCTTTAAAGAAGTGGGAATTATGCAAATATCCAATCCCCTATTGTACTGCTTCCACCAGGAACTGAGCAGGCCCCAGAGGTCTCTTGGAAACCAGTAGAAAGGAACCTCTATTTAATTCAGGCTAGAGTCCCCAACAGCTTCTCCCATTATTAAAAACTTTGCATCGACAATGGCATTACACATGGGTGAGAAAATGTGTCTTCACACAAGTATTCTGTGTAAAAGACTGTGTAAAAGAATAAAAGGTTAGAGAAGCTAGGGAGGCAGGTTACCAAAGATGGCAACTGCCCAAAAAAAAGACCCAACCTTGATCTGTGAGATGAATGAATACCAAAATGAACACTAAAAATAAGCATTTTTCTTATATAAATACTGGCACCCTTCACTGGGGTAACCCCAACCTGCTAAACAACTCCAAGAAGAGAAGAGAAGCTATTCTCAGCTCCTCTTCATCCCACCTCCCCTTTCTTCCACTCATCTCCTGTCCCCTAACCTGCTCCCAGCCCAGGGCCCTTACACTTGGGTGGGATCAGCTCTTCTCAGCTTCTGCATATCCCACCCCCAGGGTGGTCTGTCTACCTAATCCTCCTCTGCAACCCCGTCTCGAGCCATCCTCTCCCGGGCTCTCGGCTTGGTGGCATCCCCTCCGTCTGTATGTCCCCCTAACCGCTTTCCTGCTCAAGCCCAGCGCCCCTGGCCCCAAGGAGGGCGCCTCCGCCCGCACCCAGCACCCTCGCCCGCCCCTCCCCCACACTCAGCCGAGAGGATTGGGTGAGTGAGTGGTGAATGGACCGAAGGAGGCACGGAGGCACGGATGGCGCGGCTGGGGGTGGCTTACTTGAGCATGGCTTCTTCTTTTTCCTCCTCTTCCTTCTGCCGGTCCATCACTGCCATGATAATGTTCCTCTCCTCCTCGGTCAGGTGGCTCAAGTCGGGCAGCTCTTGCATGGGGGGAGGCACCGTGGGTGGGCGAGGACCGCGGGGCCCCACGGCCGAAGACATTTTGGTGGCCTGCCCGCCCCCTCCTCCGGCTCTCGGGCTCCCACCTTTCGGATTCACGCCCAGCAGCTGCGCCCCTGCTTCCCCTCACAGCGGAGCCCTCCTGGCGGCGGCGGCAGGAGGAGGAGCAGCAGCGGCGGCAGCAGCAGAGCCGGGGAGAGAGCGAACCCAGTCTTTCATGGTTGTTTGCAATCCACCCGGCCCCGGATGCTGCCTTTGTTTTGGTCGCCCTAGCGAGCCTCGGGGCTGCCCGGCCGCCTCCCGCAGCCCAGCTTCGGCCGGCGGGGGCGGGCAGGCTGAGGCGCGGCGGGCGCGGCGGGCGCGGAGAGGGGGCGAGGGCTCGCGCCAGGCTCGGCCGATCCCGGCGTCGCGGGCTGGGCGCGCGGGGCGGGGGCGGGGCCGGGGCCGGGGCTGGGGCCGCCGCCGCCGCCGCCGCCGCCGAGGCTGCTCCCTGGCACGGCTGCGTCCAGTTTGGGGCTGCGCGAGGGAGATGGAGAGTTTGGGTGTCTGTTAGGCGGAGTCTCCGAGGCTTCGCTCGCGGGTGATGCTGCTGCTCTCGCAAGACACAGCTGTCAGCCACTCAGTCCCGGAGCAGCTCCGCCCACGGGTACCCACCCGCCCACTCCCCAGGTCCGAGCCACGCGTGCCCCAGCCGCTCCCCTGCCCCCCCAACACGCCCGTCAACGTGCACACCACAACGCTCTATCCCCAGGTACCCCTCGCTCGTGAGTCATCCTCCCTCTCCTGGTCCCTGGGCTATGCCATCCTCCCTAGCCCTATTTTTCCATGGGTTGCGTTAATCATCAGCATCCTCGCTACCATCCTCATCATGAAGCATTAATATTGTTTGAGCACCCAGTGTTCCCAGCAGTGGGATGGAGCGCCCCTGGATGCTTTTTTCCCCCTGAGACCATATCTTTCTCATTACTAGTCAAGTGTTCACAGCCACGACAATGATTTTTTAAATAATTTTCATACACCCGTACACACACCTCCAACCGCCAGGGTTCTCTAGGTACACAATATGCAGTATCTGCAATTTATCCTAATTTCTTCTCAAGATGCCCCACAACACGACAACTCTTCAATTTGTAATTTGGGGCTCTGGGTAGTCCTATCACATCACATAAGCACACTTCTATGGTACTTACAAATGAATTATCTACTCTAATTCCTCTAATGATGCTCACTGTCATCATGTACTCACTTCTTACACTGTGAGTACTTCTCAAGAAACAGTAATCCCAGATAAGAAGACACCCAACACGTTGTATTGTAAGAAGGGTCTGCTCAATGCCTGGCCCAATAATAGCCATTAAGGGTGAGCTTGTTTTGCTGATAGAGGCAAAAACAAATAGACAATGCTTTCAAAATAGGCAACGTTATCAGCACTGAAACCTGGAGACTGAATTTTCTTAATATAATTATAAAAGTATCAATATAGAGAAGGGTTTAAATTGAAGAATTATTATTATTATTTTATTAACGGTGAAGAAAGAATTGTATGTTTCTCTCCTGGGGAATGCTTTCTATATTTCCGGAAAGGATTTAGCACTAATATTTTTTTTTCTCCGAGCCTAACTTTGTTAATGAAGAAGAAGATGATGATGATATTTGTGAATCCTAAAAATCCTAAAATCTTCAAGTTTAGGGAATTTAAAATTTTAACTACTTAATCTCCCATTGAATGCAGGTGTTGTTTCTACACGGACACATCTGTTTGATTAGTCTCAGTAATGGAAGGCTCATAACTTCTTAATTCTATTCCTAGTCTAAATCTCTCTTCTACCTGAAAATTTTTCAACTATTTGAGATGGCTATCATGTCATTTTCAATTTACTCTAGAGTAAACCTTCCGAACTTATCTAACCAGTAATTGTGTAGCATAATTTCAATGTCTGGTCATTGCAGTCTCCAGCCTTTAAATACACTTGTGTTTTTTCACTAGCCTTCCAGAGCAGCGGTATCATGAATAAATGTAAAGAACCAAAAACAGTGTCTGGCACTTAGTAGTGCTTTATAATTATTGTTTTTATTTCACAACTTAACATTGGCCTAACTTTTTGGTAGCCTTGTCCATTACCAGGGTATCACTGAAATAAACGCACGCTCCACTAAAATTTCCAGTTGTTGTTTGGTTTTTTTTTTTTTTTTTTTTTGGTAAGTGCTGCTGCCTGAACAAATTTCCTCTTCTAATTAAGCAATTGATGAAAACACTTTAATCAGCATCTTTTCTTCATTTTTAAAAAATTGTTCTTGTTTCCCTCAGACCAGCATATATTCAGTGAGGCAGAGAAATAGTTTGAATTCTGGCTGTATCAGTGATTTTATGATCTCAGCAAAATCACTAATTTTCTCTGAACCTCTGTTTCCTCATCTGAAAAATGGGGTAAAGATATTTACCTCAAAATAGAAACAAAATATTAAATGAGGAAACATAGTTGAAGCATCTAGTTATGTGCCTAAAACTATGTAGTTCTCCTTTTTTATTTCTTGCTCTCTCTAAGAGATATATGAGGCTACCTCTTAATTATTCATGTATGAAGAGGAGTAGAAATATAGATCATATATACATCCTATCAGATGCCTGTCTCTCTGCTAGTTAGTGTGGAGATGCAAAAGCCAAAGGCCTTGTCCTCAAGAGGTTTATAATCAAGTTGGTCCTCATGAAATATTTCCAAAATACAAACAGAGGTATAAATCCTCAGTAGACATTAGAACTAACTGAATAAAGCTCTTAAAGACAGGGGACTAATGAACAATTGACAGTGCTGTTTTTGTTTGCTAAAGCTGCTAGGTGGCTTAAACAACAACAATTTTCTCACAGTTCTAGAAGCTGGAAACCCAAAATTAAGAAGCTGGCAAGGCTGATTTTTCCTGAAGCCCTTCTCCTTGGCTTGTAGATGACCACCTTTTTGCTGTGTCCTCACATGAACTTATCTCTGTGTAAGCCCATTTTTGGTATCTCTCCTATTTATAAGGACATCATTCTCTTAGGTGAGGGCTCCACCCCTATTACTTCATTTAACTTTAATCACCTCTTTAGAGGCCCTGCCTCCAAATATAGTCACATTCTAAGGTACTAGGAATTAGGGCTTCACCATGTGAATTTTCAGGGCAGGAGGGTGCACAATTCAGTCCATTACAAATGGTTTCCATTTACTAAAATTACTTTGGAAAATGGTGGTTGAAGTGTATTATCTGGATGACAATGAAAATAATCTGGTCTCAATCATCTTTATGTGCTTCCTTAAGCACCATAAGTATATATTAAATTGGTGGGTGAATAAATTTTTTAAAAATAAGTGAATTAGTTGACCAATAAATTAGTAGTTGCCATGGTATAACCCATCAGGGTCTCCCCTTTGGTCAGGAATCTCATCTAATTTGAAGGGGTTCAAAACCTATTTGTAAAATCCAAGAGCTATAAAAATTTTATAAAAACCTCCAGAAAAGCAGAACTTATCTGAATTTAGATAAGCAAGCAAACACCTAAAGTAAGTGTACCAAAGTGGATGGCACACATGATTAGTACTAAATAGACTCCACAAAAAATAAAGTTCAATAAACTTAGAAAAATATGTACAATACCTCCCTCTGAGAAATTCACAAGGCACCTAAACAAATAAAAAGTGTTAAGAAGCAATTATTTACTTCAGTAAAGAAATCTGTTTTACTTGGTTTGGTCTGCATTTCCCAAATGTATTTAGTCTGTAAGAGAACTTCATTCTCCTCTAAAGGGAAAACACGCTTTAGGCAAGCTTTGGAAAAAATCCTTACTTATAAGCTTGGTATTCAAGGATGTTAACTAAAGAGACTATGAAACTTCTAATGTGATTCTCCTTGCTCAACCACTGCTATCTGCAGAAAAACTTCTTAAATCTCTATTCGTAAGATATGTATCAGATGCTCTTAATATGAACGCTAACATTATATTCAGTGTACTAGTCAGAAATGATGACTTAGACAAACTCCTCTAAGACTAAGTTTCTTAGATCTCTTTTCCACTGATACTATCAAATCATTTCTCAGAATAACTCTAAAATTGGACACCACCATTAATTGTTAACTTAAGAGCTAAGATTATAACTTTGGAGTGGAAAATCATTGAAATGGAGTCAAGTTTAAATTCTTACTCTTACCATTTGAAAGTTGTAGTAGGCTTAATACTGTCTACCCCTAAAATTCATGTCTGCTCAGAACCTCAGAATGTGACCTTATTTGGAAATGGGATTTTACAGATGAAATTAGTTAAAACAAGATCATATTATATTATGATGAGTCGTAAATCCAATGACCAGTGTCCTTATAAAAAGAGAAAATGTACAGGAAAGAAGGCCATATGAAGATACAGAAAAACACATTGAGAAGGAAGCCATGTGAAAGCAGAGGGAGAGAATGGAGCTTTGCTACCCCAAACCAAGAAATGCCAGGAGCTAGAAGAGGCAAGGAGACATTCTCCTCTAGAGACTTCAGAGGAAGCATTGCCCTGGTGACACCTTGATTATGTATGTCTAGCCTCCAGACTGTGAGACAATTAATTTCTATTGTTTTAAGTAGTTTGTACAGTTTATGGTACTTTGTTACAGTATCCCCAGGAAATGAATATGAGTTATGTAAGTTTGGGTGGATCAGTAATACTCATTGAGCCTATTTTGCTCATCTATAAAATGAAAATAAAAATATTCACCTTCCAGGGTTCTGATAAGGATGACAGACTGTGAATGTGTGCAGCGTCAGCTTTGTGCTAGGTGCTGAGGGCATAGGAGGGAATAATGCATATAAAGTAATGGCTCTAGAAGGGATTGGCAAACTATGGGCCTGTGAGCCAAACACAGCCAAAAGCCTCTTTTTGTGAATAAAGTTTTATTGAAACATAGCCATATCCATTGATTTATGTATTATTTACAGCTACTTTCATGCTATAATTGTAGAGTAGATGCAACAAAGGCCATATGTTCTACAAAGTCTAAAATATTCACTATCCACCTTTTTGCAGAAAAGATTTGCTGACCTTTGTTCTAGATGCTTACAGTGCAGTTGGAGGAGAAAGGCATAAATAAATAAGCACATAAAAATAGTTGGGTTGTAATAATTGCTCTAGAGGAAAACTTGCTGGATATAATAGAGAGTAAACTGTGGGAAGATAGGTCATCACAGAAGGGGTCCCGTGAGCAGAGATTTGAAGGGTAAGAAGAAAGTGACCTAGGAAGGCTAAACACAGAATTTTATAAGCTGAAGAAGGTGCCAGAGACAAGGCCCTGAGTCAGGAAAGAGCAGAGCTCCAGAGGAAGTGAAAGTAGACCATTGAGGTGGGATCATTGTGAAGAGAAGAGGAGAAAATGGCAAGAAATGAGCTGATATAGGGCCTCGTCAACCACGACAAGAAGTGCTGTTTTATTCTTGTGCAGTGAGAAGCCTAGCTTAAGCAGAGTGTAAAATGATATGCTTTATATTTCTGAAAAAATTACTCTGCATGTGGGGGGCAGAGCGAGGGGTGGCAGCAAAGAAAAGTAGGAACAGGAAGTCTGGTTAGGGGGAATTAAAGTGGCTCAGATGTGTGGTACAGTATGAATGGAGAAAAGGAAACACATTCAAGATGTGCTTTGCAAGTAGAACCTAAAAAACAGCTGATAGAAGAGATGTGAGGGATTTGTAAAGAGACAATATCAATTATGATTTCCATTTGGGACTGAGCAGTCAATGGATGGGTTGCATATACTGAGATAGGGAATGTGTGTGTGTGTGTGTGCGCACACGCGCGCGCATATGTATTTGTCTGTTGTGGGAGAGGGGTAGGTGGTGTGGGAGAGAGAGCAAGAACCTTTTCATCATCATTGTTATCATTATCATCATCTAAACTCTCAAAAAACATATATTTGAATTTAATTTGCTAATTGATCCTTCTGACCAAAAGTTTTTAAAAAAGAGAGAGAGATGATTTTTCTCTTGAAGTTTGTTTCTATCAAAGATTGGCTTGAGGGCTGAAAGGGCTTTTGTTTCTCTGTCCACAATGAGAAAATTGAAGAATCCACTAACGCATAATCAACAAATGTTTATATACACATGCACATTCAAGTAAGAGCTAAGGACAAAGTAATAGTTAATTTCTATTCCAAAGAGTAAGCGAGTAGTAGTTGTGATTCTAGAATTCTGTATACTCAAGTTATAGTTATTTAAGTGTTTTTAATTTCTAGAAAATTTTAAAATAAATTAGGTAGGAATATCATTAACAACTATCGAGATGCAATCTTCACTAACCAGTGAACTATCATCCTAGAGTTTTGACTTAATTTATCACCACATTCACCGATATAGATTTTACCATCATTTTCATGAGCACCACGATAATGTGTTACACAAGAATGGTTTATGCATAAGGTGATCATATGTCCAGGTTTGTCTAGGACCATCTGAGTTTGTATGTATGATGCTGATATTATTATTAATAGCATCTTCTTTCACTTAAAAATATCCTAGTGTAGTTGATAAATTATATGGTCACCCTATTTATACATAGTTATAGTAATTTTCAAAACTATAGTATTTCTGGCTTCAAGGAACATTTGGCTCTCAAGAGATTTCACTGAAAGTATTTGGCTGAAACTAGATATCAGATTTTGGCTTAAATTCAGCCAAATACCTATTTTAATCTGATTTTTGGTAAGGTTCCACAATTGTCATTTATTTCATGAGGAATTCAATGTGTGGGAATTTATTCATCCTTAGACCTAGAAAGGACATCATTCCATTCTATTCTGGTGGGTCATATCAGCCTTGGGTATACTTCTTCCAAGCAATTAGTCTTCTTAGCTCTTTTTTCTTTGAGTAATTTCCTTTCAGTCTTTTCTCCTGATTTAAAGTCAGAGTTCATGGCCTCTTTTGCATTCTTCTGGGACTGATTGTCTTCCATATTAGTCCAACTTAGAATGCTTAATTGGCAATGTTTGTGAATAATTTCTCCACATTCTATTCTCTCCTAATTTTCTTCTTTGTATTGAGTACTTCTTGAGAATTCTTCAGTTTTGATTTTAGGTAATATGAAGATACCTTAACTATTTATTAGATTTAGTCTTCTGAGTGCCTTCTGAGAGTTTATACTGGTTGGATCAAAGAGCCAAAGCCTTAATTCCATCTTCCCAGCTGTGTGGGTGAGATCCTTCCTTTACAATCAGTCTTTCTCTTAAAGAATATGTCAAATTAAATTGACTTTTAAAAAATGTTAACTTCTCGAATGAACAGGACAAACAGAGATTCATGGACATGGACAATGGATTAGTGGTTACGAGGGTAAAGGGGACAAGAGAGGGGGGAGGTAGATGGAGGGAGAATTTAAATAATTTCTTCAATTAAAAAAAATAATTAATTTAAAAAAATATTAACTTTTACCTACCTACAAAGCAAAAAACATTTTGAGTGGAAAGTGATTTAGCTAATAATTTCTAAGGCTAGATTATATTATAAGCACTAAAATTTTTAATAAGCTGAAAAATGCCTTTACTAAATTTAGCATTTATTGATTATATTTTTGTTAAAATAATATTAAAACAGAGAAACCTCAACAATCAGATTTAAACAAGAACTTTTTTCTAGAATACTCTGACTTGAACCCAGCCCCTGAGACTGTTTTCTGGCAAGTTCTTGTCTAGTTTCCTATTTTCCACTTCCAAGTTTGAGATGAACAATCCAGCCCCATGCAGGCCAGCCCTGGATAAGATACTTGCTTCTGTCCATTGTGCCACCATCGCCATTGGCAAATGGGAAAACTGATAGAATATAGGGACTTGACTCCTTATTCTGGCACTAATTAGCCCTATAAAAATGAGGCAATCACTTGATCTTCCTGAGCTTGAATTTCCTTATCTGTAAAATGGAGACAATTATATCTCCTTAAAAGTCCTCAGCATTTTTATAATAGTAATAATATTCATTGAGGATATTATGTGTTCCTAGACTATGCTAGACATTCTACATGTGTCATCATATTTACTCCTTTCATCAGTGGGTAGATACTATTAATATCCTTGGGGCACCATTTAGTGTAACCAGTGTAGATCATTATAGTTTCTTATTTTCTGTGTTCCTCAGGACCAGAGGTAGAGCTAGTATTTTCCTTGATCCTTCAGTGCAGATTCCATATAAATATTCTCCTTCCAATTTGTAAAATTTTTACTTTTTAACTTACACCACTTTCTTTTTCCCTCTAGGATTATTCTACCGACATCTTGATCATTCACTCTCATTTTACCTAAGACTAGCTCACACTTTTTCTCTCCACCCCAAGTTCTGTTCTCATGAAAAATATCTTCAGTAATCCCATGGATGATCCACACCCAACACCTTGACCTCTCCTTATTTCGATTTTCTCAAATCCGTCCATTCAGCATCCATTTTCATGACTAATCCTTAGACTCTGAAAACCCACAAACTATATCATTTTCAAAAATCAAGCCTCTCCTTATTGATTACAATTACCACAACTCCTACAACTCTTTGACGATTCAGAAACCTATAATCCACTGGCATCTTATTTTTCTCCATTTTCAACCTGACTTTAGTTTTATTTACCTTCATATTTAGCAGATATTCCATAATTACTTCCTAAGTACTATGAGTCAGATTTTTCCCCATCTACTTGGTCATCTTCCTCTAGTATGTTTGGAGAGAAAAGCAGGCAGAGCATCTCAATTTAACTGCCTGCTTTCTGTTCCTCTGGGTATCTTTATCTTCCTTCTGCCATGGCCAACTGTACACTTTTTTCAGTCAGTGGAACTCAAATATTACAGATCCTAAGCATCATGGTTTACAATGCTTGAGAACCATTACAGTGAAGGAGTAGCACAGGCAGAGAAGTTTTATCTAGAGAAGTTTGTAGCTAGATAGACCTTGTAATGCTTATTCAAGTTAAAGAATAACGATGTCTTATTATTCTCCTCTTAAGGGTACAAGAAGGCCAGCGTGCTAAAAAAAGTAATAAACCTAAAAAGCATTTGTCAATGACACAAATGTTTGTAACTCTCAGTCTATTAATAAACAAAGAACCATATTTTGAGCACATTTTATGTTCAGGAGATTTGTCTGATGCAGAAAGAAGTAAAAAGACACATGCATGAACGTGTGTGCATCCAATTTAAGTGAGGAAATCAAACATCAGGATATAATGGTGTCCAAAAAAGGGTGCTGAACCAAGACACTAGCTGTTTAGGGTCTGGTTACAGCTCTGTTGGTACATTTTTGAACAATTTACTTAATATTTATATACCTTAGTTTCCTACTATGTAAAAATTAAGGAATCTACCAGTAATTTCTAAAGACTAACTATCTCTAACATTACAAAATGCAAAAAGATAGTAAATACTATATATCAGACAGTAATAATGAGCAGTTGAGGAAGTTTTTTTCCATGTTTGAAATAAGAGTATCATTATAATGAAAAGATATATACATGAAAATGAGAAATATTAATGTATGACTAATTTACTTGAGTCATACCTGCCAATTTATCAACATCATTAGCCATTAGAGAAATGCAAATTAGAACCACAATGCAACATCATTACATACCTATTAGTGAGCTAAAATAAAAATAGTGATAGTACTAAATGCTGGCAAGGACACAGAGAAAATGAATCTCTCATATATTGCTGGTGGGAATGTAAAATGTTACAGCCACTTTGGAAAATGGGTTCGCAGTTTTTTATAAAACTAAACATTCACATACCAAATGACCCAGCAACCACAATCCGAACACTATTCTCAGAGAAACAAAAACATATGTTCATACCAAAACTTATATATAAATATTTATGGCAGCTTTATTAATAATAGCAAAAAATTGAAAACAACCCAGAAGTCTTCCTCTGGATAAATGGTTAAAGAAATCTGGTTTACGCATACCTATGGAACACTACTAAGCAATAATAGGAGTAAACAATTGATACATGCAACAATTTGGATAGATCTTGAGGGAATTATGTTGACTGAAAAGAGATACAGGTGTACATTGAAGATACAGTGGGTTTGGTTCAATTCCAGACTATCACAATAAAGTGAATATTGCAATAAAGTGAGTCACACAAATTTTGGGGCTTCCCAGTGCATATAAAAGTTAGGTATATAGATATTGTAGTCTATTAAATGTACACTAGCATTATGTCTGTGAAAACAATGTACATTTCTTTATTAAAATATACTTTATTGCTAAAAAAATCCTAACCATCATCTGAGCCTATTTGAAAAATGGTGCCAGTAGACTTGCTCAATCAGGGCTGCCAAAAACCTTCAATTTATAAAAAATGCAGTATTTAAGAAGTGCTATAAAGTGGAGCTCAATAAAACAAGGTGTGTCTATAATTCAAAAATGTCACATGTGACATGGTTTCATTTATGTAATATTCTAGAAATAATAAAATTATAGAGATGGTGAATAGATTAGTGCTTGCCAGGGAATAAAGATGAGGGAATCGAATGGGTTGGGTGGACACTACATATGTATATGCACACATGAATGTATGTGCAAAAAATGGTAAAAACAGAAAAAGGTCTAGTTAATGTTGTATCAATGTCAATTTCTTGGTTTTGATATTTTACTACAGTTATATAAGATGTCACCATGGAGAAAAGCTGGGTGATGGTACGTGGAACTCTACTATTTTGCGATCTTCTATGACTTTATAAATATTTCAAAATGAAAGCTACAAAAGTTGGTGACAATATTTATCTTATTTCCTATTTACCTCAAATGGTTTCTCTTCTACATCTATTTCACCCTTATAATATTGTGGCTTTGGAAATTGATCCCAACTCCAGGGTTGGGGTTCAGTTGCCTAAACCAAGGGGTACACATCCTTTCTCCTTAATGCAGTGCATAGCATTACCTTGGCCACAGGGATTGACGTAGGAGTTGGCATGGAGTCCTTGATAGGTAGACAAAATTTTATGGAGTTAATGTCAAAAATAGTACAATATTTTATTCTACATTGGAACACACTTCATCTGAACAATGTTTAAGTTATATATTTTATTCCTTCTGTTTATAGTTCTACAACATATGCAATGAGTATAAAGATAATGACCCTATTTTTAAATAAAGATGAGCATAGTAAAATTATGGAATTACTGAGTCATGAAATCACTGGTCTCATTAAGTCCTGAGGAATTCTACCATCCATAACAACAACATCATCCCTATTTCCTTCAGAGCTTAAATTCCTACATGTTGTCCTCAATTCAACAACTTAATATTATATTTTTCAGTAGAATCAACTTCAGAAATCTTGAATGCAGTACTCCCTTTTTTGGATATAAAATCTACTCTATAGTGGATATTAAGTTTCACTAAGATCCCTCTTCAGAACCAAGGCGCTTATTGCCTTTAACAACAGGAATTTGGCTAAGAATGCCGCCTCACCATGTGTTCCCACCCTAGAGAAAACCTTCATTCAATAACAGGTCAATGCTATAAAAGTACAAAGATCCAACCTGTTTATTTGGTGTAAAGAGGGCAGCATCTTAACTTTAGATATCCCTGTGCAATTGGTGACATGCATAATTGCAACTATGTGGCAGTTCAGATTTTCTCTTTGCGCAATCCATTCTTTCTTGCTTCCTCACAGGTGTTCTCAAAGGTGCAACACGATAAAACTCCCACATGCTAATTATGGCTTTCAAATCAGCTTTCCTGAGAACCTGAATCACATTTGCTATCAAGAGTGGTCAGCAATGAGATTTTGGAGCTGAATCACCAACTGTCCAGTTGGCAATAAAGAACCCATAAATGATAGGAGAATATGTATAGCCCTTATTACTCAGCAACAATATAAGTGTTAAAACTTTTACTGGCAGTGAGCTGGGATGGGACACCAAGGGACACAATTACTCTGATGAGTGCAATATCCCAGGCATTTGAAAGAGATGAGAGATATAAGAAAGATATGATTATAAAGACTATGGAATTGGATGGCTGCTGCTGCGTGTGGTTGATGCATTGGATAAAGACATTGAAAGACTGATGATGATTAATCATCAATTAAAGTCTAGGTATAAAAGTCAAAGGTTCTCCTTGGGAGGATATATGAAAAGTCTCGTCTCTTGCAACTGGAGAATAGAAAAAAAGATAATATTCAGAAGAGTAGTAGAAATCCATCACAGTAGAAATCCAACTTCTGCAAGTCTGCTCCACCAAGATCAGAGCCTGAATCAAGAGGTCTTAGACCCCTGAGATGTTGGATGAGAACATCTAGGTGTATGTTCTCAAAAAGACTGAATCCCCAGAGAACATTGAACTGTCTGAGCCAGACAATGTGGTCCACTCCTTTGTGTTAAATGCTGGGGCTCTCCTTTACTTGAAGACAGATACAATATTTTCCATAACATGTTACTTCAGCTCTCTTCTTGGTCACCAGACTCATAGTAACTAGGGTTGCGTCACAATATAACCCAGGGGGAGTGTTGCTGGGCCTGCTAAGAAAGAACAGAAATTATACCCTGAAGGAGCTCTTGGACCTAGCTAACATGTACCAAAAGGAGCTGAGGAAGTACACATGAGACTGAATTCTGAGTGTGTTGGATCAAGCAGGGCTGGACATAAAGCTGGATAACAGCGAGTTTATTGACATGAATATGGAAACACACTCTCATGATATAGGACATAACTGGCAAGGATTTTCGGAGATGATGTTGACATATTCCTGGGATGGCTCTTGGAAACATGGAGAAAGTGAAAGATCACAATAAATGAATTAGAAATACCGGAATTGCTGGGGGCAGACAGTGGAAGAAAGGAGCAAAAGACTCAGAAAAAGAGCATCCTAGTGTGGATATACCATAAAAGGTCATAAAAACCAACAGCCAAATGCCTTCTGAACAAAAGCCTGGAGGACATTTCATTTATCAAAGAAATAACCCAAAAATTGGTGAAAAGGGCACAAGCTTCTTAAAAAAGTTCAATGGTGGATGTCCTCTCTAGGTCAGAGCTGAGAGTAGGACCTGCTATTATAAGTAGGACCTGCTCCCTGACAGAAATGAGTATAATAGGATCCCAAAATTAGGTCAGGTAGTATTTAACCACCAGAAACAAGGTCCACACAGATATATGTGGAGGGAAAAGATGCCATGTATGCCCTCCAACAGGAGAAACACAATATCTAACTCTATGGTTCTTAACCAAAGCCATGCTATTTGAAGCAGCAAATTATACACTGAAGCAAAACAGTTCTTGGCATGACACTGGGCCCTGGAAGGGATGGAGCACACTGACCATGGGATACCAAGTAACCGCGCAGCCCAAACTGGCCATCATAAGGTCATAGGTCCAGAAGTGACACTTCTGAGATGTGAATTTTCTATCTGCTGTTAGGTATAAGCGGGGCCAGAGGGGACAAATATACTGCATGGGCAGCTGGCTCAAATCTCATGTTATCTGCTAGTTCATGACTGTGACTGCACAGAAGTATCTTACGTCCAGCTGACTGAGGAGAGAAAAAAAAAAAAACAACTAAACATGGCTTATGCTTAGGTCATCCTTGCAAGTGAGTGGGTTTCAAGGGTGACCCTAAAAGACAGCAACAAAAGAAAATCCTCTCAATAGTCAGAGACTTGAGGAGTACCATTCACTTCGTGTGAAAAAATATTGGCCCAAGGTAAGAAAAAGAGTCACATGGGCTGATGAATGCCTTAGTTTTTGGTTAATGTGCCTGGAAGGAGAAATATTGGAAAATTCGGGACAAGGAAATCTGGATAAGAGGCATGTAGATGGAAAAATGGAAGTGGGCACAAAGTATGAAGGTATTTGTATCACATGTTAATGTCCACCAGAGAACATTAACCAGATAAAAGGTACTAAACAGCTGAGTAGACATAATGATTTAGCCAATTGATGTCTGTCATCATCTGTCATTGATTATCTCAAGGCTGCTATAATTGACTAATGAACAGAATAATCATAGGGTTTAGATGGCAAATATGCATAAAACCCAACAGTATTTTTCTCCCCACTCAACAAGCCTGATCTGGCCCTCCTGATGTCAAATATCCAATATAGCAGAAACAGAGACAAGTGCTGAGCCCCTGATATGATATAACACCAACACTCCTTTGAGGAGACCAACCAACCACTTGGATGCAAGTTGATGCAAATGATTAGACCAATACATTTATTTTGGAAAGCACATTAACATTGTCCTGGAAAAAAATTACTTGCTATTGCATACTTGATATGGAAAATACAAATCACAGTAGCAAATGAATTAAGTAAAGTCTAAGCATACGATATAAGACTGTGTTGTAGCAAGAAATATAAGTAACATGGGAAAATTCAGGGATATTTTATTGGTAAAAATATTTTTGTTTATGAAGCAAAAATAAAGTTTTTCTTGAATTTTTTATTACAATGATCTGATTATACAGGAAAATACATCAAATTATTGTTAATTCCATTAAGTAAACTCTAGAAGTGCTATTTGAAATAATCACATTTTATTTAAAGCTGGCCAAGTAAGTAATTTCACAGCTAAGCAGGATGAAACCCTCTGTGTATAGCTTTTGTTTGTCACAGCAAATCTGCACACAAGTAGAGCTGACCATCAGCAAGTCTGTGAAGTCCATGGATTTTGTCTTCAGAGTCATCTATTTCCAGGCCCTATAGGATTTCTCACTTGTTTTTACTTATATCACAAACATGTATGCAGTGTTTATTGTGTGCCAGACACTACACGATTTTCAATGATGATGATGATGATAGTGGTGGTGATGGTGGTGGTGGTGGTGGTGGTGGTGGTGATATGATAATGGCTACTGTTTTCAACGGCTGCCTAAGAACTGGATATTGTGCTTCATTGATCTGCTTAGCAGCTCCATGAGAAAGGTAGTAACATTTTCTCATTTTTCAGATGAAGACACTAAAATTTACATAGGTTATGTCACTTGCCTAACATGACAGTTGGAAAGGAGTATAAGCAATATGCAAAACTAGTTCTGTCTGATAATACCTATTTCAGTCACATATAAGAAGGCAAAGTAGAAACATACTTATAGACCAAAGGACACTTAAATTGTATTTTAGATAAGCCCTGTCATGAAGGTAAACTGGAATTAGCCATTTTAGGGTAATCTGTATTACAGGAAAGAGCAGAGAGGTGTGGAATGTTAGAGATTCAGAACTTTGAAAGGACAAGTGAGGCCCTGACCCAGGTTGAGCTGCTGAGGGCCTGTTCTCAGGGTCTCTTTCAGAAGCTGTCTTAGCTCAGGGTTGTTCAGCATGCCTCCCCTCCCTCACATCTCCCTACCTGACAGTAGACAAACTCCTTTCCCTCTCCCATTATTGTATGCCTCTATGTTTTACTTTCCTAAAGTTGTTGTTACAATCACCAAATATTTAGTGGCTTAACACAACTGTATACTCACTCTCTTAATGATGCTGGAGGTCAGAAATCCAAATGGGTTGCACTTAGCAGAAATCGTTGTCAGCAGTCAGTGTTCTTACTGAAAACTCTAGGAGAGAATCTATTTTTTTCTTCTTCCAGCTTCTAAAGGCTTCCTGCATTCTTTGGTCCATGGTTCTGCATGACTCGCATTTGCTTCCATTGCCACATCTTCTTTTACTCCCCTTACTCCCTTTTTCCCTTGTAAGGACTCTTGTGATTATAACAGATTTACCCAATAATCCGGAATAATCTCATTATCTCAAGAATCTTAATCTAATCATATATGTTAAATCCATTCTACCATAAATATAGCATATTCACAGATTCTGGGAATTAGGAAGAGCATATCTTAGGAAGCCATTGTACTGCCTACCACACTCTGCCTTAACTGCATGCTTAGTTTTTGCTGTTGGAAACCCTTAACATTTTATTTGACATTTAATATTTCCAGAAATCATCTCTTCATCTCAGACATTTTAGAACACATCTTGGGCCATTCTGCTGTTTCCCTGAATCTTGATTATGAGGTTTTAGTCAACTGAACTCCAATAAATTTGCATTTAAGTGCTCTTAATTGATGAATTTTTAAAAGATGACTTTTAAAAAATATGTGTCTCTTACCTTGAAAAATCAAACCCATGACTAACCACTGGCAAAATGACTTTAGTTAGGTTAAAGTTGCAAGTGAAACAAATATGTTTTGTCCTTTGATCAACCATTTTTAGATCTAGCACAGGCATATTATGATTGAAATAGGCATCTAGAAAAAAAGAATGCAAGAAGAAATTGTGTATATTCCAACTGGAAAGAACAGAAAAAAATTTAGGTCCTAAACTAGATCTATGTATTAAAATAAAGGTCACTAACCACACATCCTGGAATATAAGAGGCATGTGGGCACTTAGCCAAGAGCCAACAACAAGCCTGTGCACTGGATAATAAGATACATCAGAAGCTTCTTAGTAAAATTATCTAAAGACGTGTGCATGCTCTTGATAGATAAATGTCTAAGCATGGAATTTAAAAACTTTAATAAAAGTGCAATGTGGAATGAAGTACTGATGTGGATGAACCTCAGAAGCATTATGCTTAGTGAAAGAAACCAGACACAAAAGAACACATATTATATGATTCTATATAAATGAACTGTCCAATAAAGGCAAATCTATAGAGATAGAAAGTAGATTAGTGTTTGCTTAAGGCTGGGGGTGGGAATGGGGAATGACTGTAAATGGGCACAAGAATTCTTTTTGATGTGATGGAAATGTTCTAAAATTGGATTGTGATGATGATTGTCCAGCTTTATAAATATACTAAAAGTAACTGAACTGTGTATTTAAAGTGGGTAGAATATTATATAAATTATACCTCAATAAAGCTGTTAATAACATAAAAGTCCAAGATGCCACTTCTCTACTTAACAGCTATTTCTGAATACACTTTATTAAAATAACCTATTGTATAATTATGTTTTGTGTGATATATTTTGTAATAGAGAAGAGTAATAAACAATTTATGTGTTCAACAATAGGGATTCTTCAAATAAATTATGGTAGAGCTATGTGATGAGTTCTGAGTGTAGAATATGATAAAATTATGTTTAGAAGACTAATAAAATGAGAAAATGCTCATGGAAATGAAAATGCAAATAAAAATACAGATACCAAAATCTCTATGCTTTACAACCTTAACTTTTTAAATGTTGTAATTATAACACATGCATTTACTCACACGGTGTACGTTGTTAATTCTTTGAATTATTCCCATTATGCCTCTAATCTGGACAATAGGAAGAGTCTGTTGTAATGGATAATAGGAAGAGACTGTTACAACTACTCTAATTCTACAGAAATTGACACAGCCCTCCAAGAAAAAACATCTTGCCATTTCCTAGCTCAAAGTCTCCTATGCAGCAACGGCAATAAATAGAACAGTTGAAACAACGTAAACTTTTAATTGCTAGGGTTATTGGTACTTGTTGAGACAAACCACTGGAGGAAACAAATGCACACCATATCCAGAAGTTCTCTTTCATGAAGGTCTAGTTAAACCAATTTATATGTAATGCAAAATCTTCTCCCAAAGATCTCATACTCTCTGACTGTAGCACAGACTCTTTCCTGCCAGCGAAGATATTGTCTGCTTTTACTATTTATTTCCTTTGCAAGTGTTTGTTTTATTTTTTTTTATTTTTTTTTTCCTTCTTAAACATTTTTATAAGATATTAGTTCCATTGCTAGAACCATAGGCAGAGGGGCATGCATGGTTTAGTCACTACAGACACTTAACTCTATTCAAGTCATTTAAAGTATGATCTTGGTCCCCTCTCTCCTTGTTTGTCTTTTCACAAGTTCTCATTAGCCTGAACATTTCTGCTTTAAATTTACTAACTTCTCTCATGTTATTTTTGCCAATTAACCTTGATAACTTACCCTCCTCCAATGTAGCAGTTTTTGAACCTATTTGCACTAAAATTACTAGAAATAAATTTAAAACTTTAATAGTGGGTACATCTGGATATCAAGGCTATGGGTGATTTTCATTTTTTTTCTTTATACTGTTTTGCATACGCCAAATAAATTTTCTATATTGTACAACTTCTAAAACTATGCTTTTCATTTATACATAATCTAAAAGGTAATGCTAATTCATTTCTTACTCATATTCCTTTTGCCTTTTAACATTCAAAAGAAATCTGGAATCAATAATGTTCTAGTGCAGTTTATTAATCTCAGCACTATTGAAATTTGAGGCTGAATGATTCTTTCTTGCGGGGGTTTCCCTGTGCATTATAGGATGTTTAGCAGTATCCCTGGCCTCTACCCACTAAAGGCCAGTAACATCCTTCACTTTTGACAATTAAAAATATCTCCAGACATTGCCAAATATTCCTTGGGGCAAGGCGGGGGATAGGGGGCAAATCACCTCTGGTTAAGAACCACTGTTCTCGTGGTTCCTTCAAGTTCATTCTACACTAATTCCATTGTATATTTCTGTATCTTTAGTTTCCCCATAGATGCAGGATGTGGAATCCTTTGAGCAGGGCCTGGAGACCCTGATATTAAATGTTTTGTGGATTCCCTGCTGCATTTCCCCAGAAGCCTGAGAACCTGCAAACATTGTCTGGGCAAATACCGAGAGCATAGGAAACTTTCATAATCTTTTCATTTCTCCTGTGCCTTCTCTCAGCCCATTTATTTGCCACACTTGGTCAGCAATGAGTATTAAACCATCAATAATGTCAACAATCAGTAAGTAATGTGGTTCTAGTTGTGAATTATAATTATAATTATAAATTATAATTCACTATATATAACTGAAATTTTATATATATTTATATATATTTATATACATACAAAATTATATATATTCAGTTAAATGTATATATATGTATATATATACATATATACGTATATATGTGTATATATATCTATACATATATACATATATATATATATATCAGCTGCTGTATATAGTACATGTCTCTATATATAGTATTTGGTTTGGGCTGCTATAACAAAATACTGTAAACAGGTTAGCTTGTAAACAACAGAAATTTATTTCTCAGTTCTGGAGCCTGGCAAGACCAAGATGGAGGCACAGACAGACCGATTGCTCTTTCTTCCTGCATCCCCACATGGTAGATGGGGGAGGGAATCCTCTCAGGCCTTTTCCCACTTGTAAGGGCAGAGTCCTCAAGACCTAATCACTTTGCAAAGGTCCCACCCCCTAGTACCATCAACTTGGGGATTAGGATTTCAACATATGAATTTTGGGGAACACAAACATTCAGATCATAGCAGTACTTACTTTAAAAACCAGTTCACGTATCATTGGTTTATTTTATACAACTGTCTTTCCAATCCCTTTTCATAGTGAAAATTTTACCTTATGGTTCTGAGGGCATTATGAACTTTAGGTCAATTGATGGAGAACTTTTTATTATTTAAACATTTAATGAATAACAATATGTGTCTTTTTTCAAATGTAAGTAACTGATCTGTATACTAAGATATATGAATTATAAAAAATAGAATGCTTATAAATTTAGTTTTAGCAGTTTTAAAACTCAATTTCTTGCTAAATCAATAATTCACAGTACATCTGTAATAATCACTGCATAATTATCCACATAAGAAATCTGCCTTCAAGTTATGCAATGATTTTAAAAATACTCTCATCATCTAATAATACGAATGTTAGGCTAAATTCACTGCCTTTGTAAATACTGAAATACAAGATGCTTTCTATAACTAAACAAAAACATAAAACTTGAATAATTTATTACATGAGGTACCTAATTTTTATACTTTTGAGTATTGCAGAATGATAATGATGATGACTTCAGATATACTATTTTCCCTGTCCAACACATTTTCCCCCCTTGTCTCTGCCTGGCAAAAATCTATTTTTTCTTCAAAATGCAGATTTATGTCTCATCTGACTTTATGAAATTCTCTATGACTCCCTGGAACAGAGTTAGCAATTCCCTCTCATACTCCTATGGCTTTTCATATCTATAATAACTCTTAGTGCATTGTGTTTGCATTGCTTCTTCCTATGTTGCTTTTTTTGTCTTTGAACCTATAGTGTATCAGAAGGCAGAGATCTTCAATAGTTTTATCCTTTAAATATACATATATATATTTATTGAGGAAGTTCTTGTTTGATAACAGACAAGGTGAAAATAATCTCTTAATAGTAATTTATGAGAAAAGAAAAGTTATGAAGTTGTACATAACTCTTGTGGAAATGAGAAATAGATCTGACTAGAGATATGTACAAGTGTTCTAGGAAAGCTGGCCAAAATTACAGAGTCATGAGCGTCTGGTGTCCCCAATCTACACTGAGTTTTCTCCAACACTGAAGCAGTCCAGGTACAGGAGAAGAAAAGATGGAGGATTTCACCGATCCAAGGCTGGAGTTAATCTATATCTGCGTAATGTGTCTGTCTCCTATAAATATTAAACAGCAAAGACCAATTTATTCTCTGCACTGCCCCCCCCCACCCGCCAATTCATCACTATGAAATAAAAACACAGATTTCTTCTAATGAACAAACAATTCTATCTATAATACACAGAGGGGAGAATGGAAGGATGAAGGCAAGAATGATCCATCTTCTCTCGTCATTTAAGAGAACATTAGCCAATGATCTTTTGCATTGAAAGGAAATGACAACCTTTCAGAGTCATTGTGGATCTTCCCATAAATAATACATGTATTCTCAAAAAATCATGAGCAAGCTCTAGTTTTATCAAGAAAACCTATTAATTCATCAGATATGCTTACTGTTAAAAATAATCATGGTTGAAAATCTAAGCCAGAGGTCAGCAACTTTTTCTATAAAGATCCAGATAGTAAAAACTTTAGGCTTTGCAGACTATATGGTTCCTGTTGCAACTACTTAACTCTGTACTTGTATCAGGAAAGCAGCCTTAAACAAAATGTAAATGAACGGACATAGCTATGTTTCAATAAAATTTATTTACAAAAACAGGTAGTGGGCTGGTGATAGTTTACCAACTATCTATTTACCAACCCCTGATCTAAGCTAAGGTTTTGTTTATTTCTTTTCTGTAAAATAAGTAGTCACGCTCTAATTTATTCTTACATAAATCTTTAAGTTTGCTTAAATTAAGATCCACCTATATTTTTAAGCAATGTATTTCTTCAAGAAATTATAAAATTAAAAGACAGAGATGGCATGATTCAGTAACACATAATAAACAGAAATGTTCATGGTTAATCATTAGCAAAATGCTTTTGGAATCCCTAAAATTATATCTGGAAGGCCTATACCATAATAATTAGCAGATATACTGAATTTGAAATGACTAGGTTTCCAGATGGTGTACTACTTCTTGGATCTATGGAGAAATGTTTCGTGGAAGCAGCATAATTATAGATAGATGCACAACATTCCCCAAATTTTTAGGGAAATGGTCCTTAGCATATAATGACAGCTTGAATATGCTCCTTTTCAGAAGAAAGTGGAAATTATTATGCCTTAGAGTTAACTGCCATGGCTTTTGTATTTAACATGGGAATAATTTAAACAACAGTTCAGTAATGGTTATATTATTACAGTTTTTTTTAAAGTTCATGTTTATTAGCATGCTTTATCTTGATTTATTCCATGATATAGTCACAGCAATAGTAACCAAATATCAAGGCAGGAGAGGGGCCTGTTCCTTAACGAGATGACGCAGCTTCAGTCTTGACAAGCCTGGTGCTGAAGGCAGGCGTGAGCTCTGTAGGGAGTTTCCTCAGAGAGGCAGTGACAGTTGCAGAGCCCTGGAAGCAAAACAGAAGCCCCCTGGGACTATAGCCATCACCAGCTCAGGGGAAGGTGGGGGTGGGAAAGGGAATCCTTTGGGGATGGCTTTGAGAGGCAATATTCTCAGAAGAACCAGCACCAAGAGTCAAATGTCTAAACACATGCCCTGAAGTGCTAGCTGAGAGGTTAGTTGTTCTCACACACCAGTTCAGAAACTGCCCTGATGCCAAACTATTTACTGCGAATTGTATCATCGTTAATATATTCATATCATTCTCACATTTCTTTCACGTACTAAATTTTTAATCTCAGTTATAATCTTTTTTGTGTTATATCTATTAAAAAGCAGGCATATAGTCATTCTTTTTTATTAAATTTATTGGGATGATGTTGGTTAATAAAATTATATAGGTTTCAAGTGTATATGATTCAATAATATGCCATATGTATATTGCATTGTGTGTTCACCACTCAAAGTTGAATTTCTTTCTGTCACCATATATTTGACCCCCTTTACCCTTCTCTACAGTCCCACCCTTCTCTCTGGTAACCATTAAACTGTTGTCTGTATCTATGAGTCTCTCTTTGTGTCTTGTTTGTTTATGATTTTAGTTTTATATCCCACATATAGTCATTCTTTAAAAGGAGAAAAGAGATGAAAAAGACAGTAAGACCATGTCTTACGTTATAGTTAGGTTTCCTCTCTTTTGCATCTTAGACATTTATTATTTTTATACAGTAATATACACAACATAGTCATACTAATAAAAAAAAACATATCATAAAATTGTTATGCTGGAACATGAGCAGGTATTATGCAGCACTGCTCGAAATTCTGACCTGAGCCAATAAATCTAACACCTACGCTCAGCTTGTTTTCTGATCACTACACTGATCACTAGTGTTGCTGTTTACCTAGAATAATGATATTTATGAGAAATCATTTTTATAATGTACTGCAAGCTCATAATCTTTAAGAAGTGGATACTCCAAAGAAAACATTAATGTGACCATTCTCAGGGAGATGGGGGAGAAGGTAAGTTGGTTATAAGAAACTAAAAGGTTAGGATAAACTTGTTGCATGAGAAGCCTCAATATGCTTCCATGGAACAATGAGGAGAGAAGAGGAAGGAGAGGACAGGGATGATAGGAATCTGGTTCTTTAATAGCAAACCATACTTCGAAGTCCTTTGTAGCAACAGTAATTAGGCTAAAATAGTTGTAGCATAAATTGTAAGATTTATTTTTTTGTAAGATTTATTACTTTTTTATTGGATTTACTTTTAAAGATTGGGATAAATAATTTCAGATAGCTAATGAAAATATCTATAAAAAACCTACAACTAACACCATACTTAATGATGAGAAAATCGAAGTTTTCCCACTAAGCAAGAATGTCCCATCTCATTATTCTCTTTCAACAACATACTGTTAGTCCTAGCTGATACAATAAGATTTTTAAAAGGAAATAAAAGATATACAGATTGGGAAGAAAGATATAAAACCATCTTTGATTGCAGATGACATGATTGTCTACACAAAAAATATGAAAAAGTTGACAAAAAACTGTGGGAACTAATAAGCAATTACAGCAAGGATACAAGATACAAAGTTAATATACAAAAGTCAATCACTTTCCTATGTACTATTAATTAAAAATGGGATTTGAAACTAAAAATGCAATCCATTTACATTAACACCCCCCAAAACTGAAATACTTATGCATTAATCTAAAAAATATGTGTAAGATACATATGCAGAAAATTCATTCACTATTTATGGGAATGCAAAAATGGTACAGCCACTTTGGAACACTACATATACTCTTATCATATATGATGCAGCAATTGTGCTACCTGGTATTAAAAACTTATGTCTTCACAAAAACAAACATAAGAATGTTTATAGGTATCTCCTGCTTTCTAAAAGTTTACTTTGCTCCACTTCACTTTTATCGAAGACCTACATTAGTATCTGTTTTCACTGACCGAAAGAAATCCAAAGAAGATTTTCATTTTTATGAGAAAAGCCATTTCCATACTAATGTAGGTCTTTGGAAAAGCAAAGTGGTGTAACATGAACTTTCGGAAAGCAGAGGATATTCTTTGCTTTCTGCCATTTTGACTTACAAAAGATTTCATAGGAATGCTCTGCTTTTAGCTAGCAAGAGAAACCTGTATAGGAACTTTATTCATAACTGCTAAAACTTGGAAGCAACCAAGATGTCTTTCAGTAGGTGAATTAATAAAGAAAGTACATCCAGATAATCAAATATTGAGCACTAAGAGGAAATGAGCTATCAACCCATGAAAAGACATGGAAGAACCTTAATACACATGACTAAGTGAAAGAAGCCACTCTGAAAAGGTTACATACCACATGATTCCAATTATGCAACATTATGAAAAAGGCAAAACTATGAAGATAGTAAAAATATCTGTGATTGTTAAAGGGAAGAGAGGGATAAATAGGCAGAGCACAGAGGACTTCAAGGGCAGTAAAACTACTCTATATGAAATTACAGTGGTGGATATATATCATTATACATTTATCAAAACCTATAGAATGTACAACACCAAGCATGAACCCTAATGTAAACCAGGGATTTGGTGTGATAATGATGTGTCATTATAGGATCATTGATTGTAACAAATGTAACACTCTGGTGTGAAATTTTGATAGTAGGGGAGGCTGTGTGTATGTGAGAGTAAGGGGTATATGGGAAATCTCTGTACCTTTCCTCAATTTTTCTATAAACCTAAAACTACTCTGAATAATATTGTCTATTTTATAAAAATGGGCAAAGGACTTGAATAGACATTTCTCCAAAGATGTACAAATAACTAATAAGCACATGAAAACATGCTCAACATCATTAGTCATAGGAGAAATGCAAATCGAAACGGTGAGATACCACTTCACACCTTCTAGAACGGTCTTAATAAAAACAAAATAAAACAACAAAAAAATGACAAACAAGTGCTGGCAAAAACGTGAAAAAATTATAACCCTTGTGCATTGTTGGTAGGAATGGTACAGATACTATAGAATATAATTGGATAGTTCCTCAAAAAGTTCAACATAGAATTAGCATATGATGAAGCAATCTCTCTCCAGGGGTATATCTCGAAGAATACAGATCAGGGATTTTGATACATCAATGTTCACTGCAGTATTATTCACAATAATCAGAAGGTGGAAGCAACTCAAGTATGCATCAATAGACAAATGGATAAACAAAATTTGGTTTGTATATACAATGGAATATTATTCAGCTATAAAAAGGAATGAAGTTCTGATGTATGTTACAATATGAATGAACCCTGAAACATTATTGCTAAGTGAAATAAGCCAGCAGCAATAGAACATGTATTGTATAATTTCACTAATATGAAATATCTAAAATAAGCAAATTCATAAAGACAGACAGTAGATCAGAGGTTACCAGGGGCTGGAAGCAAAAGGAGTTATTGCTTAGTGGTTACAGAGTGACAAACAAAAGCTTTGTAAACAGATAGTGGTGGTAGTTTTACATCATTATCAATGTTCCAAAAACCACAGAACTGTGTGCTTAAAATCACAAATTTATGTACCTACATTTTATCACAATAAAAATTCAAAAATTTAAAAGAATTGATAGTTATGGTCATTAGAAAAGAGGGACAGAGATACTTTTCTCCCTTTCCTAAAAAATTTATGCATATCTCATTTGAAGAAAAGTGAGTTCTTAGAATGAAATGACCGAAAAGAAAGTTTTCTGAGAACTACAGAAAAAGACCTAAAAGATATTTTCAATAAATTAGGCAAAGGGGGGATTTTTCTGTAAAAAAAAAATCTCCTAAATCTTGAAGTAGCTTAACTCTAAATTGCCTTCCCTTATTTCTAGAATACTGAAAAGTAAAGCTAATCTTAAATTGTTTATTTTTAACATGTCTCTGATTGTGTACCTCAATAAGGCTGTATAATCAGTACCATGCATGATGTTAATTATTTTTAAAAGATTATCTGATTAAAAAATATTTGTAAAATTTTAAAAATCATTTTTTAATCCCTGCCCAATTTATCTGAGGTCACATATTTGAATAAAAAAAAATCACTTAGCAAAGCAAATAGGTGGAAAACTTAAGCACCCTGAGGCAATGTTTTTCATCTGACAAAAGCTAGTTTTAAAAAATCAATTTTGAGATATTATTGTTTATATCTTTTCCTTCTCCATTTTCCCCCTTTTCACTCCCAGAATTAGCCAGCTGTTCTTGTCCTCAGGAAGCTGTATGACTGGGTGAGAAGCAGAAATAATGTGCAAGTCTATGGCTTTTGCTTTCCAAAAGTCTAAGCTCTTAAAAGAACTGAGAACATTTTAAATGGTTGAAAAAGGGAGAAAGGAATTTGCAGACATAAACAGAAAGTCTAAAGAGATATGAAAAGTTTAAAAAGAGATTTCTCCAGTTTGATAGGTAGAAGCATGAGAGAGGTCTACGGGTCTGAAGATAAGAGCAAGCCCCCATCTCCCTTTCAAAGTAGTATTTTTGGTCACAGGTATCCCTGCAGGAGAATCCTGGATCCCAGGAGACAACCACTGAACCTGAAGAAGAGAGGTTGGTAAGGGAGACAGAAATCTCCACGACCACCTGCAAGATGGAGGACTAGATACTGTCCATCAGCTCACTCCCCATAAATATCTTGGCTCTATATGAGACCCTAGAAATACCTCCAGAAGGACAGGTGTTCAGTTTTCTAGTGTATCAGTAAAATAATAGCTTGGGTTAATTTGAATTATGAAAAATAAAAAGTGACTAGCACAGCTAAGTTGGCAGTCAGTGATTTATGCCCACCAAAAAAGCAAGCACATACCTGTCCTACTTAATTACAAAGCTGAGTAATTGCTTTGGTGGTGAGTCCAATATATTAAATGCCTGTACTGTGCACAATAATCTTTTCCACAGAAATATGCAGCACATGACCAGAATAATCAGATATTTCCTACCTGGTTTCACGGTGGCTGTGGACTTTAAGATCATGTTACAATTTCAACATATTTCAGAGTAACTTAGGGTTTCTAGCAACAAAATGTTTTACTTTCTTCATTCATTCAACAGATATTTATTGAGTATTACTATGTAATTAGTATTCCATGTTGGGAATATCTAGTAAATAAAACAGACAAATATCTCAACCAAGTAGAAGGAGAGACAGATGATAAATGATAAGCATAATAAATAACAAGAAACATATAGTACATTAGAATGTGATAAATGCTATGGAATTCAAGGGTGGGTGGTTGAGTTGGTTGTAATGTTCAGCAGATGACAAGAGAGGACCCACTGAGAAGTAGATGAAGGGGCTAGCGAAACATAAGTGTGGGGTAGAACATCCTTGGGAGAGGGAATAGCTGAATCAATAGCTCTGAGTTGTGACGAATATTCATGGAACAGTGTGTGTCTAGAGCAGAATGAAGATAAGAATAGTGTGATAATCAGAATAAAGCTCCCCCGCCCCTTCCCATGATGTTCATGCCCTAATCTCTGGGACGTTGAGTATGCTATGTTACATGGCAAAGGGGAATTGAGGTTGCAGATAGGATTAAGGTTGCTAGTCAGACAACCTTGAGGTGGGGGAGAGTACACTGGATTGTCCAGGTGTGATCAATGTAACAAGTGTTCTTTAAAATGGAAAAGAGACACAGAATATGAGGTCAGAGTTCAGTGATGTGAGAAGAACTCAAAACCCAGTCTTGCTTGATTTGAAGATTGAGGAAGGGGCCATAAGCCAAGAAGTGTGAGATACCACTAGAAGCCAGAAAAAGCAAGGAAATGGATTCTCCTTTCAAGCCTCCAGAAGGAGCAGAGCCCTGCCAGTACCTTGATTTTAGCCCAGTAAGACCTGCATCAGATGCCTGAGCTAAAGAACTCTTACAGTTCTTATAGTATCTTATATAATAAATTTATTATTTTAAGTTGCTAAATTTATGATAGTTTGTTACAGATGTGAATAGGTAATCTATACTAATAATGAAAAATAATGTGAGGCAAAAATAATGAGAGGGCTAGGTCTCGAAGGACCTTAATTGGCATTGTAAGGACTAGGGTTCTATATTCGATGAAGAGAAAAGCTATTGCAGGCTTTGAAAAGAGGAATGATGTGATCTGACAGGTTTTAAAAATATCTTTGTGACTGTGTGCTGAGACCAGACATAGGTGGGCAAATGTAGAAGCAGGGAGACCTGCTGGGGCTACTGCAATGACCCAGAAGAGATGAAGATGGCTCAGACCAGGAGGGTAATTTTGGAGGTGGTGGGAAGCACTTGTTTTCTGGCTTTATTTAGAAGGTAGAGCCAAGGTTTCCTGACAGGTTGGATGTAGGGGAGAAAGAAAAGTCAAGGACGACTTCCAAGTATTTGGTTTGAACAATTAGAAGAGATACCATTTACTTAAATGGGGAGAGTTTCAAGTGGAGAAGTTCTAGGAGAATGATTGGGATTTCAACTTAGGACACGTTGAGTTTGAGATACTTATTAGGTACTCAAGTGGCAATGTTGAATATACAGTTGGATTCATGTGTATTTAGAGTTCAAGAGAAAGATTTATGCTGAATATATAATGTGGGAGTTATATAGCCTTGTAGATATACAGACAGTCCCCAACTTATAATTCTTCAATTTAGGATTTTTTGACTTTGCAATGATGTGAAAGAACACGGGTTTGGATCTTTTTCCAGGCTAGCGATATGTGGTATAATACTCTATCATGATGCTTGGCAGTGGCAGCAAAATAATTTTGCCCAACTATAGGCAAACGTTAAGTGTTCTGAGCACTTTTAAGGTAGGCAAGACTAAGCAATAATGTTCAGTAGGTTAGGTGTATTAAATGCATTTTCAAATTATAATATATTCAACTTCTGATGGATTTATCAAAACATAACCTCATCATTAGTCAAGGAACATTAGTCTTTAGATTCAAGAAACAGTGATATCGTCAAAGTACTGGTGTACACAGAGAATAGAAGAGGACCAAAGATTGAGACTTTTGGTGTTATATCTGTGTCTATTAGGTTTATAAATTTCCAGCATCCTACACAAGAAATTATCATGATAAACAATTCTTTTATTTTATTGACTCTGCACAGAAGTTGACACTCAGTCAAATTTATTTCAATTCATCAGTTTGCCAGGTAGCAGAGGTGAAATAACAAGAAGATTCATATACACCATGTCAACAAGTACTGACTTTTCAAAGAGGGGGCTCAAAAAACCACACCTTCAAAACTAATAAAGATACAGATTCTGAGTTTTGGGCTTCAAAAGAAGCACTGGAACAAACTAGCCTCAACTCAATTATTGCAGGTTCCTGCCCTTTCCCTTACTTCTCTGTCTTTTCTTGTACAACCCAGGTTCTTCTTGATTCTACAATGATTTGTTCATAGCTTTCTCCTGCTGCTGAAAACTGACATCAGTCCATTTTACTAATGACTGTGTGTAGAAGGTCTACCTGGAAAAAAATGCCAGAGATTAACAAATTTTCCAGTTTTTAGCAAATAATTTCAAAATCTTATCTTCGTCATAAAATTTTAGAGTTCGATAGGGAATTAAAGTTAAGTCCAACTTTTTTTTAAACCCCTGAGAAAGAGAGTACAGTTTTCTGATTGAGGGTTTGATTATTATTTTGGTAGCTAAAGTATAAAAAAGAGATGAAAACTACTTTCTGATATTTTTCTATTATATTTTTATACAGTTTAATGATTTTACAAGTTGATTAAACTCAAATGTATAATTTGCATTCTCTTTAGTAGTTATATTTATAGCTACCATATGGACAAAACTCTTAACTTATGACAAATTTTTAAATTACATATGTAAAGAACTGAGGATTTCCACTTAAAATATTTTCCACAATAAGTCAATAGTTTATGATTAAATGATAAATTCTAGAATCACAAATTATTATGCTTATATCCAACAAAACTTCAATGTTTTTAACAACTAGGATTTGGGGACAATTTCTCTGTGTAGCTAGTTACTTTGAGGGACTTATGAAGTTTATTGTGATAAAATGTGATAATGGTACTGGTTATAAAAGCATTTTTTAAAAAATTTTAAATAAGGAATGTGCCTAAATGAGGGATTTATCAAATATGTTGTAGAAATAAAGAATATTCTAAGGTCATTAAGAGTAAACCAGAAGAATATTTATTGCAAAATGAGATAATTGTGTTCCATTATTTTCAAGTGCCATGAAATACTATTCTTCTTTTGGTTATTTTTCAACCATTTAAACATGTAAGTTCATTCTGAATTCACTAGCCCTACAAAAAACACCTGGATTTGACCTGTGGGCCTGATTTTGCCATCCCCTATTTCAAACATTAAACCTTGGGACTGGGACAAATGTCCTATTTTGTAAATCCTCTACCAATTCCTTTTCCAGGCACAGTCTGTGTCCCTGAATCAGCTTAAACCAGGCTGGCCAATTCCTGCCAAGCCAGCACCAATATGCATTGTCACAGGCATTGTTTTCTTCTAAAGAGCAGTCCCATAATATGGGCAGACTTAGAATAAGCAAAAAAAGAAAAAAAAAGAAAAGAAAAGAAAAGAAAAAAGAAAGCAATGTTCTCAGCCTGACTTTCAATGTGGACTTTATGCTAAAAGCAGTGACTAGATAGTTTTTAACCCCCAGATTAATGTAGGTCTAAGCTCTATGGTTGATTTTTTAAAGTTAGTTTAATGTTGAATTTTTTGTTTTTTTGGTTAGATATAATTTTAACTCATTATTTCTACCTATTGTTTTCTTCTAAATTTCTGATTTTTCCACTTAACTTGCTAACCACCCTCCTAATTCTGCTGTACCCAGATATGCAGAGCATGGCACGTTTGTCTTCCGTTGTTGATGAAATAGTAAATGCACAGAGCCAAAGAGAGTTACTTGAATTCTCTAATCAAGACAATAAATCAACTTCACCATTATTTCTATATGTCTAAGTGTATTCATGAGGGAATTTGCCAAGCACTTCAAAATATGCTCTATTTTCAGTATTTTTTTTTTACAAGGAAATAAAGTTAATTTTGTTAATATGACTTTCTCTTAGAAATTGAATGTTTCTAGTAAACTCCTTTTATCAGTATTCACAAGCCATCTGCCTAATAAACAGTTGTAGAATTTTACTGAGAATATATGTTAAACCCACACTATTTCTAGTCCATATTCACCATCTTTCTCAAATTTGAAAATTGAAAGTTTGTTTATCCCTTATATTCTTTCACCTCTTCCTTGGTCCACAACTCCATATAATTACTAGCATTGATTATATAATCACATATGCAAGTATTTTCAGTACCTTGGAATGTAATTCATCAAAGCCTGGAAACTTGAACTCATTTAAAGCAGCTAGGCATATTTTTGTTTTTAATAAAATCAGCTGATACAACTCAAAATTATTCCTGATGGGGTTATAATTCTGTTTCTTCTTGGTTTCTCTCTAGTCAGACTGCTTCTTCCCTTTCCAATCTCTGGAAAACTGCCTCCTCCATTTCCCAGAGTGACCTCAAAATTTAAAAGATTAGAACCTTTAAAGTTTCCAAGAGATAATAAGTGTTGGTGAGGGTGTGGAGAAAAATGAACCCTTATGCACTGTTTGTGGGAATGTAAATTTGTACAGTCACTAATGGAAAGCAGTATGAAGAGTCCTCAAAAAATTATAAATAGAATTTTCATATAATCTAGCAATTCAACTTCTGGATATACAACCAAAGGAAATGAAATCTCAAAAAGATATCTGCACCACCACCCCGGTTTATTACAGCATTATTCACAACAGCCAAGATATGGAAATAAACTAAATATACATCAACAGATGAATGGCTAAAGAAAATGTCATACACATAGACACACAGACACACAGACACACACAGACACACACACACACACACACACACACACACACGAATATTATTTAGCCACACACAAAAAAGAAAATATTGCCATTTGTGACAACATGAATGAACCTGGATGACATCGTGCTAAATAAAAGCCAGAAAGAGAGAAACAAAACCGTATGATCTCACTGATATGTGGAATCAAAAAAGATTGAATTCATAGAACGCAAGAGTACAGTGATGGTGGCCAGGGTCTGGGAAGTGGGGAAAATAAGGAGATGTTGGTCAAACAAGGTGCAAAGTTTTCGTTATGCAGAATGAATAATTCTGGAGACCTAACAGACAGTATGGTGGCCGTAGTTAATAATGCTCTATTGTATACAGTTGACCCTTGAACAACATGAGTTTGAACTCTGTGTGTTTACCTATTTGTGGATTTTTTTCAATAATTACAGTTGGGCCTATGTATCAGCAGCTTTAGTATCCAAGTATTCAACCAGCTCCAAATTGAAAGCATCTTTGATGTGCAGTTGGTAATCTGCAATTATGGAAGACAAACTGTGCATTGTTCTATGCCATTTTATATAAGGGGCTTGAATATCTGCAAATTTTTGTATCCACTGGGGGTCCTGGAATCAATCCCTGGTAGACACTGAGGTCAACTATAGTTAAATTTTTGGGGAGTCAAAACTTATCTGTGGATGTTTACGAGCTTGCTGATGTCCTTACCACTCATGCTGTTCAAGGGTCAACTGTATTTGAAATATGCTGAGAGGGTAGATTTTAAATGTTCTCACCACACTGAAAAATGATAACTATGGGAGGTGGTGGTTGTGTTAATTAACTCTATTGTGATAATCAATTCACAGCATATACACATATTAAATCATCACAGTGTATACCCTAAAAAAATAATTAAAATAAATTTAAAAGCTTAATTTTTCTTCCTTTATATGCTGTGTTAAATATAAAAGAAGTCTTAAAGAAAATTTCTCATTTTAGTAGAATTGTAATATAATTTTGTTAAAAATTGGTCTTCGATGAGGTGAACACAGGGTAGACGAATCTCTGCTTCAACTCTGGGGACTCTGTGGTAATTTCTCTGAATTCTACAATATGAAAACATCACTCCAGGTAAGTTTTAAGCTCAAAATGTTGGCCTACATTACCTCCTGAAACATCAGCCTTTTTGTTTCTGGGCTACTGTGAGCATCTGAGGTTCCTGATTTGGCTCCTGACAGGCTGTGGTTCAAGAAAGTGACCAAAATAGAAACAAGAAAAATTCATAAGTTCAGACTAACCTCAATCAGCACAGTCTCATAAAGATTTGTAATATTTAAGACCAAGTTGTAAGGTTTTAAATTCACACTTTTCGAAATAAGATCTACTTAATAAGTTATTAACATTATGTATAAAAAATATGCAGTGGAACCCATGTCAATGATTTAGAACCAACTTTAAAAGCACTACATAGGCACTAATTTAATTAGAAAATGTTAATGCTCTAATTATAAACAATTATTATTTAATAAGGTAGTCCAGTTTAATTCAACTTGATATATGCACTTGAAAGGAATGAGCTATATTTTTAAAAGGTATTTCAGAATTTAGGTTTCCCCAAATGTCAACTTTTTTCCCCCTAATTTACTCTCAGTATTATATCACATAACAGCAACTTTTCAAACACTTGTGAAATGTATCAGTCCTAAAAATTATCACTATTGCACTCGTATAACTCACTTTCACTAATACCTATACTTCCAACCCTTTATCCATATTCTTTTTTTAAATAGCACATCACTTTGATATATTAAAACTCCATATTATTGCTTCAAATGCATTCTAAATTCATTGACATGTCAGTTTCCATTAGTCTTGCAGTCCTTCACTTACTATGCTCTGATCATCAAAAAACTCAGGTAAAGGGGAATTTTCACCTATTTGCCATCTCTTTTCCACAAGCCTCCATCTAGAGCTAACGGAAAAGAATGGGCCTGGACAAAATACTCGAAAAAGCTCTTCACATTGGTTCTAGTGTGCGAGATCTGTCAATGGTTGAGGGTACAACAGTAATACCTGGAGAAGCTATTCCATGCTCCAGGCACACATGACTATATGCTGGACAGTTTCTGATCCTTCACTGGAACAAAAGAAGAGATGTCTGCCACTTCAGGAAGGTCAGGAAGACCTCCAGCTTTCTTGTTCTTGGCTCAAGTGGGATACAGCTGGAGAAAAAGTAAAGACATTGCCCTGACCCACCGCACACGGACACTAGGCAGAAGCTGTACACTACTGGAGAAAAGACAGAACATCTGTGACCCCAAATGATGCAAGGCAGAGTTCGGTTGCCATGGGAAATGTGAGAGCAGGAAACCAACTGCACTCTAATCCCTGTACTGAGTAGAAGATATATTATCTGCCACTGATAGAGGGGCAAGAATATTGAGACTCCCCTACCTATAAGGTCCAGGTGCACAGAACCTGCCTGAGGCTGACACTGGAATGGGAGAGTCAATAACTCCATTCTCTACTCACACAAAGAATCTTATCCTGGGTAACAAGCAATATCAATCTACTGTAGGAAGATGGACCAGCGCATGCTTCAGAGGCACAGGCGTGCAGGACCTATTGACATCTGAGTGTGGAGCAGGGCACTGGAAAACATCTACTGGAAGTTTAATTCTCATTTGAAGCATAAGGTATCAGCAGTTTATCAATGGGGGAACTTAAAGCTTATGATACATGAAAGATAACTATGAAACTTTATACAAATAAATGTGACTAATTAAATAAAATGATCAAATTTCTTAAATTCATATATCACCAAAGCTCTCACAAGAATAAATAGATTAACTGAAAGCTCCATATTTATTAAATAGAATTGATCATTAACGACCTTCCCAGGAATCTCTGGGTCCAGAGAGCTTCGCCAGTAATTCTACCAAACACGTAAGGAAGAGACCACATCAATTCTACACACAATCTTCAAGAAAGTATAAGAGATGGAACACATTCCAACACATTTGTCAAAGACAATATTACACTGAAACAAAGACAAGATAGATTCCTTACAACAAAGAAAGCTATAGAGCACGTCTCTCATGAACACAATTCTAAACATCCTTAACAAAATATTATCATCTTGAATTCAATAATATGTTAAGAGAATAATACATCAAGACCAAGTGTCATTTACCTCATAAGTATGAAGTGGGTTTAACATTCTAAAATCAAACAAGGTAATCCACCAAATCACTAAACAAACAAACAAACAAACAAACAAACATACCTCAACAAATTTAGAGAAAACATTTCACAAAATTCAATACTCTTAGCAAACTAGTAATAAAAAGAGCTTAGTCAACCTTAGAGAAATCTAGTGAAAACCTACAGACTACATCATATAAAATAGTGACAGATTGAATAGTCTCATTTTTTAAAAATTCAACATTGTACTAGAAGCCAGCTAGTGAAACTAGATGGGAAAAAAAAATAAAGGCCATATGGATAAGAAAGGAAGAATTACATATAAAATTCTAAAAATCTACAAAAATTTATAACTAATAAGTAACTTTAGCAAGGTTATGAAAATCAAGATTATTATACCAAAATTCATGTAGTTTTACATCTACATAATGGCTTTTGTTTTTATTTTTTCTTACTACCCTTTCTTTGTTTTAAACAACATTTGTTTAAGTTTTATCTAGAATAATTCCTTTCTTCTACTTTCCTTTACATATTTTTTCTTCTTTTTCTAGTTTGTTAATTTTGAAACTCAATACATTTGTTTTATAGCTTTTTGTTATAGACCTTTTTTAGGCTTTCTGGTATAGACCTTTAAGGATTTAAATTTACCTTTGAGTTTGGTTTATCTGGTTGTCATTGGCTTAATATTTACTGTCCTGTTAAATTTTTAACTAGACTGTAACTTTAATTTTGATTATTAGTTTCCAAGAGGTTAACTTTTTCTCTAGATAAGCTTATTTTTTATTGATTGTTTTTTGTCTAATAGATTGCTATATGTACAGTTCATGTTTCTTCTTTAAAAATTTACCAATTATTAAAATGAGCAATATGAAATTATTGATATTTGACTATTTTTGAGAGTCAAAGAGAAGTGTAACAGTTGAGATTATGCTCCTGTATTTCAGTGGTTTTACTACTTATTCCACTTCTTAGATATTGCTGGTTCAGCAGAATGATGGAATGACCTAAAGAAGGTTCAGTTATACTACCAGTTGGGAAAACACCTTGCAGAATTGTTACACTTTGTCATAGAATACAGTATGTTCTTTGATCCAACAACAAGTATAAGATGCTGTTCCTCAGTAGCCAGAATAAACACATTCAGGAATCAGTAGTGGAAGTATTATTACTCCTAATAATTTACTTGCAGAGGTTTTGTCTTCTGTTTTTGCATTCTTGATCTGCATTAGTTTAAAGATTTTGTTTCTTAAGAAGAAACATATCCATCAGCAGGTACCAAAAAAAACCCAAAAAACAAAAAACAAAAAAACCCCAACAACAAAAAACGGTCCCAGCAAATTAGAAACAATCAGAAATAGAAGCATAATAACATCTCATGGATACACTATCATGGACAATAGAGCAATTTCACATAAGTACAATTTCAGTTTACTACATTTATTTATTCCTTAAGAGTTAATAATTTAGGTTACTGGTCTGCAAAGTATAACTCACAGGCCAAATCTGGCCCCTCTATGTGTTTTCGTACAACTCATAGCACCACTGCGAGCAACGGAGACTAAGCAAGGGAGTTCTACTCTGCCCTATTCTCTCTTCTTTCCCAAGAGCTGCTCTCGCAGAAGGCAACCTGCCCTGCCACTGCTGGCAGCTTCCAACCTGTGAAATCTCAGTGCAGTGGTCTGCAACTCAGCTAGTCAACTCACCTCCAGCAACTGCCCAAGTTGAGATGGCTGGGGTCTCGGCAAAGAGAAAAGAGAAAATTTTTATATAATTGCTAATTTAAACATGTAATTTGATACACTTTACATGAGTAAATAAATTAAAAGCTCTTCAGCAAATAGAGTTAAAAAATAAGTTAAATGTTAACAGCATTTTAATGTTTAAGTTAGCTTTTAACTTAAAATTTGTACTTAACCCTGTATTGAACTAAGTTATTTTTACTCTTTCTGTATATAAAGCACAGATATCCACATCATATATAAAAATATATACAGTGTATCTTCAGTATTAAAATTTAATGGAAGGGATGATTAGGAAAGTGTCTAAAAAAGGATCCTTAGGGAAGCAATAATAAAAAAGGTAGAAAGCACTACCTTGAGGCAAGCACTCAAGAGGAAGCTGAGCAATCCTCAGTAGAAGGGGCTTGCTCACTGATTTATCAGTTTCCTATTTCATTAAGGCCTGGAACAATATTTCCCAAATTGAACACTTACTAAATAAGCCCCTGGATTTTTGAATTATGGAGATTTGGGCACCTAAATTCTAAGTTAGAAAAGAAACTCAAGATGTAAACTCTAAACTTTGAATAATTTTGGAATTTTATTGCAGATTGCCAGAGCTAGACCTATCAGTGTCATGAAGTTCTACTGACTAATTCCGTGATATTGCATAAATTCTCCCTTTCCTTTAGGATTCAGTGTTCTTCCAACCTTACTCATCTCATAGGTAGAGTCACATAATGTCTAGTTTATTTCTTCCATTTAAAATTGTACAATTCAAAATCAACCTAAAGATAGCAACCACAGCCTCTCATATAAGTTTCTTCCTTTGGAATAATGTTGGCATTGCTGATCTTATTACTATCTATTTCTTGATATTGGAGACTTTACATAGGAGTATGTTAATTCAAAGTTGATTTTCAGTGGTCTAAGGCAGTGGTCCCCAACCTTTTGGCACCAGGGACCAGTGCTCCTATGAGAATCTATTGCCTGATGATCTGAGGTGAAGCTGAGACGGTGATGCTAGCACTGCGGAGCGGCTGCAAATACAGATGAAGCTTCGCTCACTGCTTACCTCCTGCTACATGGCCCTGCTCCTAACAGGCCATGTACCAGTACCAGTCCATGGCCTAGAGGTTGGGGACTCCTGGTCTAAGTAGTCCAGTTGTCAACAGTGAAAACAAAACAGAATTTTGGGTGACCTTGTAGCAGGACTTTAGAGAGTAGGGTAGAGTTTGTGAACCATATGTGTCATCTGGGGAGCCCAGAAGGCTCATCAGTACATTTAAAGTTCCATTACATGAGCTCAAGTGACACTGACTCATGCATGCATGGTTTTAAGACAGCTATTTTTTCTACAAGTCATCTGTCTTTTTTCTTTTTAATTTGCTTCCAAATTTCTTGTTTCATTCTGGGTGGTTAAAATTGAAATTTGACTCCTAAGTAATTGTATACATCATTACAAATAATTAAGTGCTAAACTGAGTCTTATGGACTAGGAAGCCTATAGTACTTTGGAACAGGGAATGATCAATGAAAACTTCTTGTGAGATGTGAAGTTTTAGCTCTGACTTGGATAAAATGTATGATTTGGATAAAGGGGAAGGATTCTGGGAGAAAGTTGTAGCCATGAACAAAGGCAAAAAGGAAGAAGGCGGCAAATTCCAATTGGAGGACGCTAATTAGCCTAGGGGGCATGTAGGAAGTATTGATATAAAACATAAATGTTAGAACAGTCATAGAATATGACAGGTTTTGAATTTCTGTCAGTTCTTTTGTTGTTTATCTTCTACTTAGTTCTCCAAGTTTACTGCAGATGAAAGTATTTTTAACTCTTTTTGTTTTTCCTTCTTAATTCTTGATATTTCCTTTCTCTTTGTCATACTTCTTAGTATCCTGCCCTCTTATGGTATAAGATTTCTACTAATCTTTCCTCTTTCATCTGCTGTTTATCCATAGTAAACTGTTTAGTTTTGCATTTTTAAAATTTGTATAACATTGTATTTATTATTTTCTGATTTGCTCTTTTAACTTAATATCATGTTCCTGAGATTTGTTAATGTTACTGCATGTTGTTATAATATGTTAATCTTAATTTCTCTGTAGCATTTGATTGCATAAATTTACCACAATTTCTCCATTTTTCTTTCAATGTCATTTATGTTGTTTACACATTTTAAAACTTTAATACCTTTTTATTACAGTTATTTATTTATTAATTTATTACTGTTTTTATGAAGATTTCTGCACCTGTTTCCAGGTGCACAGTCTCAATAGTTTCTGTACTAGAGATACCTAGGACTAGCACTATTGGGTTGTAGGGCATGTACATGTTCAACTGCAGCAGATATGCCAAATTGTATTCCAAATTAGTTGTATCAAATTATACTTCTATCTGTAGAATATAAGTATGTAAGTGCTCCAAATAACACTATTTTCTCTTCAATACTTAATATTTTCTGGCAACTATATTTTTTCACATTTTGTTTTACGGAGTCTCTCTATTATGTATTCATTTCTTACATTGACTTTTGATTTTATCTGTATTATTTCCTTTCTTCTACTTCCTTTGGATTTATTACATTTTTCTTCAGTAAATTCTTATATTAGATGTTTAGTTCATTTAATTACATTTCTTCATCTTTAATATATGCAACATAAATATCTCTAAATATTACTTTAGCTGGACACATATATTTGTCTATTTAATAGTTTTGTTTTTACTCTAAGTATTTTCTAACTTTCATTAAGATTTACTTGAATCTATGAGTTAGTTAAAAGTATGTTTCTTAAAATAGAGTTTTCTAGTTATAGTTATCTGATTTATTACTATTATAATTGTGTTGTGGTCAGAGAACATAGTCTGTAAGATGTTAATTCTCTGAAATTTGTTGTGACTTGACTGCTGGAAACTTTCTCTCACTCAAGCACATCCTTTAGAATTGATTTTAATGAGTATCTTTTGATGGCACATTTTATAGTTTTAATCTGTCCTAAATGTCTATATTCTTGAAAGATATTCTTGAAAGATATTCTAACTGGGTATATAAATCTGGTTGACAGTTATAATGTGCTGTTAGCACATTATGCCATTCCCTTTTAACTCTGAATATTGCTTTTGAGAAGTCAAATGACTCCCGAAGTGTGCGTGTGTTTGTGTGTGTATGTATGTTTGAAGATAATCAGACTTGCTCTTCTGCTTTTAAGATATTTTGTCTTTGGTGTTTTTCAGTTTCACAATAATGTTAATTGGTATAATTTTTAAAATTTATTTAGTTTACTTCTGGATTTCATGAACCTATAGCTTGATATTTTTTGTCAATTTTTGCAATTCTATGTATATTGCTCCTATTCCCTTTTATCTGTTTTTATTTCTGGCTTTGATTAGGTATATATTAGATCTTTATATTATTGTTAATATCTATATTGTCCATTGCTTTTCTTCTTTAGATTACATTAAGATATAGCTTTTGATTTCTATTTCAATTTATTCTCTCTTTTGCTCAATTTAACATATCCATTGAATTTTTATTCTCAACGTTTATACTTTTCATAGCTAGAAGTTTTTAAGTCTTTATTTAAATATGTTTACATATTTTAACAGTATGTTTTTTAAAATATTTCAAATTATTTTATTTAATTATACATATTATACATATTTTTTATATTCTGGTCTTATAAATTCAACATACTGAAAATTTTTGCAGGTTTTATTAACTATCAATTCTTATGCTTGTTTTTGCTTATTTTCTTCTTTGCTTTTTTGTTTTATATTTTTTTGTGAGGTCATTCTTTTTGGTTTTCATCTGAGAAAACACTTTAAGGTATTATTTTAAGTGAGTTTGTCTAGAGAGACTTGCCTAGAAGAACTACCAGCCAATAATAATTTTAAGGTGAATTCTTGACTTTTTAAAAACTGTGTAAGAAATAAATATTCAGTCTTCAACTTTAAGTGAGAAAATTTCATGGTTAAAAATCAAAGGGAGTTTGATAGAGGGTGTTTTACTCCATTCAATGCCAAGACTTGAGACAAGTAATTTTTTTGTAGTTTGTAATAGGTGTCATTTCTACTTTACTCTTACACAGTGGACCTTTGCAGTGCCAGCTTATTATGAGAGTGCCCCTAATAAAATTTGCCCCATTGGTCAAACTCAGGGCTTCGTCTCTAGATCATGTGCCCCAAGAACCACAGGAACCACATCTTAAGTTTAGTCCCTTACATGGCTAATTTACCAGTGACTCTCAATAAGTGAGTTCCCTGTCTTTTCCCTCTAGTAGCATGTTTTAAGTTTTACTGTGTTTTCTGGCTTTTCCCTCTTGGTAATTCAGAGTTGAGTAAGTGGCTTTCTTTTTCTTTTTTTTTTTTTTTGAACTATATACTCAACCTGTCAGTATCCAATACTGCTTTTACTTGAAATGTGTGAGTTTAATAAATACAGGTTCTATTGTTAGTATATCTGAAAAATGTTAGTAAAGAACTTTAGCAATGTAAATTTATACTTTCCTGAAATATGTTCAGTATTGCATATTTAGGATTTGAAATTCATTAAACCACTGTCATTTTACTTTACTTCACGGTATTCAGAAAAATATTTTTTTGTCAAATATGTCACATTATTTCTACCTAGTTACTTTATAAAACCTATGCTAGTATGCTATCATAAACAAATATATATATATATTTTCAAAAATCTACTGTTGAAAATTACAAGCAAAGAAACACTAAACTAAAATTCCATATTAGTAGTAAAAGTGACTAAGTTTAGGGAGTAAAAGGCATATAGTAATATAATGTTAAAACAAAAAATAAAATCATCACAAAGAAGTATGGCTAAAAGGGTAATATCTTGCAGCTTGAGAGTCCTTCCAGGATGATGTTCATATAAGGTGACAAATCTTTGGAATAGACTGCCTAACATTCTATGTATTTTTTTCTCATCTCAATGTATGTTGAAGGCCTCCCACTAGGAGCAATGGTATTGAATGCAATTTTTAAAAAGCTGACTACTTAGTCACCACAGTCACCTACATGTTGGAAATGACAAATAAGGTTTACATAAAACACTATCAAGTACAAAAGAAAAATTGGAATAATAGTCACATGGTATTTTTCTCTTATAGCTTTCCTCATTGTGAATTATGCATTAGTTAGGCCTTATCATGCCCAAGACATTAAAAGACATTACAATTGAACACCCAAGGTGATATACCATAGATTCTAATAAAAATACATTACATGAAAGAAGAAATATACATACCCATCTGTGAATTACTAGCATTATAAGGCACTATAACTATATATTGCTTTATAATTATAAAGTAATTTTATACATATTATCAATTTTTTTTTCATCTATGTAAAACCCCATTGAATATGTAGGGAAAGTACTACTATCCTCTTTTGTACAAATTAGGAAAATGGGGCACAAGAACAATCTGTATGTCTTAAAGGGTTACAGCTAATAAGTGACAGCAAAAGAATACTATTTTTGCTTTAATATATTCAGATTTGCATATATAGAGAGCCCAGCAGCATGGAGAAATATCAGAATAGAGATGTAATCTAAGGCTGGGGGAGAGTGACGAGTTGGGGATTTAATCTCGAAGAGGATACAACTGTCTTCTAGCAAATTCTGAAAGTGATTATGATCCAAATATCCATTACATAGGTAGCAATCAATAGATTAATAGATAACATTTAAGAGATTATATCCAAAGGAAATGAAAACAAGATATCAAAGGGATATCTTCATTCATATGTTTATAGCAGCATTATTCACATTAGCCAAGATATAGAAACAACTCAAGTGTCTCTCAGTAGATAGATAAATAAGATGTGGTGTACAGTGGAATATTACTCAGACATGGGAAAGAAGGAAATCCTGGCATTTGCATTGACATGGACATTCCTTGAGGGCATCATGCTTAGTGAGATAAGTCAGACAAAGACAAATATTGTGTGCTATGTAAGTGGAATTTTAAAAAGGGAAACTTGTAGAAATATAGAGTAGAATGGTGGTTACCAAGGGCTGGATGGTGGAAGAATTGGGGAGAAATTATTTAAGGGTACAAACTTGCAACTAGCAGAAAAATAAGTTCTGTAAATCTAATGCACAGCATAGTAATTATAGTCAACATCACTGTACTATAAGTTTCAAAGTTGTTAAGAGACTAGATATTAATCATTCTCACCACAATAGTCGTGATATGATGGTGTTAGCTAATGTTACAACAATAATCATATTTCAGTACATAAATGTATCAAATCAACTGTTATACACCTTAAACAATGTTATATGTTAATTATATCTGAATTTTAAAAACTTAGATATACTACAACCACAGTTCTGAGCTATCTCTCCATATAACAGAGATCCATGCAAGGAGATAGAGATGGAAGAAATCAGCTTCTAGAAGTAGTCTAGAAATTATATGGGAAAATATTTAGACTCCAGGTAAATAAACTACAAGCTTATTGTTGACTCTGGTCCATAAAGCTTTTGTATTAATTGGAAAGACAGCCAAGTAAGGAATCAGAACACAATTTGAGTCCAACAGCTTGAAAGAAATCAGGGAATTATACACAGGTAAGAGGTTCATCTTGGTTCACTGGATCCTGATTCTGTTGGTTAAAGGACGACTTGGTTGTGGTGGGGGAAGAATCAGTGGTTCTGGATGGCCTATCTTCAGACCTAGGAGAGTGACTTAATTCCAATTATTAACAGGGCATGTTTTTATTCCTTACCTAGCATAAGGTCCAGATTTAAAGAGTGTGTTGTTGATAAAAGATCTCTGGTCCGTGATGTGGCTACAGTTAATGTGATGCTTCGTAATTCTAAGAAGTATTTCAGTACTTACTAATTATGAAGTTAATATCTTAAGATTGAGATTCAACAAGGGTTTCACATATTTTGGTACAACAAAATTATTTTTCAAAGAGATAGACTTCCTGTATTACATGGATACTTTTCTCAGCCATGAAGTTTGCTATTTTGTACCTTGAAGTTTCACTCATTAAAGAGCTCATGGATTAGATCTAAAGTAAAAATACTTGATCTTGAAGGTCAAAAATCGAAGATCTAGAGAAGAAATTGAACTCCAACTACTAAAGCAATTTAACAAAACATGGAGGAGTGACATAGTTATTTCCTAAATGTTGGGTAGGTAATCTGCAACATTAACAAATATGAACATAGTTCCAGGACTATTGTTGAAGTATTATAAATTTTGTGAGCCTGGTCAAACTCATGAGAAGGCCATGAGTCCTGGGCTATGACAGAAAGCTATGTGAGGGCCTGCCGCACCCCAGTCCAGCAACCCTTATTGATAGGATAGAATAAACATGCTTTCAATTGCAGAAGTCAATGAAGGAGAATTTCAGAAAGAAATGTGAGCACTATATTGGAAGTGCTGCTGGGAAGACACACACAAAAGCAGCCTGCTTGATCTTTAAATTACTAAGTCATTTATAGATGACTATGTAATTTATTTCCAAATTGGGACATTTTTGAGATTGAAACAGAATGCTATCCATAATTTCACTGAGACCAAATTGTACACTGGAATTGTTCCTGGTATACTTGGAAATATGGCCACTTGAGGCATTTATAATCTTTACCAGTACAAGATTCGGATGATGGGTTAGAATTATAGGCTAATAACATTGAGAATATCTAGCACAAAAGAAGTACTGGGTAACATCATTTCTAAATACACAAAGTCTCTTATCTAATCTTTACAACCATTCTATGAGTTAGATACAATCATTATAGTAATTTTACAAATTAAGATATTGTATTACACACAAATTAAATAAATTAACCAGGGCCACACAGCCAAAAGGTAGAAGATCCAGGATTAGAACTCAGGCTGTCTAGCTTCTGAGACCACCTTCCTAATCTTTATGCTACATGTTACCCAACTAGCACAGGTAGGAGAAAAATTGAGTGATGTGGAGGGCAGTGGTAAAAGCAGATGCTATCCTATTATAAGATTTTTTTGTGTGTTATTTTTTTATGGTGGTTTTTCACAGAATGAAAGGAAAGGAATAAGTGGTACCTATAGGATTCTTAAGTTTGAGAAGAATATAGGAGAGATGAGCATACTGTGTACTGAGGTTAAGGATCCAGAAAAGAGGTAAAGTTAAAAAATGTTAGAGAGAAAGGGAGAAAGGTCTTATTTCCACTGACCTCCTCCATGACCTGGACGAAGTACTCAGATGGTAGTGTTGCTCATCAAACAGAGGATTTGTCATATGCCCTATGTCTAAGTATTTTAGATGAAGAAACACTCATAAGTCCATTACTTAGGATTATAATGACATTTGTAAGACATCTTCCCTATAAAATGTTTGTTAAATGTTTAATACATAAATAAGCTAAAATTAATTTTATACATTTTCAATAAGGGCTTAGGTTTTATCATTTTTTCTTTAATACTCAACTGTTCTGAGTTAAAAGATAATTCTCTTTTACAATAGAGACACATAAAGTAATCTCATTAAGTGTTCTTCTTATAGATATTCAGTTTATGAAACACAGTCAAATATGTTGAAAATACATGTGTATACCAAAACACAGAGCTAAAATTAAAAAAATAAATCAAAGTTTTTTCATGTTATTAGAGGACTTAATAGCTCCCTATTGCATTTAAGATATTATTTTACTTGAAAAAATTTATTTACATATACATTTTAAGCTATTTGCTTAATAATTAACCATAATAGACAAAAATATATGTAATAGAGAAATTCCACATACACTCATTACACAAATATTTGTTTAATGACTGCTAAGTTTCACGCTGTAGGGATACAACAAGGAATAAGAGGCCAAGTTGTCACTGCTTTTCTGGAGCTTATATTCTAGCAGGCAATTAGCAATAATAATGAAATTGGTAGATTTGCAAATATATGTCTGTACCATCTAGTATTTATTCAGTCATTCCGAGTCAAGGGGAGAAGACTTCTTAATCAAGATCACCCATGATATTTTAACACAGGGCCAGATACCATCCATAATATATTTTATTAAAATACTGTCTTGACCCTGCTAGAGGATGGTTAATTCTCCTTCTTGAGCAGCCAATTAGATCCACACACCCAACCGCTCCCCTTATCAGCCTCTCACACTCCAGGATACTCTACATCCATTCTAACTTCCCAGGGCCAGGTGCAAAACATCCAGGGACAATCCCTGTGCTCCAGAGCCTGGTGTAATTATTCAGTGCTAAACATATTTACTCTGCTTCACCCTTTCCTTCCCACAGAAACTGCAAAAATAGGCAATTTCCCACAGTCCTCCTCTCCTGCTGCCTGTTAACTGAGCCCCATGCTTTCCCTTAGTGATCTTGCATGTGCTGTGTTCTCCCCTGGGAACTGTGAGTAACAAAACTTACAGTCTTTATGGTTTCTCCCTCTTGATCTGCATCTGGCTTTACCAAATCTCACTCAAGTTTATTTGATTAAAATACTATCCCGTGTTGCATTTCCATATTGGATGGAAAGTCCTTTGCTCTGTTCCCTACTGCCCAGATGTAGTCCACATTCTAATAGTGAATTAAAGGCTTGTAGCGTCTCATGTAACTGGACTTAAAAATTTGTGCACAAAGAGTTCTGACTTAAAAGTTGTGAACACTACTGGTGTTTAAAAATATGTTTAATTTAATTTGTTGCTCACAAAAAAGGATTTGGTTTAGTGAAAATCAGTAAGAGCTTAGGGCCATAAAATAGAAAAGTATTTCTATTCTATTTCAAAAAAGAAAAGAAACAATAAAATTAACAAACTCCATGAGACTTTCCCCAAAAGATATGAATAGAGATAGAATAGCCTCCTATATATCTTCCCTGATAACGAGTAACCCCATTCTACTTCTAGCCTCAAGCTCCTATAGCTTCCAGCATTCCAAGGTTACTTTTGAAAGTTTGAAGAATCTGCCTCTTTTGACAGTTTATCTATATTTACCATTTAGCCTTGGTCACTTTCCATAAATTCTCTCTTAATGTAGTGTACCAAGACAACTACTGTATGACTGGCATTGTTTTGAAATGTATACTATTCAAATGCTGAAAACTAACTTTCCACATATCTGATTCCCAGCCCTCACTTTATTTTTAAGTGTTTCTTTTAATTTTTTTTTTTTTTTTTTACATTTAGTTATCCATTTGCAGGATTTCTTCCAGAGTTATATTTAGAAACACTGAAAATTCAGGGAATCGTAATTCAAGCCTATGTTGCTTTGATTTAAGAGTCATTTATCGGTTGAAATATCTGGGGAAGTGGTAAATGAGTGTCAGGACTTGACTTTAAGGTGAATAATTCAGACACAGATAAGCTTTGAAACAAATTGAGTTGATTCATGTTTAAATTTATGAAATAATTAGCCAAGGTTTACCATTCTTGGTGGTGGCTGACCACCAAGAGCTCAGAGAATGGATTGAGTAGGAATTCAGTTATGTCTCATAAAACTCCCTTTCTTTCAGTCTCTATACACTTTCTTCTTTCACTTTTGAAAACTTTCACATTATGAATTTGGACATAGGTTGTCTGTAGAACTGAAAGCGATGATGTTCATGGTCAATTCAAGGGCAACTTGCAAGGTACTAATTGATGTTTACAGAATGTGAATTGTTGTGCTTGTGGCTATACAAGAGCTACCCAGATTCCCTCTGGGTATTAAGTGAACATTGTTATTTTCTTATGTGTCAGAGCTGGATGAATGGAAGGCAGGAATAGTGAATTCCTTTTGAGATGGGAAATCTCTGTCATATTGAACTCTTCATAAGGGATATGAAGAATTTTTCTCTAGTCTAGTTCTGCTTAATATTATAATATAAATCATCAGGTGAATAGTTCATAGCATTTCCAAAAGAGGTAAAAAATAATTTGTCACATATATGTTATCAATGAATCAAAACAAGTCAATCATTAGAGTTGCAGAGGTAATTCTTATTTTCTATTGTAAATTTTTGTGTGTGTAAGAATCATTCATTATTCTTTTCCAAAATGTCTCTTTTCCCATCCTGTTCCTAAATATTTTTTGCATATATTAGTTTTTCTACATGCATTTGTTGAATAAATCATAGCTTCAGAAAACACAGCGAAGGTATTTATCAGTGATATTTTACGATATTGAGCTTGTGCTTTGGATTAATATTTTTTTCAGTTTTTTAACAATTAATTATTCATCTTTCCAAAGTCAAAGGAAGTAAATAAAACTATTTCATAACCAATTCCAAATTCCAATCTTTTACAACAGTTTAACATCTGAATTATAGTTGACAGTTGGTTCCTATTTTATATCCTGTTCATTGCAAACTCTCTAAAAGGTGATATCCAAAAATACCAAATTCAATAAAAGATGTGTGAAAAATAAATGCCATTTGATTTCAGTATTTACTTTGTGATGGAATTCTCACTTCATATTTCTTGAAGCAGATTCCACTTTTCTAAATGTTGCATTCCCAAAATAAACATGTAAACAACAAAGTGAAGATGACAAATGTGCAGGCTGAGAGTAGGAGAAACCTGAAAAAATGGATGTTGCAGTTTAGACATGAAGGACTTAGTCCTGAGTTCATAGAAACATATGTTACTTCAAAGTCCATATTTCTAATGCGTCTTCTTGCATTATAGATTTGTACATATGAATTCTCTTGAAAAAATTGCACACATAGATACCATATAAATATGGTAAAATAAATTGAAAACGTGACTGTCTGAAGGTAAAAAATACAAAGCAAAACCTTTTGGCCCTTTAAGACATATATACAACATAGATATAAATTGTGTTTGTGTGCATGCACACACACACACACACACACACACACACACACACACACACATGCAAAGTCTGTGCCTTTACCAAAAAAAGAAAAAGAAATATTATCTTTGGAATGCATGAGGACAAGCCTATGCAAAATATATATATATATATATATATATATACACACACACAATATATATAAATATATATATTATATATTATATATAATAGATATATATAAATACATACATATGCATTTTCAAACTCTTTGTCTCATCTCCTGGACACTTTCTCTTTTATCCTCTAGCTAAACAGAGTGCCAGCCTGAATATTTTACCCTAATACTGCCTCCTTAGAATCCTGCCTTATATATCAAAATTATCCCCCATCCCCATTCCATTGAAAATATTTAGAAAGAACAATCAAAGGATTGGCCAGGAGAGGAGTAAATTGGAAATAGGGATTGAGGCAGCTAGTGGACAGACCATCTCCTTATACACATTTCAGTCTTTTACAATTTTCTAGAGTACTTACTCCAGATCCCCAAAATTTCTACTAGTATACATCTATATACTAGTATACATTAGTATACAGATAATATAATTCCCCCAATTTATATTAGTATGTGAAAATATTATTTGAAGTAAAACATATTTCCAACAGCACCAGGAACAGTGACTGATATATAGTAGACTCACATTAAATATTTGTTGAATGAGTAAATATTTGTGGAGCAGATAGTGAATAAAAAGCATTTCTGAATGGAAAAGGATAGAGCTTTTATTCGGATGGCCCAGAATGATTGTTTTTAGCAGAAATAATGAAGCTCTAAGTTCTCAACACTTGGCACATCCATTTCAAGTATACCTATCTTTCAGATGCAAATTTTTCTGAGATTTGTGACAAATGTCACTAACACTTCATGTGAACATATTAAGTCCTTTCCTCTTTGACAGAGAGCTTAGTAAGCCAGAATTTGGGAGCTTATAAATCATGCTGTTTGAATTCGCCATTACGCATGATGAAATTGAGACTTAAAACCTCAGTGTTTAGTGCCAGGACCAAGGCTAGAATGCAGATCTCCACAGCAACACTCTTGAAAATTTTTAATACTACCTTAGGTCAACATGAAAATGCAGAAACCACAATTAGAGGATAAATTTAAAGGAAAAAGAATTTAAAAATGGGATTCTAGAGCTAACCACGGACATTTTTATTACTTACTAAGTTTTATTCAAGATTTGCAATGAAGAGTCAAGTTCAGCTTTTGATTGACAGTGGATCCAGTATAGCAAAGTTGGGAGTAAATTAATGCAATAGTGATTTTATATCTGTGAATAATCAGCAGGAAAAAAAAAAGATATTAACCCAAAGGAATGATGGTATATTTGGCCCACAAATTATAGCACACGGACAACACTAGATAATCTATTCATAAGGTTAGTCTTATGCATTTAGCAATTATAAACATTAAAACTTAACTTTTCAAATCTGTTCAAATATTCCATTCATATTGGATGCTGACAGGCTACTTTATCCTCTCTCTTCAAACAAATGAAGCCATTAGAACTTAAGATAAAATTCAAAATCCTAGCCAAATATTTTCTTAGTCCTCTATAACATTCTTTACAATATCAGGCTCACCATAGATGTTCAAAATAGTCAAGAGAATAAAAGCAGACAGCAATGTAAAGTCATAAGGATAATTGTTGAGAGCTTCCCCCTGCCAGTTAGAACATTCATATTCTATTGGCCAGTTTGGGGTAGACAGGAGCGAGCTCTCCAATCATAATTCCAAGAGCTCAGGTTATACCAGCTACGGGGTGGGATCAGACTTTAACCGCCGGCTTCCTGAGAAAATGTATGATGCCCAGCCTAATATTTGATAACACAAAAAACAACAGGGAAAGACTATAAAAGAAAAAAAATACCTTTTGCCCTGACACAGACCTGCTAGCTCAGTGTTTTCAAGGCGACAGAGCACAACGTGCTTTTACCTGTTTTCCATATTGAGTTTCCAAGTAAGAATTGACTTAAACGAGTCTGTGTAAAAAAAAAAAAAAAAAAAAAAAAAAAACGTAAAAGGTGTTACTAGAGCTCTCACCATTAAATGCCAATGAAAAGATATAAATGTGATAAAAATCAAACTCGCCTATAACATGCTTCCTTATAAATATCACCTTGACTGTTACCAAAAAGGATATTGACAGATTGCTTCAGGGAAGAGCCTTTCTGAGTTATATTTGCCCCAGTAAAGGTAAACATTTTATTTATGTAACTATTTTCATAGATAGATAATATAATGCATGATATGTTTTTGATTGGAGCACATACATACTTTTATGTTACATTTTTACAATCTCTGCACCTGCATTAAAATTATAATTTATTAGTGAGAAAATTCACTTAATTATAACTCATTAAAGATAAAATCTTGACTTGTGAAAAAATTATATCACATATAGAAATCAATGGCTACTGCTATTTTGACTACTGCTCAGCATATTTTTGATTACAGTTATATTGGTTTTAAGAAAAGTGAAAAGTAATAAAAGGATGTTATAAAATTGAGAAAAGGATGGTGTAAAGCTATAAAAATGAATAATATAGAGACTTTTAAGGAAATGTTATGCCAAAATTATCATCAACACAAACACATTTTTATGAATCAGAAAGCTATCTGACTGGAAAGTCTAAATATATGAGTAGAAGGAAGTAAAAGAAAGAGAAAAATCACATCAATGATTTACAAAGCATAAATCTAAGCTACTATTACCTGCTATAAAAACATACTGCAAGCTAAAATGATACACCAGAGAACAAACATGTAAAAGCAAAGACCAAGTCTTCCTATCATTTAAAAGCAAACTTTAAAAATAAATGAGTCAGATCTTTCACTTCTAGATGGTGTAAAAAAAAAAAACTTGATTTACCCTCCCCTCTGAAATGATCACAATACCAATCAAAATATCTAAAAAACAGTTTTCAAGATATGAGATATCAAACAATAAAGAACACTGATCCCTGAGAGATGAGAAGCATATCAGGTGAGCTTTATAATTCCTTTAGCTCACTTCCTTGAGAGAGTTTTCAGGACACAGTGAAAGGAGGGTTAACCCAAGTGGAACATGACAGAAACTCTGAGTTGAAGAGGTGGAACTAAGAATCCAGGGACTAACACAGCTAAAGTATACAGGAGTACAGGAAAGGAAAGAACTGCACACAGAGAGAACTCGAGATCTGCACAGGGTCTCTTTCAGACATTCAGCTGAATACTGACCAGTATGTGTGTATAAGGAAACTACCTGAGGTTGGGAAAAGAACCATCCAAAAGAATTAGGAGGAACAGTAGCTGGTGCTCAATAGGGGTAAGAAAATTATCTGTTCTCACCAGCAGACTGGAAAACCTCATAATTCTTGGAGCATTGTGTTAAGTACTCAGAATGGTCTTTTATAGTAGTGAGGAATAATTTGCTCTAGACTAACCATTGAAATAGTCACATACCACAGCATTGTAAACACAATTTGAAAGGATTCATCTATTTGCAAGAAATTTAACTGCATACCAGAACAAAGCTAAAAAAATATTTATAATATAAAAATGTCTAGGACCCAACAAAGTAGAATTCACAATACCTGGCATTTAATCTAAAGTTAGTAGATACATGAAGAAGCAAAAAAATATAACCCATAATGAGGGAAAGAATCAATCTATTGAAACTGACTCAGAATTGACAAAAATATTTGATTTAGCATACAATGACAGTAAAAGACATTAAAACATATTTAATATAATCAGAAAGTTAGTAGAGACATGAATGATAAAAAATACAAATCAAACTTATAGTGAAGAAAACTAGAATGTCTGAAATAAAAAGGAGATTGGATTAATGGCAGATTTGACATTATCAGTGACATAATTACTAAACTTAAATACATAGCAATAGAAACTATCTAAAAAGAAATGCGGAGAGAGAAAAAAATTACAAAATGAAAAGAGTATCAGTAAGCTAAGGGGCAACTTCAGGTGGACTAATATTTGTGTGATTGGAGTCTCGGAAGAAGAGAGAAGGAAGAGGGAGCAGAAAAAATATTTGAAGGAATAATGACCACAATTTTCCAGGGTGATGATGAAAATTATAAATCTATAGACACAAGAAGCTGAACAAATCCTAAGCACAAGAAAGATGGAGAAGCTTACACCAATGTCCATCTAATCAAATATGCTCAATACCAGTAATAACAAGAAAATCTTAAAGGCAGTCAGAGAAAAAAGACACTATGTACAGAGGAATAAAGATAAGGAATAAATATAAGAGATTTCTTGTTGCAGATTTCTTCAAGTTGATAAGACAGTGGACAAACATCTTAAAACACTGAAAGAAAAATTTATCAATAAATTCTTTTGGCATCAAAAATATATTTATAATCAAAGGTGAAGATATACCAAACCTGAAAGAATGCATCACTAGAAAATTATCACTAAAGGAAATGCTACAGGAAGAACTTTGTAAGCAGAAGGAAAATGATACTAGATGAATCTACACACAAAAAAATGAAGACACCTGAAAATGGACAACAGGTAGGATTTTTTTTATTATTTAATTCTCTTTAAGAGGTATGTAACTGTTTAATAAAAAGAACAATAATTTGTAATTTGTGAGGTTTATAACTTATGTATAATTAGAATACATGACGAAGATTATTATGAAAGCTGTTTATGTGAAGGGTGAAATGGATACAAGGATATGTGAAGTGGCATAATATTATTTTAAGGTAGACTGGAAAGTTAAAGACGTATACTATAAACCCTAAAGTAACAACTAATATGGCAGTTATAGCTAATACACCAACAAAAGAGATACAGTGGAATAATTTTTTTAAAAATTCATAAGAAGTCATAAAAAGAAAGAAAGTGAACAAAGTACCAATGGGAGAAATAGGAAACAAATAGCAGGATGATAGATGAATAACAAACCAAATTAATAATCACAGTAAACATAAGTGGTCTAAATATTTCAGTTAAAAGGCAGAGTTTGTCAGACTAGATTAAAAGAAAGCAAGAGTTAACTATGTACTGAATAGAAAAAAAATTTTAAATATAAATGCAGAGATGAGTCAAAAATAAAAGATAAGATATACCATGCTTATAGTAATAAAAACAAAGCTTCCATGGCTATATTAATATCATAAAAAGTAGGTTTTTGAACAAAAAAATATTACCAGGATAAAGATCATTTCATAATGATGAAGGGTGTCAACTTATCAAAAAGGCAATCCAAAATGTTTATGCAACTTTTAACACAAGTATCCCATTTGCCCTGAGAGTACTCACTTACCCTGTGATAATTCGTGGATTACAGTCCTAACCTTACCCCCAAAGTTTGCCTTTCATCTCACATGCTTTTCAGAGAATTACATCAAAACAGGACTGATGCAGTTGGGACAGCCTGTTTGAACAGAAAACAGATGCCAACTGATCTGAATAAAGAGATTGCAAAGGGGATGACTGTGGCCAGGTTCTGTGGTGAACTTATGACACTGCAATGGTGTGACAAGAAGGTGACAATATTGTCAACATTCCACAATGATACTGTGATTGAAGTAGACAACAGAAATGGAAAGAAAACTAAGAAGTCATGTGTCATTGTGGGTTATAACGAGAATATGGCAGCAATGGACTTGGCTGATCAGATGTTCACTTCTTATCTGACTGAGTACAAAAGGCACAAGTTGTGGCATAAGAAATTCTTTCACCACCTTGTAAACAGTACAGTGCAGAACTACATCTTGTTCAAGAAAAATGATACTGAGCACACGATCAGCCATGTAAACGTCAGACTGACGTTAATTGGAAGAATGCAAGGAAGAGCATCACAAGCCAGGGTAGCAATGTCTTGGAGGTCATCCTTGCTCTGACAATGTCACATCCCTTTGCCTGTCTGGAAGACATTTCCCTAAGAGAATACCACCGACATCAGGGAAACAGAATTCAATTACTTGCTGCAAAGTTTGCTGTTCGCACGACAAGGATGGCCAAAATATCCAGAGAGAAATGTGATATTATTGTAGGGAATTTGTTGTTCCACTTTGTGTTGTTCTGTGCTTTGAAATTTACCACACACAAAAAAATTGTTAAATACCGATCATCATGTACATTTCTGTTACATTAGGATTAGAGACAAGTTCTGTTTAGGAGTAACACCAAGAACAGTTTTTATATTTTATTTTCACATTGAAAACCAGTTAGATTTACTTCAGCCTCAAAGAGCATGTTTATGTAAAATTAAATTAATGCTGGCAGCAAGCCATACTTATTTTTTTTTCTAAACAGAAAATGGGTTAAAACCTTTCCACAAAGAACATTCTAAGCTCAGATGATTTTACTAGAAAGTTCTGCCAAGTATTTAAGGATGAAATAATACAAATTCTATAAAAAATCATCTAGAAATGTATAAAGGAGTTCCCTCTTATTCTTTAAGGTCAGCATTGTCCTGATGTCAGAACCACATTAATTACAAGAAAACTACAAACCAATACACCTCATGAGCAGAGTATATAGAGAACTCTCAAAATTTAATAATTAGAAAACTAACCCATACAAAATGGACAAAAATCTTGCACCCTTTATGATAAAAAAAATATACATGTGGCAAATAAGCACATGAAATTATAAGAAAAATGCCAATTAAATCCAAAATTAGATACCACTACATACATACCTATTAGAATGTCTAAAATTTTTTATATCGACCGTATCAAGTGGTGGTGACAATGTAGAGTGTCTGGAACTCTCATACACAGCTAGTGGGAATGTAAAATGGTAAAACCACTTTAGAAAACATTTTGCCAGTTTCTTAAAAACTAAATATACACATATCATACCATCAGACCATTCCACTTCTAGGTATTCACCAAGAGAAATGGAGGCGTACAACCATACAAAGACTTGAAGTTGTACTCCAATGTTTACCTGTAATAGCCACTAACTGGAAATAATTCAAATAGCCATCAATTGGGGAATGGATAAATAAATGTCTGTGTCTATATAATGGACTACTAGTTAGCAATAAAAAAAAATAATGAACTAATGATACATGTAATAACATGGATGCGTCTCAATATAATTATGTTGAATGAAATAAACCAAGGGGAAAAGTACATATTCTATAATTTCACTTATATAAACTCTAGAAAATATCAACTAACCTATAATGACTCAAAGTGAGTCAGTGGTAGCCTGGGAACCGATAGAATGTATTAATAATGACTAGACATTGCATTTTTTCATTGTCAGTATGTAAAATTGACTAAGATTCGGAGTTGTACCGTTGGTTATATATAAGATCCGAGCAGGAGTAGGCAAGCATGGCAGTCCTGATCAGGAACTCCTTTAGGAGGAAAGTGAACATACCAGTAGAGAATGAAGACTGGTACTTGGAGTTATGAACACCTTCCTCTAATTACAACACCACCACTATCAAACCTATTTTAGCAATGGTCACATTCTTCCAAGTTTTAATAAAACAAGAAGGAACTCACTCTTACACCAGAAGATCATCTTAAAGGCATTGCATCATGGAAAATTCTCTTTTTTCACTTAGCTCATATCTGGTTGCAGAAGGCATCAAACTTTACACTTTGACATATCAGCTTGTGCTCTCATTCTTTCCCATCCCTTCTGGGCACTACTACCAGGCTTATGATACAAGGTCCTTCATGATCTGTCCCTTACTTGTTTCTTCATCCCATCTCAAGCCATATTTCATCTATCCTAAACTATTTTAGTTCTCCTCAAGAATCAAGTTTGTTCATAATCCCATGCCTTCATATAAAGTCACTAAATAATTTGGGTTTAAGTCTGAAGGCAATGGAAATCTTTGAGGCATGTCAAGCTAGGCAGTGACCTAGTATATTTGTATTTTAAAAAGGCGAGTCCAGGCTTATTAGGATAAGTGGAGCTATGTCTTCTATAAGAACACTTTCTAGATTGTGTGTGGCCTTCTTTAGGGTGGGAAAGAAGTGATAAATATACCTAAGTATCCCTTGTAAGAAGAAGGAATATCCAGCGAGTTCGAAGTGTATATTTTGACAGGTGGAGAAATGATGAATCTTCTGCTCAGTGGGTTTGGAATTTTCCTTTGGTGGCAAATTGTTAGTGTTAAACTTTGATGAGGATTTTGAAAGTTTGAAATGTTTCTGAGAAATCCTGAGAAGGTAAATAGTTACTTAACATTGTCAGGCTGCAATAGGGTTGATGATCATCAATTTTTACTGGAAACAAACCACAATTTGTGTATATTTCATTAGATTATTTAATAGCTTGTGTAAAAAAGCAGAAAAAAAGATAAAGAATGTAATAGCTAAATAAACTAATAAATAAACAGCAGAATAAGAATACTAAATAGAAATACGAGAGTAAATTTCAGAGAAACAGCTTTAAATGCTGTTGGCTTTTCAAGCTCTATCTAGGTATTAGTTCAGCAAACATTTTAAAAATATATTTTAAAAAATTTGGAAGTTATTTTAAAAGGAATGAAAGGGAAAATATGAAACCTAGAACTTATCATAGAAATGATAATGAATTCTTTGGAAAGCAGTGCTTATATCTACAAAGGAAATGTTCAGGTCCTCTTCACACTGGAATTTCCATTTGGGTTTTCCATTTGCTTTGGAAATTTCTTGTTCTGAATGGAGCCTTTATGAACCCTCTGTGCTTACCGAGGTCAGAGGCATGAAAGTCTAGGGCCTTCCAGAGCCCGAGAGGAAAAAGGATATTGGGAACCTCCCAGAACAAATAGGGAGCAATGGAAAGCCTGTAGCTCAGAGAAATAAGAAATTGGATTAAAATTTCTTCATTGACTGGATTAAACCTCTCAGTCATCACGCTTCAGTGCCACCTGCTTCAATAAGATCACACTAGGTGAGATCAGCCCTCTGAGTGGGAGTTGTGTGTGTGAGAGAAGGAGGGGCTGAGAGGAAAGAAGAAAGAGGCAGTTTCCCTGGGACAGAGTTCTCAAATGAGCCACTTCTTTTGGGCTATGCTCAATTACTTCTCTTTTATTATGTCAGTAATTTATTACAGGGTCCTTGGAGATACTGAGAATTTCCTTTATGGGTACCCACTGATATTTGATGCAATATTTTAATTTATTACAATTGCTAAATCAAAGAGCCCACTAGTTACACCCTCCCTGAAGACCAACTCTGAACAAGTCATGAAGATCTTTGCTTTTTTAACTGAATAACAATAAAACTGCTTGTTCGAATTCTGTTTTGCTCATAAGGGAATCCACACACAGGCATTCTGAGCAACAATGTCATGGGAGGGCTTCCAGTAGATAGGGTTCGCTGGTACCTCACTGAAAAGCATGTCCTAGGTCCAAATGTGTGTAAATGGAGGAACAGGGTCTGATAAAACGATTTTGCTTCATAAGCAAACTTAAAGGAGAGAGAAGGATACCAGAAAGGCCTTCTTATTACATGAGGCAATGGTAAAGCAGGTCATGAGATCAGAGGCACAGTGAGGAGCTTCTGCTTGCAGATAACTGGTGTTGTAATATCCCTTTAGAGGTGGGATTTAACTATTTTGAGCCCTTTGCTTTTCTATTTTAAAAAATATTTTGAGTGATACACTTTTCTCCTTTCTTTTAGAGTTGCCTGTCTCAAAAGGAGGCCTTACAGAGATAACTATACCATAGCAAGCTCTTAGTCATTCTTAGAAGGTAACCAGAGAGCTTCTTTGCTTGGCTCAGGATGCATGCGGAAGTTGAGGCTTGGCTCAGATTGTGGCCACTGCTGGATAATGACTCCACATTCTCTTTCTGCAAACATTCTTCCCTTTTCCCAGACACTTTATTTTGAAGTGCTGAGTGAACCTATCACACCCAAGTTTTAGTGAAAGTTTTTGTTGTCACCTTGCTCTGGGGTAGGGAGTTTAATTTAGAATAAGAGAGAGGGCCAAAGATGATCCGATTTCCCGCCCTGATTTATGCCAGGGTTGTTTCCAGTCAGAAGGTCCTACCCTGTGCTCATCAAATCTGAGATTTTTTAATATTTTGACAATGCATACAAATATGGTTATAAAATCACTGTGGTGCTTGTCTTATAGTAGGCATTTATAGTATTTTTTAAATTTAAACTTAATGAAAATAGTTATCTTAAAAAATTAAGAAGCATGATTAAACTAATAGAGCGGTGTGGCTTTTTGCATCAGCTCAGACAGGAGTTCTTGAAGAATCAAGTTTAGACCAAGTAAAACTTACTGAACAAGCAGGGAGAGCCAAATCCAGGCATAGGGAATATTTTGAGCAAAAATTCAGAAGAAGGATAGGTGACCCATGTAATACAACTGCCATATAATATTCAGGCCAGAATTTTACAACTTCGAAGAAGATGTCATAAATACTGATGCTTTGGCAGCAAGAGCAGCCTCAAATGGCCTCTTCAAGGTCTATGTAACCTCAGATCTCCCTTGCTTGTCACTTTCTGCCTCACCCATTCAATTTATAGGCAGCAATAAGTCATTCCTCACCCCTAAGTAAGTGGCCTTATGATCTTTTTTTGGGGTGAAAATCTAAATCAGAGATATGAATAAAAAATAACAGAATTAAATGCATTTTTAGTTGTGTCAGGTTGATAGTTTTATGCTATTTAAATAGATTTACAGTCTTGCAAAAAGATCATGGCAATTGTCCTCAAATAAAAGAGCACATGAAAGACAAGAAATTCTATTCTTTAGCATAAGATGAAAACAAAATAGATTTTGTGGTTGTACATAAAAGAACATGCAATAAAAATAGGCAATTTGATCACGCTGTACGTGGTATTGAAATAAGATCTTTAATATATGGATATGGGAGTCGATGAAGAGAATCATAAAATGAAGACTACAAGTCAGTGTAGAGTTCAGTGTGCAATGTATGTCTTTGTCACTGGGAACTTATCTAGTCACCTTTAGAACTAAAATTAAGAATTGGGATAAAAATGAAATTGAAAGAAAACAGAGTTTCTTTTTTCTTTCTAAAGTTAATAAAACAAGCTCTTAGTGCCCAACTCATTGTTGCAATCTGCTCTATCTTTTAGATAAAGCCTGTGAAGTGGCCTCCTTCCTGCCTTCTGCCAGTGGGAAAAAAGATCGTTCACAAAGGCAGCCAGGTTGTTTAAAATATCTCCTCTCTCAAAAAGAACACATAAAAGACTGTTTTATAGTTTTATATATTTTTACAAACAGCAGGATATTTAAACCTGACCTCCCCCCCCCTTTTTTTTTTTGATATAATGAATTGCAAGGAATAGCTATACTAGTAGAGACAGTACTTTTATTACTTGTATAAGAAAAAAACTCTAATGATATGGTCTTTTGCTTTTCTTTTGCATTTCAACAACTTTAGGATTTTACAGGATGGTGGTGTATTAGTTCTGTTACACAGGGCGAACATATAAAATATATATGTATTGACCTTTTTTCGAAGTCAGATTTATATCAGCTCCTAAGTGTAGAAGTTTTCTATTTCCTTAAATGAAAGGAGGGAGAAATTGTGATCATAGCAAAAAGAGCATTCAATTCAGCTTCATAAGACCTGAATTCAGAGTCTCAGAATGAGGAGAGATCTTAGAGATCATCTGGTAATAACCACACCCCATGTTTTGCAAATAAGAAAAAATGAAAATCCAGAGGGATTAAAGGGGGAGAGATGTAGCTAGAACACTGCCTCTCATTTCAGTACTTCTGTTCATGAAGAACTCTGTTTTCCTGGGCCAGTCTGTTATCTTCCTTAGACATCTAGGTGTAAGCAGAGGAATAGGGAGACTAGACTCAGATGCTGTAAGGGGTTAAGACATAGCAACTTGCATGTTGTGCAGTATACAAAACTATATAAGAAAATAAGAAAAAATGCTCAATTTAAAGGGAATTGAACTTAAATTAAAACAACACCAATATCAACAATAAACCTATGTGTTTGTATTCTTCTAAACTTGTCCCCACTACCCAGTGGACACCCATAAGCCATACTTCCTCCTGGAGCTTCAGTGCCTCATCTAGATTTTCTAAGGGACTTTCAGGATCTACACATATGATTGCAAAGAAACACAGCTATGAAAAAGTATGAAACATTTTGAAAAGTTTATTAAAAGTTATGAAAAATTTTTAGTTACAAACAATTCCATTATGCTATCTTATAAAAATACCTCTCTCTCATTTACATTGCTCCATATCATTATTTTATGCTTACCATCTCTTTCTTAGAAAGTAATAGATAAAAAAGGAACAGACAACTAATCATATGTTGTTAAAAGTAAAAACTAAATAAACAAATCTTCACTGACCTTTTACACAATGGCAGATATTGTATAATACATGTTTTGCACATAAGAACTCAGTAAATTCTCACAACAGCTGTTTGAAATAAGCTCTTTATATCATTTAATAGACGAGAAACTAAATCTCAGAATGGAGGAGTGACCTCTGCAAATTCACATACCTTAAAAATGAAAAGTTCAATTTCAAACCCAGATCTTCCGTGATTTAGCTCAATGCTTTATCACTAACACATGATTAATTTTTTTTCTAGTAAGAACAGATGAATTGTACACTTATAGAAAAACTCATTTCATACAATAAAGTGAGTACTCTTGTTTGCCTCCACAGTGCTGGGCATAAATTTAAATCTTAAATTGAGACATCAAAAGTACTGGTATTTGTAGGTTTTTAATTATGCTAAGTAACACAGGTTTAGTATTTTATTACTTGGCAGAATGTATACCAGCATAAAACCTTATGTGATGTATTAGTTTCTGAAGTCATACATAATTGTTTTTGTAATACATTAAGAAATATTCTTCTATGAGTGGTTTTAGTGATTCCATTTCCTTCCTAATTGTTGACATGACAAATTCTGACTAGGGAACTTGGGAAGGCTTCACTCAAGAAGAGAAGTTTGGCTTGGGGTTTAAACAATGTTCAATGTTTGTAGTTTCCAATCTGTTACATTCAATTTTCTGACCCCTTCCACAGGTAAAGCTCTGTAAACCAGATTTTACACACACACACACACACACACAAAACCCAACTTTAGTGGAATCAAATAATATATTATTTGCAATATCAATATTTTAAATATTTCTTTCATATTTAAAATAATCATTCTCATTTCCACCCTGGAAATATGAATCTTTAAATGTTTGCCCCTCTTAAGAAAGTGGGGCACACCTGTATTATTGTAAATTGTAAATAGAAATAGAACATTCAGATAAGAAATGACGCACTGAAGCAGAATATTTTTTTTCTGTATTAACTATACACTAACTTTGAAGGTGGTCTTCTTGTAATTAGTTGAGTGTTTATTTATCTATTTAATATGTTTATTTATTTTGTCCTCAAATCATAACTTGATTGGATCTTTAGTAAAAGCTGGTCCTAGCACATAAATTGTAGCCTGCAAAAAAAAAAAGAAGTAAAAGAAAGCAAAAAGTAAACAGAAGGCACTGTTAGATACCATCGACTTTAAAGCCCCTAAGAGATTTTTTCCTGTTGCTGATTTGATTCTCTGGCCCACCCTGTTTCAATAAGGGCTGAGCCAAATCACCTCTGCTCTACCACCTGAGTCTGATCTCAGGCTTATGTTAATTTTCTTTCTTTTCTTTCACTCCCAAATCTCCCTGTCTTGATGCCTCTGAACCCAGGCTAATAACCTGATTCTGACTCCTGGTTATATCCTTTGTTTGACAATTTGATTTGAGGAATCTTAATCTTGGCCTGTGCTTAGATTCATTAACTTAATTCCCACGATTCATCAGAAAAAATACTTCTCTTTCCCTGATTACTCCAGTTTTGTTCACTGACGTATTTCTAATCCTAGAAGCAGTTAAGCAAAGCTTTTCACATTTTTATAATTGATTGAAATATATATTGGGTTATAAATATAATATAATGTATGATAGGAATTCAATAAAAACTGGTTAGATTTTTTTCAGAAACTTGGTATTTATTATGCGCTATGATCAACGTGGTTATTATTTTGACATTCAACTAAATTATTTCCAAGGCATGTTTATTTAACAACCATTGACAATTTTTTTTTAAGTTTTTTATTAAACACCAAAGAGAAGGGTAGATACAGATATCAAGTACATAGGATGTGAACTCTAACTACAAAAAGTTTAAAGTTTGGTGAGGGGGTAACAGTTGTGAAAGCAAATCAATTACAATTCAAAATTAAATAAAAAAGAATAAAAGAAGTGGAATCAGCATCACGAGTAGGCAGATGAAAACATAGTTAAATTTAGGGGTTTATGGAATATTTAATCAAGGAAGTGGCATTTGAGTTCAAACTTAGAGAATGAAAATCATTAAACAGCAAGGCATGTAGATGTTGAAATACGATGTATATTAGATTTGGCGAGGAATCATTGAGAAGAGCAGAGTTTTGGGTGTAGTAGTAGGAACTGTGACAGAATCTAATGTCACCTCTGTGCTTCTCTGTGATTCTTATCGACACATAGCAACCAGAATGAATGGCCTGCTTTGTGGAGTATATAGCACACCAGGGAATGTCTATTACGTTGAACCAAGCTATGTCCTTACCCAGCATGCCATAAATTATAAGCACTTGTAGAATAGGGCTGTAACCCAGGAGCCCCTTTGGGGAGTCTTGCTCCCTTTTGAAAAGTGTAGGCTATCCTAGCAGACAAGGTAATCAGTCAGATGTTTGGTCTCAGTCTTTGGCCTAGGATCTCTCTAAAACATCCTTGCCAGAGTGGCAGGTCCTCTTGCCTATGCTGGCTCCCCTATGGTTACTCTCCAGCACGGCCTATCAACTCTTATCTGGAGCTACGGTGTATTTGCTAATCAAATCTCCAGCCTACTTCATGAACAGAAGAAGGAAGGAAGGGTCCAAAAGTACCCCATCCTACCACCATATCAATTTGATCTCCATTAGATTAATGCTGCAGCTTGCACAATCACATGCAGATATCTTTACAGATGGGGCAGAGGAATTTTAGAAAGAAATTTTAATATAAAGATAAGATAAAAGTTCTATTTACTGCAAACTTACCCTTAAACTTAAATTTTAAACCATTTGGAATAGTGTTGAGCCACATAAGAGGGCCTCAAGTGAACTCTTTTGAGAGATTGGAAAAGGTCTTTACAAAATGGGGAGAATGGTATCATATTCCTCTGCTTAATGGAAACCTCAGTATTTGATACCTAGAATAGCTTATTTTTAACATCCCTTCTCCTCAGTAATAATCATGACATAAAATGATAATATTAACCAGAAAATAAATGCAAACAGTGAAAATTTTTTATTGTGCTTTATATTCATAATCATGCCAATAAAAAATAAAATAAAAATAATATCACTGTTCAAAAATAAAAATACAATGAATTAACATCACATTAATGTATATTTTGAGAAAACATCTACGTATTGGTCTGTCACAGTATTGAATAACATTATTATTTCACATGATTAAATAATAATAAAAGAAAAAGAAAAGCAATTTTAAAAAAGAATGAAATTTAATTTCAAAGTATTGTTTAAAATCAGTAAAATATTTTGTGTGTGAATTAAAATGTGTATTTACCAAACATAAATATTACCCCTTGCAATTTGTACCTGCTTCATTCTTTTACATTTTAAACACAAATAAAAACTCCAGATGGTCACAATGAAGGACAGAATTGAAGTAACTTGTATTCTGTCTCTTTGCCATTACAATCATTGTGCCACTATCCTTTATTTTGAATCTACTACTTAAATGTAAGAATATGTAGTATCACCAAGGTTGGAGACACAAACCATAGTTGAAGTGAACTCAAACTTTGCCTAACTATTATAAAGTTATCTTTGAAATGAATTGATGTAGCTGAATCTATGTCTGGCAGGAGGAGACTGTATAAATCAGATTTCACCGAATTAATGTTCTTGTAGAAGATAATGTTTGCTAAAGGATAAGTAATAACAACGTGCTAATTTGAAGCCTACCTATCTATTGTTAATACTCAGAAAAAAAAATGCAGCAATTATTTAGAATTTAGACCCATAAAAGATTTTTTTGACAAGGAATATCTTATCACTGACATTGTTTAGAATAATCAGAACCTGGTGATAATTAAAAATAAACTGACTTTTGGTCAGTTATACTATAGTTTTAAAATTTCTTACACAAAGTGCTTTTCCTTATCATCTGCACCCAGGGCATTCAACCCTAACAGCCACTATTCTAGCTACATGGCTACTGAGCTGAGGAAATGTGAATGTTCTCCTGAGCTGTTTAGAGTGCAAGGGATATCAGGAGAACTTGAGACATGCAGCCAGGAATAATAAGTCTATATGTATAGGTAGAGATGGAGCCTGCTCACCTGGAATGCATGTTTTCTGGGGTTCAAATGGATGCCACGGCATTTAATTTGACTCAAGTCATTTGGAATGACTCTACACAGGAAGGTGTTTTGTGGGGGATAAAGGACCACAGGAGAAAAAGTTAAGGTGTGCTCTTGGAGGCAGGAGTTCAGACATCTGTTGGAGAGAACATTAGCCATACTGGAGAAGAATGCAGTGTGGAGGTTCCCAAAAGGGATCTCGAAAGAGAGGCCCTATAGAAGAGCCCGTATTTATTTACCTGCCATGACTGGCCAGCAGTTCCCAAGAAAGAATCACAAGCTGCATTGGCTAAATAAAAATTGAAGATTACTCCTTTCCTTCTTTCTCTTTGCTCCTGGTCTTCTTCTCTCAAACTTAAAAGAAATCAGAGAAAGAGCATAGTTCATGAGAGCGAAAGAAATGAAGGATGAAGGTTGAAATTATAACCCACCCCTATCCCCTCTTCCTTGCTGCTCTCCCCTATCCAAAGATCAAGTTTGGGCACTAAGGAGAGAATAATCTCAGAATAGATTTAAACTAGGCTGGAATTTTACTGAAAATAGATCTGATTTTTAGACCCAAAAGTGACCTGAAATGATAGCATCGGCCAAATGCCCAGAGATCTGATGGAGCCTTTTTCAAGGCAATAATAGATAAAAATCAAGTGTGCACTGCTGAGCTCAGCCCACCATTAAACTGGTTAAGTAAAATCCTGTCTTTCAACTACAGCAGTCTGTTGATGATATAGGGAACCAGCAAATCTTCTTTGCTCCCCCAAGACCCTTGTACATCTTTGACTTTATTTATAACACTTTCAGATATGCAAGGTCTTTTTGTTTCAAGCCCCTTGACCTCTGCTCCACCAATACAACCTCCTATCTCTTTATTTGATGCTTAATGTCCAACCTTCTTACAATCAGATTTAACAGGCAGAGAACTCTGCAGTCATCTAGCTCTGTGCTGCTCTCCTTCGTGACTCTGAAAAGCCTAGATCCCATGCCTTTGTCAAAGGAAAAGGTGAGACTTAGTTCTTTTCTCTTTTCTTTCTCTTTCTACCATGTCTTGCTTTCCCAATCCACCCACTCATGGCTTTTTTTGGGAAAGACAGTCATTTTAGGTTCCCTTTCAGATCAGTTCTCTCCAAGAGTCCACACCTTCTCTAGGGGCTTCTGCTCCTCCAGTCTCTGCTCCATCCTGCTGCTGCAACAAAGATTTCAGCCCACTTTTCCCTCCCTGTTTGCTAATGCTCTGCTTAAGCTCCTCTTACTAATTCCCTTTTCTGCCTTTGTGACACCTGGAGTGTTTTCAATTATCTCAAGGAGTATCACGTAATTCTCAAAAAATTCTCTAGACCAAATCAAATTTTAAATCATTTTCATTTAAATCACAAATCTATGCTTTATGGCATTTTAATGAGGATAGTATACTGCCAAGACAGTTGGAGGGGTGTTATGACCCAAGTGTGGATACTGATGTGTTTATATTGTTATTTCTTCCAAATTAAAAGGGGGAAAAAAACCCCTCAAATTATTTGATGAGTACATTCAAGTGTTACAGGAAGGGGTCTGGAAGATGTTCTCAGTGCAGCAGACGTGTGATAGCATAGTGAGTCAAGAATGAAGCCAGAAAGGAGAAGAAAGGGATAAAATAAGACGTTTGTTAAATCATGGGAACTGTTTCCAATTTAGATAGGAATTTGCTGCCCCATAATTTTTAAAATTTAGTATGTTACAGTTGGAAAATGTTATTTTAAGAACTTTGTGTGTATTATTTTATGTAATATGCATGACAAGCTTATGATGTTTCCACAGTTATTTTCCTTACTTTACACATGAGGATACTGAAGTTTAGAATGTTCATCCAAGGAACAGTTTTCAGGATGCAAACAACTCTGAATCCTCCTCCTCCATACTGAGAACTTACCCTAGAAATCTTTTCATAATATGTCATTCGTTTTTTTTTTAACAACAAAGTAAAAATACTTCTGGTGAGCCTATCTTTCTTAGTGCAGGAAATTATGTAGTTTATAGCCACCCTTTATTTAGTATCTTCTATATAACAGCAGTTTTATCTATGTAATTTCTAAGCATCTGTTTTGCAAAAATGTCCTGGAGCCAGCTCGTTTGTCCTAGCTTGGGAGAGTAGATTATTAAATTTTCAGGATATTGTTTGAGCCAATTAATAAGCATTATTATTATTAAACAAAATATATAAACATATTTTTAAATTGTATTAAAATCAAAGGTAATACATATTTAAAACCCGTGACTTTCTAATTATTTGAATACATATTATTATAAAATATAATCTTGAGGTTATTTAGATATTTTGTGTCCACGCAGTAGAAACACTGTATAATGGTATGCTACTACATTTCTCTTCCCAATGTGAAATTCATTGACATCACATAGGGAGCTTCAAGTTGGCCATGGTGGGAGTAGTGACATAGTGGAAATCAGCCAATACTACGAAACAGGCTTGATATGCCGTTGTTGATTATTTAGATCTAAGACAGCAATGCTGCTAATGTCGTTTAAATGTAAAGGTGTTCAAAGTGCTGCTAGGTTATTCTTCAACTAATCTTTATTAAAAGAGGAAACAGCCAAACATTTCTTGTTTCTATATGTATTTTTAAATGACCTGGGCATTTTTGGCTTTTACTTTTCTAAGCCCACAACTCATCACCTTTCTGCCTAAACTTCTTTTAGCCTATTCTTCACTGAAGCAGGAAATAGCAGTTCATTTACCACTACTACTTAGCAGTGGCCAAACCTCAACAGCTACCCCAAAGTTTCTGTGTGAAATCTCCTGTTACTTCTCCCAACATTTCAAAAGCAAGATAACATTGAAAGAGACCATAGAATATGCTAACCTGTTTTTAAACTGTGATAACTTTTTAAAATAAGGACTCTATAGCTTTAAAAAAAATTCATTAAAATTGTTTGTATGTAAAACATGACCTGCATAAAAGACTATAAAAATCTAGATGTACATCTTAAAAGAACAATAACAAAATGAATACCTATGGACTTTATATTGTCTGCTTTTGGTCAAGATGGAGGAAAGGAACTAGTATTGTACTCTTTCCTGAAAAAACAACCAAAATAGGACAAAATATTTTTTTAAACTGGACAAGAAACTAGAAAATAAAAAATGAAAAACTGTGATTCCTAAAAGACAAGGTCAACAAATGAAGTAGGCTTTAAACTTGTCCCAGTTTACTATTTTGAAAGGGGCCTAGGACAAGATAATCCCAGAGGACTTTCTGGGGTGGGGGATGGAGATGAATGTTTGGGGAGACCAACATGGCCAGAATTTGCAGAATAGAGCACAAAGGCATACTGCAAACAAAAAAGAACACAAAGTTAAAAAAAAACTTATTTACAATGAAATAAAAAACATCAAATAACTAGGAATAATGTATGTTTAATTATTCACTTTAAACTAATATGTACTACTGAGAAAATTTTAAAAATACCCAAGTAAATGAATGGATATTCCAAATTAGTTAATTGGAAGACTCAATATTGTTAAGACGGCAAGACCACTCCATTGTCACCGGAGTGAAGAAAGAAAAAAAAATTAATACTTTCAAGTGCTGGTGGGAGTGTAGAGCTATGAAAACTCATATGCCAATGGTAAAACATAACTTATTAAACAACTTTGGAAAAATTTTTGGCAATATCTACTAAAGTTGACCATGTAATGCCTATTATCTAGCAATTACACTCTTAGCTATTTATTTAACTAAAATGCATATATATGTTTTTTAGAGGTACGTATTGAAATGTCCTAGTAACTATTCATAAAAGCCCCAAACTCAAACGACACAAATGCCTGTCAATAGCAGAACATGCAAATAATTTGAAGTATACTTCCACAACAGAATGCCATACAACAAGAATGAATAATCTAAAACTACATGCAAAAATATGGATGAATCGTAAGCACACAAGGTTGAGAGATAGATGCATGACATAAAAGAAAATATAGTATATGATCTCACTTCTTTGAATATATATATATATACAAAATTCACTTGTGCAGTTACCTTGGATGTAAGTGGCTAGAAGAGAACATTAAAAAAATTCTGAGTGCTGATAATGTTCTGTTTCTTCATCTGAGTGCAAGTTACATGGTGCTTTCAGTTTGTAAGATTTCATCAGGCTGTACACTTTAAATATATGTACGTTTCTGTATGTATGTTATATTTTAATAGAAAGTTTTAAAAATACTTGGCATCCAAAGTATCAGCTTCATATCACTGTAGAAAATGCTATATCTCTAAAACTCTAAAATTAGAAAATGTTTCATAACCAGAGAACAAAAATAAATAAAGCTAGCATAGTCATAAATAACATATTTTAAATTATTTGCCATGATGGTTGATACATTGACAAATAAATTTCACAAACCTACTTCAGTTTTTTGACAGCCTATTTTTTCTTTTTAAAATTGCTTCTTTTCTAATAAACTGATAAAATACTGTAGAGAATTCCAAAGAGTATAGAAAGGTAAAAGGAAGTTTCTAGAAATAACTTTTACTAAATACAATGTTTCAGCATACATTGTATGTCCTTTTTATGTCTTTATCTCTATTTAGTTATCTGTTATTAAATACATGTAGTTCTGTTTTTCCCTCTAAATGTTAGATGCATATATATTCCTTTTCTGTGCTACTTTTTTATGCTAATAATTATGGTTCATTTAAATGTAACTGAAAAACTTTCCTAAACACACTTTTAATGGATATATGATAATCTGTCTATCTATGAATACACTACATTTTAGTTATCCATTTATTTGGGAGCATTAATTTGCTTCCAAATGTTTTGTTACTATAAAGAACATTACAGTGAACATCTTTGCACATATGTCTTCATTAATACAGTTTACTTAGAATAAATTTATCGCAGACAAATTATTAGGTTAAAACACATGATTTTTCCAACATTCTTCAATAAATATATATTGTAAAATTATTTCTGAAGACTTTGGACCAGTACACATTCTCCATAACTGTGTATGAGAATAAGTTTCCCTGAACCCTTGATAAAAAATGAGCACTTTTGTTTTTGTCATTTTTTGATATTTGCAAAATAGTTATTTTATAGCTGAAAATAGCAGCTCACTGTTTAAATTTTTCTTGATTATTAATGAAAATAAATATATTTTATATGGCTATGAACCACCTGTGTTTCTTCTTTAAAGCATTGTGTATTAAGGTGGGCTAAAGACTGAAATAAATAGAGACTTATTTGTCACCCTTTCCTGCTGATGTTAAGCTGGCAGGTAGACATCCCTTATAGGATGATTGAAAGACCCAGTATCCTTTTTTCTCCTGGCTCTGCCACCCCCTAAAGTCTTATCGTTGAGGCTGATCATGCCATAGAGCAGGTAGAATGGAGAGGAGGGTAAGAAGCAGGAATACGCACTCTCTGAAAAGCCTTGGCCTTGAAGTGGCTCATCATTTATGCTCCAATTCCACTGGCAAGAATGTAGATATGTGGCCATGAGGGAGGCTGAGAATGAGTTTAGCCATGTGCCAGACTACGATTCTGTCACTATTGAAGAGAGGATGAATATTGTTAGATAGCTGGCAGTCTCTGCTATGATGTCCTTTGCCTACTTTAATTGGGAGGTTTGGTGAATTTAATCACTAAACCTTCATATATGAACTATAAAAAAAAGTTTGCTGCATGTGTTACAAACATATTTTCCAATTTGTTGTGTTTTTGCCTTCAAATTGTAATAACTAAACTTTTCTGTCTTAAAAATATAAATTATTTCCTTTGAGTGTTCTTGCATTGCTTTTATATGTAGAAATTAATTTCCCACCACAAGATTAGTAAAATAATCTTCCAAAATGTCTTTCTTTTTTTAGTTTATTTCTTCCAGTTAACTTAATACCTCTGGAATTATTTTTGATGAAGAAGCGTTGATGAGGTGGGATCATAACTATATTTTTCCAGCATAGTTTGTTGAATAATCCTTCTTCCAAATATTTTGTGATGCTCTCTCTATCATACACTAAATTTCTATATATGCCTTGTCTATTTCTGGAAAATCTAGTCTGTTCACTTCTCTCAGAACCACATGTTTCTAATTAATGCAGCTTTTTATTTTTATATCTGGTAAGACATTTCCCACTCAAAACAATTTTTTCCCAAAATTTCTTGGCTGTTTTTGTCAGAATAAACTTAAACTCATCTTCTAAGTTTCAAAAACATATTGATAGCTCTATTATGTTTTCTCATTAAGGTTCTTATTAAATTGCATGGAACATGTAAATTGATTTGAGAAACTAAGATATTTAATCTTTTCAACTTAGAAACATAGCATGTCTTTCATTATTCAAGCTTTTAGTCTTTTTTTTTTTTTTAATTTTAAATGCCCCTTGGTTAAAAGACTCAGTGTTTTTCTTTAACTTTGTATGAGAGGAGGGTCACTTGCTTGCACTGAGTTAATAGGCAGAAGCACCCAGATTAAAACAATTAACAGTAATTGGATACCTATGATGTTTCCGGCACTGTGGTAGTTATTTAGATTGTAAAAACTAGAAAAGATTTACAAGTCCAGTAGTTGAGGCAAAAATATAAATATAGTATTATTATGTTAACAAATGTCAGAGCATATAAAGAAGATGCATTTAGAAAAGTTCTGGCAAAGTATCTTTATACCTTCCTTCTCATTTCTTTATATACAAATTAGTCCAGTCAGCAAACACTTGTTGAGTGTTTACAGAAGACTCAGTGTTCTATTCCCTCATTGATGGTCAATTGAAGTAGAGCAAGGCCTCTGTCTTTGGGTATCAGGCAAATGGATAGGATCAAGATATCCACAGCAATGTTAGCTCCTTCGTAAATGATATAAATATCTCAACATTTAATAATTAAAAGCCTATCTATCACAAATATCAATTGGTAAATGTGGAGTAATTCAAATGAACAGAGGAGTTAAAGGTGGGAATTACTCTTCACGTATGCTACTTAACCTATTTTGTTCTTCATCTCTACACTTTTTTCAATTATTTTTCTGGATCTGATGATTTTTCAAAGTTAATAATTTTTTAAGTCTTCATCTTAATCATTTCCTTATTTTCTGTAAGCAAGTACTGATTTTCCCTTTTTTGATAAACCTGGTAAACCATGGTAGAGAAAATGAGAACCAATATCTGAGAATAGTGTGAGGTACTGTAAAAGAATAAAACAAATAAAAAAAATAAAGTAGGAGAATTCAGAGCCTTTTGCTGCATCACCTCACCCCCAGACTGCTGAGAAAGCACTTACTGTTACTCACCTGCGCTGAAGCTTGCTCACAGAGAGGAAGGTTTTATTTCTGCTTCCACTTGCACTGCTCCAGCTTCACATTTGAAATCATCATTGGAAAGATGTGATTAGGTAGTCTCAAGTAACTGAGTTGACTCCTTTTTGAAATTCACTCATCATGAGCTTTTTTCAGTGTGTGTATAGATAGATGTTGGTTATTTACATAAGTTGTCTCTAAAATTTTGCTTACAGCCTCAGAAAACTAGAGCTAATTATTTTATCCACAAAGTAGCCTGGATAAAACCAGCACCTCTGTGGCCAAAAATGAAGAAGAATTTCCACTTTTTAAAAAGATGTAATAATGTCCATAGCTTTAATTTAGAATTATTCTTCAATTGTTTCTTTCCTACCTAAAATATTAGAATGATTTCCCAAGAAACTCACATTGATGCCCAATTTCTTAAATTAACATTATACTTCCAAAAGGGCAGGTCCTGTGCCTTAACTGATCTCTGATACCCACCCTGACTTTGGATCTGGAACCCACTGAGGAGGTGCTTAGTAAACATGGATTGCATGTAATTAAGCCCAACTAGTCTCAATCTCCCAATCTAGAGTTTTCTCTTACAGTTGAAAGTTAACTCCAAACACCCAGGAAATGAGAAAACATTTTTTAAATTGGTTTCATGTAAATTCTTTACATACTTTTAATTGTCACACTAGAATTCTAGTCTAAATTATTATTTTTGAAACTTTAATATCAATCTAGTAATATCTGTATGATGACAAAAAGTCTGCAGATAATATATTCTCTAGTCTAGAGCCTATAGCATTAACATAGCCTCTTTAGCCTCTATCAGGTACATTTAGAACTTTCTGCAGGGAAAAGATATAGATGTTTTCCTAAGAACGTGCCAGTGCATAAAAATGATGTCACTACTTGTGATACAGCCATCAGCTCTAAAGGGATTAGTAACCAGGGAAAAGGAGTTTATAAATGAGTTGTAATGAAGATCTCAAATAACAAATTAAAATAAGGAGAAAGAAACAAAAAACCTTTCATAATAATATTCAGAGGTAGGAGAGTGTGATGAACTACATTTAATTGATTTTTCTCTTTAAAATGGAAGAGAATAAGCCAAAGTGAAAAAAAAAATTATAAAAGATGAGGTATAATGCAAATTATGTTTATACTATGCCCAGATTCCAGATCTTAGGCAGTGTCTTAAGATGTGGAATAGAACATATATCCTCAAATCACGTTCAATGGATGGGGGATAAGACAAAGTTCATCAGGTTGTAGGGGCATTGCCTCTGCTAAGTCAGCTTTCAGCTACTTGATTTTTATTTGTCATCACTCATTTTTAACTTCTGTCCTCTGCCTCTCACAATATGACATTTCCTCTTAGCCACAAGCATTAGATCCTAACTGCACCCCTTTCAACAAGCCACTGCTTTTGTTATGGAACATATATAACACTTGCCCACTCTTTGTTTCTCTGCATGGCCCTTGAATGTTTCTAGTTTTGTCCTGACATGCCCCCTTGTCACAAGAGTGACACACATATGACCCAAGCAGGATGAAGATAACATTTAAAGACTTAAGCATTTTGTAAAGCCCATCAAAGAAATAAAGAAGCCCTCTTCATTCCTTTTTTTATGTCATCTAATTTCATTTACATTTTAACAGGTTACTTTATCTACAAAATATTTGTAACTGAATTGTGTTATATGGTCAGATGAGATTTTACCCTACTTGCAAGATAAGAGTAACTTAGCCTACCAAGATTTCACGGATGTTGGCAGAAGACATGTGACTCTTGGGTCAGACAAAGAACTTTATTACTCACAGAAATAGTAGTAGCCAGAATATCAGCATTTATGCCAGTTTCCTGAGCCCCAAATCTCATAGTGTGATATGAAGAAGATTAGATGATGCTTGCCTAGGTTGTGGGCTATGTTACAGAAGAGAACGCCAAGATTAGGGAACTTCAAATTTTTATAATTGAGAAAGAACATGTAGGCCGTTTCCCTGGGGGAAGAAACTATTTTTATTATAGTATGCAGTAAACAAATCTGCCCTTTGAGCTGGAGGAAGATACTACCTCTGTCTTCCAGGACTGTTCTCAATATAAACATTCTTGGAAAGATAATCTAGAATAAAGGCAGTGAGTGCCTCAGCTCACGAAACAATCTGAAATATAACACACCCATAAAAAAATTGTCTCTTAATAGCGGGGTGCCAAGAACAAGACAGATGGGAGAGTTTTGCCTTGGGATCATTCAAGAAGAGTAGCCAGAAATTCTAAATAATGTCAATGATAAAATGTTCCTTCCTGAAACAAACCTTTTGTTGCTCTAATTTTACTCTTGCTGCATTGACAATTGAGTGTTGAGTTTTAATAATATATGTATAATAGTCAAATTAGCACACATTATTTATCCTTATAAAAATTGTATATACATCAAAGTTAATTTGGGGAACTATCATTGTATAATCAACCTCTCAATACATAGGGATTCAGTCACAGGTGTTCATTCAAAGAATAATTTGCAACAGTTCAGAATAATTCAAGATCATTTTGGATATTGTTTGTATTTTCAATCCATGAAGGACTATATGCATTTATGTATTTAAACAACTAATAGCTCAATGGTGGATGAAGAAGTAGAACTTGATTTACTTCAATTCTGTCATTCTATGTAAATACTTAAAGTTTTTAATTGTGTTAAAATTTTTCCACTGCAGAAACATTTAAAAACTGCTGGAATTAATCCAAGGAGGGGGAATTTGAAATTTTAGAATTTATCATGAAGTGAGATTTTGTAAATTGCTATCAATGTATCCTTATGTGTAAGACTTTTCCTAGTAATTTGAGTATCTGATGCTCTGAGAAATAAATTTTTTGAAATTAAAATTAATAAAAAGTTTTCTTTGATAAGTGAAGATTGACAAATCTACCTATGCCATTTGTTAAAAATGAATATGTGGAAAAGTCAATTGTCACAAAATCATTGACAACTTTGTAAAAGAAACACACTTTATTATTCATTACTGTGATAGGCTATTTATAGGTATAAGTTTTCCCTCTTTTTAAAAAGATTCATTATTGTTTTAATTATTTATGATTATAATTAATTTTAATTATAATTAAACAATATTAAATTATTAGTTTTCCCTTTTGTACTTTTACAGTTATTTTGTTCTTAGTTAAAAAATTTTACTGGCATGATTATATACATAAAGTTAAATAAAAGAAAAATGTCATCTGTATTTCTTTCCTGCTCATTAATATTATTTGTTTCATTTTATGATTTACTTAACAGTTATAGAGAAGAGGGATGATTAAAATATATATACCTTCTCTGGATGTCAAATGATTTGGGGCTATTAACAATGAGCCAGCACAGATTATGACAACAACCACTTCTCTAAATAAGTACAACTGAGTCTTAAGTCTTAAAGAACACGATTGAAAGTGACTAAAAATCATAGAATTGGGTGGGGCTATTGTTTAGAGAGCCACTCTACAGAGAGAAAGTGGAATTTTGTGGCACACAGATGGTTTTGGAGTGATAAAACTGTTTTTATTTATTTGTTTGTTTTTTTGTTTATAATACCACAAGTCAAGGCTCCTCATTATATTAGTTACATTCTATTTCCCTATTCCAGCTGTCATTAAGGATTTCTTGAAATGGTCTTTTCTACAGCCTAATAATTATATCAATTACCAAGCATTTATTGTGTTGTATATATTTTATTAACCTATGCCTTATTTCATTTAATTGTCACGACAATTTCAATTCAGTTACTACACCCATTTTACAGCCCAAGTCATTTTACCAAACATCCTTCTCTTGAGAAGTTGAGCCAGAATTGAAACCATTCTAAAGAGCTCCAGAAAGATGCACTATAACTTCTAATCACACATTTAGAAAGCTGATACAGAATTGCTAAACTACTGACTAAATTTTGTAAATAAATAAATAAGTGGTACATATACCAGGTGTATTGTCTGCCTTCACTGGATCTATATTTGTTGCTAGAAAAATATACATTACAGAGAGAGTGAAATCATAGTTGTTATACAGATGGGTAAATTGTACTTATCGTTATATTATGTAGATTGGATTTATAGGGAAAAACAATATCACACATGGACTAGATATTTTTCTCCAATTTTCCTAATTGTGATGTTGTTTTTTATGCAATCTTTAGCTTATAGATATTTTTATTATTTCTTTTGTCACATTAGCATTCATGAAATGTTAGAGATAATCAACTGAATTTTCATAAATATGACAGGTTTAAAATCCTAGTAAAGTCAGTAATTATTCTATATCAAATTTTATTAAAAATTGTAATTGTCATCTCTTTAAGGTAGCATGAAATTTAGTCCAATATGTTGGGAATGAGAAGGTGGGTTGATTAATGAAAATAAAGATACAGGTTTTTTTTCAAGCGATTGAAAATTACAAAATAAAACATAAAATACTTGCAAATATTAATAGGCCTTAAATCTCTTAATCTAAATAAGAAAAAACATTTGCAATTCAATATGTTTTCCCAATGGGCAGAAAAATAAGTAAGGAAATAATGATTTCAAGTATTATTCTACCAGATTTCCCTTATATCTTTCATTACATCATTTAATATTGAAACGATGGTAAAAATAAGCCAGTAATACAAGGAAATATAAATGATTAGAAACTTTAATATTAAAGAAAATATTACCAGAACTTTTCAATAAGCAAAAAATAGCTCTAGATAAATTGGAGTATTAAAGATATTCCTGCTTTGTTAGGAATTTGTCACAGTGTTTTAAAGTTCTTGCTTATCTAATATGATTTTATCTCTTTCTAATAGTATAAGGTAAGCAGTATTAACAGAGAAATTGCTCTATTGTCAGTTTTAGGACTAGAAAATTATCTATCTTATACGTCCTATACTTGCCAAGCATCTCCCAAAACCCTTTGAAAGTTTCTAAACTTTCAGTCAAAAGTGTAGATCCCGCAGGAACTAAACAAAAGAGGAAAATTATGAGCAGTTTCTTATCCTCCTTAACTCCTGTGGAGACCAAGCCCTTGTTAAATATTATGAATAACCTGATTTATTTAGAACCCTCTTACAGTTACTCTCTCTTCGGGACACATAAACACCCCCCAGAAAAGACTGACATTGAGATAAAAATAAAGTTTGCTAAATCCATAAAGTTAAGGCTAGAGAAAGAATGCAGGACTCAAGATAATTTGTAAATAGTTCCAAAGCCACTTCTTTAGACTACTGAGAAATATAATTGCCTACAAAGTGTCTATTATGGGCTGAATTGTGCCTCCTCAATTCATATGTTGCAGTCCTAATCCCCAGGTCCTTAGAATGTGACTGTATTTGGAAATAGGGTCTTTAAAGAGGTAATTGAGTTAAAAATGAGGTCATTGTAGGTGGGTCTTAATCCAACATGACTGATGTTCTTACAAAAATAGATTAAGATACACATATGTACAGTGTAAAGACACAGGGAAAAGACTGCCATCTATAAGTGAAGGAGAAAGTCCTTAGAAGAAACCAGCCCTGCTCAAACATCTTAGTCTTTCATTCAGCAAATGTTTTCAGAGGCTCTGACATACACAGTACTGTTTTCAGGCTACATAGATAAATACGATAACAAGCCCGTGGGCATCACCTTTCTAAATTTTCATGGGGAAACATGGTGCCATGATGATACCATTGAAAAATCTACAGCTCTGCTTCTGAATGACTATCTCCCCCAGAACACTATCTTCTCTCTCCTATATGCTCTAGAGCTTCTTCCCTTAATCCCTTATTTGAATGATCAACATCCACAAGCAACAGCCCTGAAAACTTTTAATCTTTAAATAAACATCTGCACAGGCATTCACCCCACTAATAAACAAGGAAATACAAATGGAGAAGAGGGGATTGCAATTTTTTAACTCTTCAGGTTTGCATAGTTGGAAGGTACAGTTACTACTAATAGCACAAGGACTGCTGGGTCATGGCCCAAGTGACAAGGATACTTAAGACTACAGCCAGTAACTCCTAAAGCCCTTTCCTCTTCTAAACCCACTCAAAGTTGTCAGCTTTCCACATCATTCAATCGATGGGTCTGAGTGCCATTTCTAAGTGAGAAATATACTCTCCAGAATTTGAGAACTTAAGAAGCCTATTGGGCATTATATTACCATCTTAACTATGAGAGTTGAGAGATGCAGTAATATGCTCCTTAATTTGTAGAGGGATATCTGACCTAGACCAGTGGAGAACAGCTATTTCTCTTATATCATGTCGATTTCTGGCACTTTAAAGACTTCATATCCAAATCTCCAGAGCACATAGTTTTACCAAGGCCTTTGACATACTACCAGTTCCAGTTTGTATGTTCTGATTGACATAAAATTGTCAATATAGTGGAATGGCGTCACATTCAATAGAATGTATAGATGATCCAAGTGCTTTTGAATTATATTATGACAGTGGAAGGAAAAAGTAGCACAGCCCTAGGGCAGGACTGTAGATGTATATTCTTTCCCATACCATGGAATATGAACTGCTTCGTCTTCCCTCTTGATAGAGATGGGGAAAAAAACATATTCACTAGACCAGAGATTCTCAATATCTGCACTACTGACATTTTGGACCAGACATTCTTTGTTGTGAGTGTCTGCCCTGTGCATTGTATGATGTTTAGCAGCAACTCTGGCTTCTACATACTGAATGGCCATAGCTCCACCCTAGTCATGACAATAAAAAATGTCACACCCAATTAAGAACCATTACACTAACTCAATAGCCATAGTTAAACCTGAAGCTGTCTTCATCTATTCTAATGAAAATATCATAACTGGCATAGCAGCCATAAATGGGGCTACTATTCACTTGGTTAAGTTTGTAATCATCCACTGTTGCCCTGTATGATGTGCATGGTTTATATGTGGGCAAAATGGTGAGTTAAATGAAGATATAGCAACTCCCTCTCCACTACATTTAAATGTTCTTAAGGATGGCACAAATCTCTGCCATTTCCTCAGGATTCAATATTGTTTTTGATTTACTGTCTTGACTTGGGGGTGGGGTAGGGTGGTGGTAGTGGTCAGAAGTTTCCACTTGGCTCCTGGGATAACTCTCACTCACAGGTAGAGGAAAATATGCAGCTTTCTGGCAACTACAAAATATGGCCATTCCAATTATCGTTGCGGAAACCAAAGAAATGATCACTGAGTGGATGAATACACATAAACAGCCCACTGTGACTTGGACTTAAGCTAAGATTCTATTCATTACATGTTACCTGTGCACCTCCTACTGTAACAGGACAACAAGAGTGACAAATTTTAGGTTAGTCTCTGAGTCTCTGAGCTCAAATCCAGTATTCCATAATCCTCATATCTAACAGCATCTTTTAGTCAGTGTGTGGTAATGAGTAAATAGTTGTAGGTTTGGGGGACAGAAAGAAAGAAGAAATAATTACTGTACACAATTGCCATGATGTTTCAGGGTCCTTCCTTCTAGAAACCCAGTCTTTCCTTCAGTCGTGGCTTGTGAGTCTGAGAATTGGCTTCAAGCTTTTTTGGAAAAAAATCCTTTTGGGGTTTATGTCTATCTTGCTTCTGGGATTATTATATTTTTATTAAACATACTCATACTCAGAGTGCTACTTTGTCCTTGCTGTTTCTGACAATAGTTGCACTAATTTTGCTTTTGAAGGATAAGAGCCACTGTCTGGACTCTACTAACATTTAAGATTCTATTCTCCTCATTGCTATCCAGGAGCTCAGTTCTTCTACAGCATTTCCTGCTGCCAGACTTGGTCTACGGGAAATAGCCATCCTTGAGTTCTCACTGATATCGATGCTCCCTCACCAATACATTTATTATTACTTAGGTGTACAGAGACTCATCTGAGTCCTCCTGCCTTGAAAGTCAACATGAAATTTCCAGCCCATACAAGGTATTTCTCCTCTAACTGGATCAGTTTGATGATACTTTTGATTTCCATTTCTTTCATGGCAATTCTGGTATTTCTACTTCAGTTTGCATAAGTCCTTGCTTTTTCCAAGCTTCTGAGATTTCCATCCTGGAAATATGTTAGCATATTGTGGTCCACAGTAGAGTGTTAAATCCGGCATAATGGAAGATTGTCTTCATATCAGCAAACTCTTCCTTATTTAGCCTTCTGTTCTATCTCTTTTAATCTAGAACACTCAGAATCCAGCCACTTATACACTCTCCAAGATCTTCCAATATCTGTTGTCTGAGTCCTATAGTTGCTTCAGGACATAATTCCTTTCCTCTATTAGTAGACTCAGCACTTACCAGCTAAGTATATGCTGTGACCTAGTTTTGTTCTGGTAGCTCGTAAGGGAGTTGGGGGTAAATCTTGAGAGGGCATGATGTCCTGCAGGGCAGAAACCTTTGCATTGGGGGATGCTACCCATTCATAGGAAGGAGTGGACCACTTAGGCACTCTCAAACACTTTAGAAAAATCTCGAAAGGTTTAGGGATTTAATATTTTCAAGTGCTTTAAGCCAAATGTCCTTTTCTACGTCTCAGTTTCCTACCTCACTCCAATCAAGGTTTTGACTCCGGTGTAATAGAATTGTTGAAGTTGACAATTCAACATCTTTTTGATCTATAATATTCTTATAATTAAGTTCTGGACCTAATCTCTCTAAGCTTTTTTCTGCTTTCAGACTGCAATTAATGAAAATCTTTGTATAGCCTGCCAAAGAGGCCCTTTGGCTTTCATGCTTTTCATTAAATTGATGATTAATCATACTTACACTTTTGCTGTCTTTCTTTCATACATTTATTGACCACTGGCAATAGATATTTAATTCCATAGTTCTTATAATTGCTCCATTTCTTTTACCTCTCAAACATTGGAGAGATTGCACCTGCTAGTGTAGTTCTTTCCATGATATCGTGTCCCATCTTGACACTGGAGAAATTTTTTAACTGCATGTGAGGGGTTAGGCATATGTCATCACAAGTGATGAGATCTTCATTGCCAGTCAGACTGCTGGTTATCCAACTCCGAAATCTGCTTCCTTGCATAACTCCTGATAGCAACTGACATTTTTCAAGTTCCAAGGAAACTTGACTCTGAGACTGATATATATTTTTTAGGAGGAGCTTATTGTAAGTGCTCTGTGGAACACTATTAGAGGGAGCAAGGGAAGCAGAATTGAGCAAGAAATTATCTGGGCTGTGATGCAGCTACAATAAAGTCACAGTTGATCTTACATGAAACTCTAAGGTGGCATGATCATTCAAACATATCCCAAATTAAGGTAAAGGAGTCAAACTTTTGCACCCCTTTGTACTCCTACATTTACCAGTCATTGGATGTGGGATGCCTGCAGGGAGTAGATGCAACTTTAAGTAAAGCTGCTTCAGCCGAGGGAAATGTCTGAGGGAAGACACAGCTGTGAGCTGTCTGTAGCTCACAATCTCAGCATCTAGAGAAGTTTTTCTATCCCTAGGAGAACTGCAAGTTAATGCCACCATCAAAGACGAGAAATGCACAAATAGTGATACCCATCACATTTTCATTTTAACTCTCCTGTTTTGCCCATGTAGAAGGTGGATGGATTTTGGAGAGTGACTGTGGATTATTATAAAATTAACCAATTGGTGACTTCAGCTGCAGCTTGTGTTCCAGATGTAATATCTTTCTTAGAGCAGATCAACATGAACTCTGGCATCTATTATGCAGATATGACCTAGAAAAGGCTTTTTTCTCCATACAAATTTTCAAGGAAAACCAGAAGCAGTTTGCTTTTACTTGACAAGGACTAAAGTAAGCCCTTACAGTCTTACATTAGGACAGAGTCGTTCATATGCTGTGACATACTATAGTCCAGAGATCTTGACCATCTTGACATTTCATTAGCCCCTCCATAATAAAAATATACCAATTGTAGTCTAATAGATGATGTACCATGTATTTTAAATGCTGTAGTTATGTCATAGCTGAACTAGAGTGTTGGAGATAAACTACAAAAAAATTTAGGCATGAACCACCTCACTGAAGTGGTCTAGAGCACATGGAGACATCTCTTCTAATGTAAAAGATGAGTTACAGTATCTTATACTACCTATTGCAAAAAGGAAAAACAATGTTTAATGTGCTTTTTGGAATTTGGAAGATAATGTATTCCATGTTCAAGTGTCAACTTGACACAGCTATCAAGTAACCCATAAGTCTTCCAATTTGAATTGAAAAGCAGAGCAAGAAAAACTTCATGAAAAGTCTAAAGTGTAGTATAAACATTGTGCCTAGGCCTAAGCACCCAGCAGATCCAATGATATTCAAAATGTCTATGGCAAATAGGTGTGCTCTGTGAACCTTCTGGCAAGTAGCCAGAAAAGAATCAGACCTCTAGGGTTTTGGATAAATTATTGCCCTCTTCTTCATATAACCGTTTTCTTTGAGAAAGAGCTCCTACCTTTCTATTTGGTTCTAGTAGAGACTGACTATCTTATCATGTGTCATCAATTGACCACCATACACTGAATATTATCTGATCCATCAAGCTTAATGTTGGCCATATATAGCTGCAATATATCAACAAATAAAAATGATATATAAGAGATCAAGCTTGAGCAGGTCCAGAAGACACAGTACATTGCATAAACACGAGTCTCAGGGTCTTTGGCACTGACTCCCACTACATTGAGTCCCCTCCTTCAATTCACATTTAAGTGCATTTGGGGGAGTTTCTTATGACTATTTAATGGAGAAGAAAAATAATGGGCCCATTTTCCAGATGGCTCTGCTTAAAATGCTGGCACCATATAGGAATGGATGTCTGTATTATTAAAACTCCACTTATAGATGGTCTGAGGGAGAAAAGTGAAGGGAAATTTTTCAGTGGGAAGATCTTTGAGTAGTATGTTTGATTTTCCACTCTGTCTGGAAATAAATGGTCCGAGTTAATGTCTTCATTGATTTGTAGGTGGTAACCAATGATTTGGCTGGATGGTTAGAGATTTCGAACAAATAGCATCAAAAGCATGGTGATGAGGTAATCCTGGGAAGAGGTATATAGATGGGTATTTCAGAATAAGCACAGAATATGAGGTTTTTTATGTCTCATATGGATATTCACCACAGGGCATCTACAACAGAGATAGCATTTAACAATAAGATTGACAAACAACATGTTTTGTGTTGGTCAGCCTCTTTCCCCAAGCATGCAAGAATTGTCCTATGGGACCATGACCTGCCTATCATAGCTGTGAAGTGCTCTATTCACCAATAGTAGAAATGAATACTGAGACCTTAATATAGTACCATGTCCCAGGGTACCAGACAGCCACTTGATTGCAATGGATCTCTTTCATCATGAAAGGGGACATAGTCCTCACTGAAATAAGTTATCTATTCTGGATACAGTTCTGCCTTCCCTATCCATATGCAAATGCCAGCACGACATCTTAGGTTTACATAATGTCTCATTTATGTAATAATGAATAATGAAATAAATATCATTACATTGCTTCTGAGCAAAATACCAGCCCAGCTGCCTGGTGGTCCTTCGGGAAAGGTTTGGGTTTCACTCCCTAAGCTCAGAGAATCCAGCACCAGGCAAGTAATTCCTCTTCAGAGGTACAAGTTTCAGCTTTGTGGGACTTTTCTATGTTGCTAAGTTTTAGTTATTCTAATCTTTCCCCGTTTTCCTTCAATCGTGGGAGTGGTAGCTGCTTCCTGCAGTTGCTACTACCAGGGTACTTAAAATTCTGCTTTTACTCTTTGAGGCACCTAGTTAATGACTGGATATCTGGTTAATGATTCTTTATATTAAATTCTCTCTGGTCACATAACTGAGGTGACTTCTGTCTCCTGACTGGGCCCTAATTGATCCACACAGTAAATATTTGTTGAATGATTCATAAATTTATTCCTACTCGTACTCTGCCACAGACTTTTCAGGCAAAATACCCACAGAACTCTTTTTTGGAAACTCTCATCATCCAGAGTCCACAATTTATTTTTTGATCTAGCTTTGACCGTAATTCCATAGTTCCACTTGCTCATTGTTTGTTTGTTTGTTTGTTTTTAATTGCCTAGATCTTTAATAAAAGTATTATGTTGTCCTCTTGACTCTGGTTTCTTACCTCAACTAAATGGGGTGTTCTGTTTCATAGAAAGTCAACATCCAGAGTCTAGAACCAGTAACAGAAATATCTCTCTCATCTTGATGATGCCACTGCTACACAGATAAGCCAATGATAGTCTCAATATCATTCTATGTAATGGTGTCTGCACGTATAAAATAGATTTTGTTATTTAGTGGTAATCAAATAGCCTGCTGATAAATAAACTGAGAATTTAGTATTTAAGATGTGAAGAACCCTCTACACACCTAAACATTAGTTCTTCCTTTTCGTAATCTTCCATTATGTGTTATATTGAAAGTAATCCAAGAACAATTTTGAACATAAAAGTTAATATTATTCAAGTGATTTCACTTGTGTTCAAGAAAAAAAAAAGCTTCCTAACGAAATGACAACACATTGCTGAACTAAATGTGGTATCTCCCTGGCACTATTTACCAGTTTTTAAATCACAAACCAGAACAAACTGGAATTTAAAGCAACATAATACAAATTAAGAGAGAGCCCACACCCTTCTGATTTCTAACCTGTAAAAAGAAATTAAATAGATGTGGCATTTATGTAAAGTTTATTTGGACATTTAATTTGCTTCTAAATGTCAAATGTAGTCTTTGATATGTAACACCTAAGGAAAAGGATCAGAGTTAATGCTTTATAATTCAGTGCAAATTGTTCACAAGGATACTGAGGTTGTGAAGTAGTCTGCAGATTAAATCACCCCACCTCCTTCTTTAGAGGTGTAGAATTTCTTCAAGATAAATGTATCAGTCATCTGAAAGACATCTTCCTGTTTATAGTTTCCTTGATCTTATAATGTATTTTGCACTAATCTTGAATTAAAAACAAGTTTCTCAATATCATTGACATTTCTTTGATCAGATCTAATGATCAATGTGAAATTGGAGATGAAGCAAATAATTGGTGATATTAGATTGGGAACCTGGATCTGAATAATATCATTCCCTCTGAATGCTCCATACTTTGTTCAATCTCCCATGCCCTATTCCCTGGCGATAAATTTTGCTATATTTGTAAATGGTGCTCAAGTGACACAAAGAAGGTGAACTTTTTTTAATGAGATGACCTCTTACAGAAGAGAATGCTCACCTAGAAATAGACAACAGGATAATTCTCAGGATTTTGACTATTATCTTATCAACCCTTTATTTTTCATCTATTTTGACTCTCTTCTTGCCTATTCCTGGGTTTAATCACTCCCTGCGGGTTTGTACCTGTCTCAGCAGTTGCACATTTATGTTTCCTTACCTCAGCTCTGAGATTAAAAGACACTCTTGCTCAGAGAAGTAACCGAGGTCATTCAGTGACAGTTGCAATATCAATGCCAACCCACTGGTGGTCTCTAGTTTTAACATTTCTCAGCATAAGCAAGATTGCAACATTATTTTTCTTGACTTTTTAAAATTTTCCATAGAACGAGAGGCATGATATTGGTTAAACAGGTCACTTGGAACGTGTCTCTAGTGTAAAGGGGTATATTTTTGCAGCCCCATTTCAAAGTTAATGATATACAAAGCAAAAAAAAATGTGTAAAAATAACAGTGAAGTTTGGGTTCTGCTCAATAAAAACGAGTTAAATCTAAATTTAGGTTCTTGCCACGTCATTAGCCAAGCTCCAGTTGTTCCTAGGTATCGTAGCACATATGGTCTGCGAGATCACCCACAGTCTTCAGGCCCCCTGTTAGATGACCAGATGGACTGACTGAAATCCTAGGGAGCAAGAGGGCTATGCGGACATCCCATTGCTCAACATTGCAAAGCGTATTTGCTTCGTGTATTTACCGAGGTATATTTTCCCTAATTATAGTTTTTTAAACCTAAAATTTAATATATTATTTTTAAACATTTTAATTTTTAAAATGCATTTAAGCTTTTTTCCTGACTCTATTCTCTATCAATACTTTGAATGGCAACAATAATAATAGTATATTGTCAACTAACATGAAATAAAGTTTTATAATTTTAATAATATTAATTTTAGATTTTTAGTCTAGATCAAATTATAATGCTTCTCATTTAACTATTCAGTTAAGTATTCTTTGTAAGAATTTCTTTTTAAGTTATTTTGTATCTATTAAAACATTAACAAATTTGCTCAAATATTTTTTCTGCCTTTGCAGTTTTATAGTACCAACAAAATTATATGTTTATATAAAGGGAAGACATACATATATATGTATATGTGTGTTATACATATATACATATCTACATGTAGATATGTATATATATATGTGTGTGTGTGTATATGTGTATGTGTATATGTGTGTGTGTGTGTGTGTGTGTATGCTAAACTTAGAGGAGAATAAACAAATAAAATAATTTGAGTCTACTATGTACCAGGCCTATGTTTTGCATTTTTAATATATTATCTCATTTAATCCCTGCATGATAGGAAAATTAAACAAAGAACAATAAGTACTCAAATGTTTGTACTATATTTCAATCTGTTATGTTTTGATTTGCTTTTTTATCCTTCAAATAATATATGAGGTTACAAATAATACATGAGGCTCTGTAGTATATTATGAATTTTATAGTGGTCAAACTGATCTTCAAACTGACACAAATATGAGGAAAAAGTCTGAGTGGAAACAACAGCAGCATTTAAGTCAGATCAGACCTGAGTTGTAATCCTGATGTGTAATCTTGAGCAAATTACTTAATCTTTCTTACCAATAAAACACATACAAATATCTACTTGATAGGGTTGTCTAAATGATTATTTCAAATCATTTATGAAAATTTCTTGACCCATAATAAGTACTCACCCAATAAATATAGGCCCCTTCATTTTATTAGTTGTAATGTTTGGTATTTTAAATGTCTTCTTGGAGAGTTAGCTCCCTTCAAGTATGGGATAACAATTTCTATCCTCAGAGTAATTGTGAGAATTTAAAAAGATTATGTGCGTAAATTCATCTTCATATACAATAAATGGTTATTTCTGCTGTACTTAAGTCAGATCACATGTAGGAAACACTATAAACAGATAAACAATAAACAATATAACATAATATAAGCAGATTTAGAAAACAATAGAATGAGCATTTCCAACTAGGAACCTATGTTATTGATTAAAAGTCATTATTGTTGTAGATATTCTAGATTGAATTGAAAGCAGTCATTACTTCCCTATCCTGACCCTCAAAATAAATGTCTTCAAGTCTGTTTCTATTGTGACCTGGAATCATAAATCTCAGAAGGTTTAAGCAGGGTGAGGCTCTCCTATCAGTAACATTTTTGGTTAAAGGATTGCAAGTGCACTGCTCCAAATGGCTTTTAAGAGTGACCTCATCCTGTACTAGTACTGCCTGATCATTGACAAGTTGAAACAAGACCATTCTGCCCACAGATCCTGGCAAATGGTCCTCATAATTGGATTTTCAGAATTAAGTTATAATTTGGATTTGCATACAAAAAATTACATTTTTATCCACATATGACTAGATATTCTTCAGAAGTCCTCATCTATTGGTTATCGAGTTTAGTCATGTAGTCTCAGGGGGTCATATGTGTCATTCAGCTGCTTATTCCTTGTGCTCATTCATGGCCGATAGAATTCATGACTGGTAGAACGTGTAACCCCTGGCTTGGTCAGAGCTGGGTGGAGCTGTCTGGCTGATTGGGTCCCTTCAACTTTACTGCTTGAAGACTGTTGAGTCTACACACTTCCTTTATTAGTGTCCTGGCCTGATCATTTACCTTCAAACTCTTTTGCCATAAAGGACCTGATGGCTGGCCCTCTACAGCTCATGTCAGCATCTATGCCTCTGAGCACCTTGGAAAAACTAAAATGACTCATGCCTTTAATTGCTTACTAAGCCTTCAAGTTGATATTGCCGCCCCCTAGATAGTTTAAGGAAGGCTCAAGAATGTATCCTTTCCAGAGTTCAAAACTAAGAGCACAGGCAAGAGCCTCTCCCCACGCACCACCTACCAGAAAATCTTACTTCTCAACTTTTAGTGAATTAAACCCATAGAAAGGAAAACTTGGTCATACAACTGATTAGCTCTTTCTTCCTCGTGCCTTTTCTAATTGTGCTGTAATCTCCAGGCAATGGGAAAAACTGAGGTTCTTTTTACCTTCTCTCTGTCAAATCTTTCTTCTGACTCCAAAGCCAATTTAAACCCTGGATATGTTAAATGGGAGTAAAAGAAATTTGGAAAATCCTTTTCCAGAAAAATGGCATTGCTCAAAAAGATACTGTTTTACTTCGTCTGAAACTGCATATTACCTGTATTTTCTCATTATATTCATCTTGTCTTAGTTTCTCTCTATTCTCCTTCTCACATAAGATGCCTCTGGACTAATTAGCTAATTAGGGTAATATTCCTATCCTGAAATCAGAGTAAAAGAGACATATTAATAATCACTTTTAGATGTAATCCTTGGTAAACAAAGTAGATCTTGGCCTTAGTGAGGATCCAGCCTGGAAGCCTTTTTCTTTATTATTACTTTAATCTGGCAGGCACTTATAGGGCTAATAAATAGGGCTAATAGAAAAAACTGCACAGCAATATATTAACATTAGATATCTGTTCTATTCCTATTACAAATAAAATTCATTATTTCTTCTATAAACACTCTCGAGTGTCTACTATGTTCCTGGCACTGTACTACTTGTTGGAAAATTCTGCCCTTGTATTCCAGGATCTTACAGTCTAGTAGGGAAGAGAAACAACACAATTACAATGAATGTAAGGGCTTTTGTAGAATTCTTACATCAATGTGCTGTGAGGCTTGCTCGGGAAGCATACAGTACATTGTCTTCCTTAATTTTTGTGTCCTCTGCTATACTTACTGTAATGCTTTCAATTCAGTTCTGTTGAATTCATTTGAATGCTCCCAAGTGTGACCAACCCAAGCAAGAAAATTTATTAGAATTGAAAAACAGTATTAGTAACTTCTCTTGACGTTTCTAAGAGTTTGAGGTTTTATCCAAGAGAATATGAACCATATCCTAGGTTTTCTCTTTATTGAATTATACTAATGAAGTATCCCTTACTCTATTTAAAACATCCAAATAAATCACATTCAAAAAGTAGAAGGTTCCTGAATATGTTTCACCAACCTCTCTAAAATTTTGAGACTATAATGATGTATTTGCTTGTCTGCTGCTGAGCAAACTTGGAGAAAAGGGGGATTCAAGAAATATTTACCTAACATGAAACTTTAACAGAATTAAATGAGTCTCCAGAAACAGATTCATAGCAAGAATCTACTTTCCAACCAGCAAGTAGGACATCTACTCTGTGATATTAAAAACACCCACCCATTATGGAAACAAATAGAAATCTATTGCTCCCCAGTTGTTTTTCTATTAGAAAAAGTTTTATAGAACAAAGGCACGTTCTTGCAAATTTTCAGTCTCAGAGTCACAAGAATATTCCCAAATAAGAAATTTGCTTAGGAATCTATTTGTTTTCACACTTTTCTAATTAAAAACCTGTCTATGTACTGTAGCTAAATTTAAATGACAAACACTTATCAGAGGTATTTTAAAGTTTTAGTTTTTAGTTTGAGGTTTTTGAATTTTAGCCCTGATATAGAAGGAAATTCTTTGGGGGCTCTAAAACATTCAGTTGCAGAACTTTTTCTTCTTATGTCAACAAAGTTAAAAACAATAGGCAGCAGCAGGTTCGTGTGCAGTAGAGAGTTATTGTTGCAAATCTTTTTACTCCCAAATCTTCTGGTACAGAGATTTCGTAAGGAATAAAAATGAATCAAAATTGGCAGAACATAAAGTACATAATCACAGAACCTAGGCAGCTCCAGAGGCACGTGGCACTTCATGAGCAAATGTAATGAGAGTTTTGGCATTTCACACGGTTGTGCTTCTGCGAAGAAAAATGAATAAGCTCAAAAGAATCAGTTTGAGCCGAAACTAGGTAACAAACCTTTGCATCTGAAGATACATAAGTATAAACTGATATGCTCTTCCTTAAGCTGTTAAATAAATTTGGAACCTGATAACTGGCAGTTTAAAGCAAGAAAGAATAATTAACTTGTTCCTGGGTGGGATTTACTTTCCTGGGGTTTTTATCTCTGCACTGCAGACTCTGTAGTGAATTTTAATAACTCAAATTCTCAAACCTCCAGTCTACCTCATACACACAAATATAAGAGTTAATGTTAAATTCTTTTAAAATATTTTATTGAATTGTTTTGATCATTAGGTATGGTTTTAAGTATGATTTAATTTGTTCACAATTCTCAAATAGAAATTTCTTTAAAGATTTCACTTTTTAGAACATGTAAGTATGGGATATTAAAATTGGAGGAGAAAGCTATGCCCCAAGAATAGTCACATGCATGTCTCTCTCTTAAAGAAATAGGATTAGCAAGCTATTAACAACCCAACAAAGAAGGCAAGAAAAAAATGTTATTACTACACCTGATTGATCAAATGTGCCAAGTCTATGAAATGATTGATTAAATCTCAAAATGATTTGATAAATCTAATTCATTAATCTAAATCTAACTCCAAATCTAAATCTAAAATCTAACACATTTACTTGTTAGATCAATATCCTTACCTACTATTTCTTTTAGCAAGTCACTTTTGCATTCTCATTCTAGAATCATAAGCAACAATATTGAGGCATACAGATGCAGCAACTTGTCCAATCATCTAAAATCAAGAAGGACATGGTACATTTAGAATTCAGAATATCTATCTCCTCAGGCCACTCTAGTATTCACCTCTGTAACTGTCACTTCTTTTCATAAACTGTGTATGTGAAGGAATCTCTCTTGTTCAGCTTTTCTCTGGAGATGCCACAGTTTCTCTCCCCCTCATATCTGATGTCATCCCCAGTGCCTCCAGGGCATGAGAGAGAAAGATGAGTCACCCAATGGGCTCCTGAATGGAAACCAAAGTCACAAAAGCCACAAGGAGAGAGAGGCAGCAGACCTAGGAGGTGTGTAGGTTGAGAGAAGCATCAGGGAGAAACATTCACAATTTTTGTCCATAGAGCTTGTTCTCTCACCTCCTGATCTTTGTGTTATTAACTCTCTGTGGGTGATAGTACCATAGAAAGAGTTGGCCAACTTGCTTTTGAGTCTCAGCTCTGGCACATACCAACTGACTGAACTTTGGAAAACCAATTGAACTTTCTAATTTTCCTTTTCCTTATATCACATTGATAAAAATAATTGTTTGCTTGACCTCATCTGGTTTGTATCTAGATACAATGAGTTCATGTGGAAGTTCAAGAATTTTATAGGTAGAAATTTGTGGTAGAGGTCCTTAGCTTGAGAACTCAAGCCCATTACCATGCAGTGCATCTCTTTCTACAAGGCAAAACTGACGAAGGGAATAAATTCAAGATCACTAAATAAAATAGCATCAAAATAAAGTGGGAAAATATAGTCACAAAGTGCCTAAGAAATGACCCACCTTACTTAGGAAGGATGTTTCTCTTATACTCAAGAATGGGTAATGCAAAATATCAAATGTCATATAATTTCACTTATATGTGGAATCTGGAGAACAGGATAAATGAACAAACAAAGCAGAAACAAACAGATACAGAGACCATTTTGATGGTTGCTAAGTTTGCGGGGGGTTTGGGGTGGACAGGTGAAGGGAGAGGGGGTTAAGGGGTACAATTTGGTAGTTACGAAATAGTCATGAGGATGTAGGGTATAGCAAAGGTAATAGAGTCAGTAGTATTGTAATAACTATGTGTGGTGTCAGATGGGTACTGGATTTATCTGGGTGATCACTTCATAAATTATGTAAATGTTTAATCACTGTGTTGTACACTGAAACTAATATGATATTGTATATCAACTGTAATTTAAAAATAAAAAATATTTTAAAAAAGAATGGGTAATGAGTTTCTGGAATTAGAGCTTTCTATTCCTAACCACTGGTGAATAAGAATCACCAAATTCTTATTCTTTGGGTTTCTTTTTTGTAGACTCCATACAGATCACTAATTTCTTGGTAGCAAATTTCCTACTAGATCCTCTGATAATTATCTATGACCCAGTTACTACCAATTACTACTAGTACTATTTATCAGATACCTGATACTTACTAGTCATGTAGACCAGTGCAGTTGTAGATAACAGTTTTATCATATTTGTTAAAGTAAAACTCCTCTACCTGAAAATGCATTCTATTATGTTAAATGGAGACTTGGAAAGGTCACTACCATCTAACGAAATGAGTTCCTCCTGTGAAAGGGTAACCTCATCCATTACTACCTCCAATTTCAGAGTCATTTTTTCCTGACCTTATCCCTGCCTTATCGTGCCCACATGTACTGATTACGAAAAGGGGAAAGTCTTCTATCTATAGGCCGGTTCAAATGTTAACACCGTTGAGAGTTATATGATTTTGACCCGCACAGGACAAGGAAACACATGATAGATACTATTAATAAAGCGCATGTGAGGAAAACAAAGCCCCACATCTCTGACTTCAGCGCAGTGGTCCCCAACCTGTTTGACACCAGGGACTGACGCTTCTATGAGAATCTCATGCCTGATGATCTGAGGTGGAGCTGAGGCACTGATGCTAGTGCTGGGGAGCGGCTGCAAATACAGATGAAGCTTCGCTCACTGGAAGTTAGCTCACCTCCCGCTACGTGGCCTGGTTCCTAATAGGCCATAGACTGGTACTGGTCTGTGGCCCAGGGGTTGAGGACCCCTGTTGTAGGGAATGTAAAAGGCATGAGAACTTCGAGGTGCCAATTAATTAGTAAGTTTCTGAATGTGCTGGTGGTTAAGACCTCTTGTAGACAAAAGCCTGCATAGCTATTGGCACGGCCACCTTAACAGCAGAATTTTAGGTACTACCACACGATTGGCAAGTTATTTAGTAATCCTCACCTTGTACCCCTCTCCTCCAAGTCTCATCATTAGTGGAACTTCCTAGGATGTGGGAAGGCGCATAAAGGGAGAAAGAGTCACTCAAACCCAGTAAAATTCTTTGAGCCTAATCCTCTGTAGATTCACCTGGAACTAGAAAAATGAGGTGGTTATGCTACATTTTTCAGCACTTCTCTGCAATTTCGATGTGCTGTTTCTTCCTCCAACAATGGCATCTGTTATGTAATTGTTAAAGCCCAACTAAAGCCATATTTTTCCCTTAAACTCTTCCTAACATCCTCGATGTCACCCCAATTGGGCTCTTCCCTCATATTCTGCAGGATGTATGACTATGTCTTAATTTAGGCCATAATTTCACTATCATGAAACTTTTACAAATTATCTATATGCATCTCCAATTAGAACAAAACAATTTAAATGCAACATAATCTAACCTGAGATCTCTCAACTATAGCACTATTAACATTGTAGGCTGAATAATTTTTTGTTGTGGGGGACGTCCTGTGCATTATAGAGTGTTTAGCAGCATCCTTGGCTTCTACCTACTAGGTGCCAGTAGCATTCCCCAGTTGTGGCAATCGAAAATGTCTCTAGACATTGCCAAATATCTCCTGGGGTGGGGCGGGGGGCGGTAAGGGGGCTTGCCTTTGGTTGAGAACCACTGATCTACCCTGATGCTGGAATATTTTTTTATATTTGTTATTAAAAATAAAATTAAATTTATTTTTAATTTTTTTTAACCAATGCGACACTTGATTCTATTGACCATACTTTTCATTCTGAAATAGTAGAGGCTGATTGTTTGCACATATCTGTAGATGACTACAGCCTTTAGGGGCCTAGAATTTCTGAGCGGGACACCAGAGGGCTGAGCCCAGATTTCTGGGAAGTGTTCAGGTTCTTCCTTCAGATCATTAACTGGTCAGAAGACTTTAACAGCAAGGAAGACCAGTGAGAGATGACAATTGCTCCCTTAAAATCCAGGTGGATGGCTGAGCATCTTGGCTAAAACTGCTTTGGCTTAAAAGTCAGATGAAGCTTTAGAACTGTTGATGCCACAAGCTTCCTCTTGGTGTTACTCCTGCTAGCCCCAGAGAATTCTGCTCCATCAGTGTTCCTGCTGCTGTCTCATAGAATCTCCTCCTCGCAACACCTACTCCAGAGTACAACCTCAGCCTCGGTCACCAGTGGTACCTAACCTATTGGGACCTGGAGCATATGATAAAGTAACCCCCAGTCCCCGCTCTTGGCTACAGGGCTCAGGTGACTGAGCCTTCCAGTTATAACTTCTTGAATTGAATCCCCATAAAACTCAATACTGACTTAAATGGTGTATCACTCACTGATGAGCTGGTTAATGGCTAAGCCCAGGAAATATGTTAGATCTTTTGTGACGACCATATGTCCCTGGTTGATCATTAAGGTCAGAGTCAGCGGGCTATTTGCTTTATCCCACTCAGGAGCTCCAGGCTCTTGGAGTCCCAGAATTTCTTTCCAGATTCTATTCATAGTACCATTCTGTCTGGACACTTAACACTAAAGACATATCTGTTCATTCCTATTCCTGAACACCCTAAAGAAAGTAGGTCGGCTTGCTGTGTTTTAATTGGAAGGCATCTTGTGAGTCTTTGGAAAAGAAGCCAAGTAAATGCTTGTTGTTGTTAGGGTAATTATTTCCTAAAGAATGCACACACTTTGGCTTTGCCAACCAAATCACTCCACAAGACACTTAATTTAAACCTCCATTTTATCTTATTTGTTGAAATTAAATAACAGGAGGAGAGCTTATTTTAACTGTTTCTTAAAAACAGGCTAGAAAGGGAAGTCCAGAGCTTTTAGACATAATTCCAACAAATGAAAGTTTGCTTTACAATGATCTTCATTTCAAATTATTGTTGTTTTATTAAAATAAATGTATACATGAATATATAACGCTGAGTAATAATATAGAGAGCACTTATACTTCCTTTAATGTGTTTTGTTTATTTACATACTTTTTAATTATGCACACCATTGTCTTCTCGTAATAGAAAAAAAGAAATCAAAACTAGACTGAGGGAAAAAATACTTTCCTAACCCCAGCTTAATCATAAAGTTTTGCAGTCATTTCTATGTGGGATCACATAAAGTGTTTCTTTAGAATAACATATTTCTCCATGTGGCCTGTTTTAAGTGGATTTCTTCCAGCAGAGTGAGCCGGATGGTATTTTTCATGACATTAGGAGTCTCCAAAAGGAACAATGCAAGAATGAGAAGGAAAAAGAAAAGGAAGAATGTATTGATTAGCTCACCACAAATTATCCAGAGATAATTGGACAGCAATCCACCAAGTAATTGAAAACAGCAGTTAACAGCTTTTAATTTTATGGAAATCTTTGGTCTTGCAGACAAATATGGTAAGAAAAATACTTTTAAAATTATTCATCAAGATTTTCTTTTTTTCTTTTTTTTTCTTTTAGAAATCTCTTAGGGCTTTGCCAGTCTCACTCAGTTTCCGATATTAAGTCACCCTGAGTGTCAACTGCTCCTTGCCAACAAGTTTTAGAGGAGTTCTTGTTAATCACCCTATCTGTTCTGCTATTGTAGTGCTGGTGGAAAGTGATCAGCTGTCTTGTGGATGGACTGAAAAAGAGGCACTTTTAAAAAACGCTGGAACCGCTCAGGTTAATGTTCACCAAAGTCTTTCCCAGAAAGTGGGAAGCAATGTCAAATAGAGGAATTTAGACTGTTCTATGATCAACCAGGCTTAAAGGGAAACAAAAATTTTGGGTCATTTCATAAATACTCTTATTTGAACATTTCATAGGCAAAATAGCGGCAATTTGATCTTGCTTGACAAGAAGGATTAATAAATGACTCTTGCGCTTTTCATTTTTAAGAGCCAAAGGACAAACATTCGTGGTTTTTTAAATTTAGTGAAGAGGTATCGACAAGTGTTGATTATTTTTCACTCAATATAACTTCATTTATAAAAAATTAGAATGTGCTATCACTAGTAGTGTTTCTGTACCAGAATATGTGCTAAGGGCTTTAGGTTAGTATATGAAAACTAGAAGCTAAGTTAAAAGAGGTTTCTTTAGAGTTATCAGCTAAAATATACAGTGACCAGTTAAATTTGGACTTCAAATAGACAAAGGATACGTTTTACATAAGTATATCCTAATTATTATGTGAGACATACTTATACTAGAAAAAAATATATTTTTTTGTTCATCTGAAATTTAAATTTAACTGGGATTTCTATATATTTACTTCCTAAATCTGGCAACTCTATTGTTGGACCTTATAGGTTAAATTCACAATATGATGAAATTGGGTCCACAACATTTTAGAGACTGATGCTATACTTTCTAAGTTCACAGATATTGGATCCATGGTTGAATTACGTTAACCAAGTTCATAAAAGTCTATTTATTCACAGTAAAAATGCAAATAACAGGTCACTGAATACCTATAAGCACATCGATACCACATGTAGTCAGGTAAAAGTAGTTTTTAGGCACAAGATGCTCATTGGAATATGTGAACGTTTTATGGTTTAAGGCTAAAATAGGCTGAAGGATTAATCCCCCCACTAGGGAGCTTGGCAATAGGATCTTAGTATTTTAAAAAATTTTCTGGCTTACATTCTCTCTTTCCTGAAAGTGCCCAGATGGGTTCTGCTGATATTTGTCTCTGCGACTCCTTTTTCTAAGCTCCCTTGGGTTGTCTAACCCCCTACCTCAGAGTGACACATCCTTCCGTTAGCTGTATTAATAGCTCCAGTAATATTACGTCAATTCTTGCTGCTAAAACTGTTTTTAGCCATTATGTGATGATTGTAAAGTTTAACTCAAAAGACAATCATATTTTTTTTACTTCTAGATTTGTGAAGAACTTCTCACTGTATTCTTCATACACTTACTGAATTTACTAGACAGCTAGAATTATTAATACCATTCTCTCTAAATAAGGGTGACATTGATAATATTTTGTTTCAAGCTAAGTTTTTATTGGTATAATCTCATTTAATGTTCCCTAAAATCTCAAGAGGAAGTTTACACAGTTATACAGAGAAGAACAAGTAATTAAATCCAAGTGTGTTTGATTGGACTCTACTATACTTCTGTAGCACTAATTCTCACTTTGAAGTAAAATATTCACTATGCATTAATACATTAAATGAATTCAAGTTCTCCTGTGGCTGACCTATCATAGGAGTCTTAAATAAGTCTTGGCTAATGATCACACTGATACTGTAAAGAAATGAGTATAGGCTTTGGAATAATAAAGACCTAGAGTAGAACCATACTTTGTTACTGGGGCAGGGATAAAGGGCAGGGAGACCAACTTAGACATTTTGTGGGCTGAATTATGTTCCCCCAAATTCATATGTTGAAGTCCTAAACTTCAGTATCTTAAAATGTGATTATATTTGGAAATAAGGTCTTTAAAGAGGTAATTAAGTTCAAATAAGGCCATTCCCTGACCCTAATCCAATATGAGTGGATATTAGAACACAGACATACACAAAAGGAAGACCGTGTGAAGACAAAGGGGGAAGATAGCCATCTGTAAGCCAAAGAGAGAAGCCTCAGAAAAAAACAACCCTGATGACACCTTATGCTTGTCCAAAACTGTGGGAACCTCCACAATTATGGGAACATAAATTTCTGTTGTCTAAGGCATTCAGTCTGTTGTTTTCTTAAGGCAGCCCCAGTAAATGAATACAGACATGCTTCTTAACAGCTTAGATGTGAATTTTTCATTTTTAAAAGAGGCAAAATTCCCATGGGTTTGATGTGATCATTAAATAATTAAGTGCCTAGCATGATGCTTTGAAGAATAAAGTAGCCCAATAAATGTAAAAACTATCTCTTTCACTTATGTTCACAACATGAAACAGCATATTCATTAATTATCCTTGGCAAATTCATTAAGGATCTGTTAGGTGCAAATACACAAATCAATATCAGATTCCAACAGTTTTTATTCTGATTAAGAATGGGAGGTCAATGTTTATTATCCCCAACTGGTGCTTTATACACTATATTTTGTTGATTCTACAATGTACATTTTAAAATAAACTTTTACTTTTATAACAGTTTTATATTTACATAAAAATCACAAAAGTAGTACTGATTGTTCCCATATATTCCACACACAGTTTTGCCTATTATTAACATCTTATATTAGTACAGTACATTTGTTACAACTAGTGAACCACTATTGATTCATTGTTAATAACTGAAGTCCATACTTTATTTCACTTTTATATTTTTCTCTTCCAGGACTCCATGTAGCATTTAGTTACCATGTCTCTTTAGGTTCTTCTTGGCTGTGATAATTTCTCAGATTTTTTTTGTTTTGTTTTTGATGACTCTGATTGTCTTCTGGAGTACTGGTCAGGTTTATTGTAAGTTGCCTTCTTTTGGGATGTGCGTGACATCTTCCTCATGATTAAAATGGAATTATGCAAAAGGAAGATCGCAGAGGTAAAGTCTCATTTTCATCATGATGTATTATGAATATGTACTATTGCTATGACTTATCACTGTTGTTGATGTTGATCTCCTGATGAGATAGTGTTATTCAGATTTCTATACCGAAGTATGTTCCTTCTTACCCTTTTCCACACAATATCTTTTAGAAGGAAGTCACTATGTGCAACCTACACTCAAGAAGTAGGAAGATAGGCTCCATCTTCTTGAGGGTAGAGAATCTATGTACATTATTTTGAGTTTTCCTATATGGGAGATATGTCTTTTTTTCGACTTATTTATTCAGTCATTTGTATCAGTATAGACTCATGCATTTTCATTTTATACTTTGGGTTACACAATACTCTTTTACTTATTTTGTTGCTCAAATTGTTCTGACTTTGACGTTTGGGAGTTTTCAGATGGCCCCTGTGTTCCTTTAACATTTCCTGTCATTATGATCATTTTTTTTCCGAGCAGTAATTATCATCCCCAGTTGATGCCTTACATACTGTATTTTGTTCATACTATAATGCACATTCTTTTCATCTCTGAAATTGGTACAACTAACAACATCATACAATTATAATTAGTAGTGTTTTCTCTTCCTTAGTCATGCATAAAATAATAGGTGCCTTCAATCAATGACATCGTAGATTAAATGAAAGTAAGAAATTGCTAAGCAATAATAAACAATTTTCCAGAATATTGTTTTCAATTTTGAGTATCCTTGCCCAGTCAAGCTTTGAAATTTTACAGAGATCATTTTCTTCAGAGGTTGTCATTGTTTTCATATTTTCTCTTTGTTGTAGATGGGCTGCTTTTTCTCTGTTATTTATTTGAATGTATATGCACTGATCTATTAAGACAAAGAATTTGTCTTCAGATATATGAATGTCAGCAACAGTCATTTCTTTATTCTTTCAATTATTTTTATGATTTAAGTATTCTTAACATCACAATGTCAATTTTAAGGCCATTCTTTGGGAGGTGAAACTATATGATTAAACCAGTAATAAATAGGATATATTTCATTATCCTTGTCATTTCCATTTCAGTAATATATTCAGTGTGGATAGTGGGATATTAATTTGCTTGTATTAGAATTTTATTAATTCCTATCACTTACAAACAAAAAGATGCATTATTTTGTCTGGCTTGATAGCTGAACTCAGTTATTTTAAGTCCTTTTATTCATTTGCTAATACATTTTTAAGCACCATCCATGTGTCTTGCTCTAGGCTCATAGGTTTCTGTGTTTGGCCCTTAAGAAGCTAATATAACTTTAAGATTTAAAGATTGTCTAGGGTACATTTATTTAATTATATTTCATAATAAATACAAAATATTTTTAACACATTGCCTCTGAAAATTATAGCAAATGACAGATTGGTGAAAATTTGAATAGTGTATTTCAGTCTTTCTTAAATAACTTCCCAGAGGAAAGTTTTACAAAGATCAGGTAAACTGAATTTTGCAATACCAATTAACCTTTTAAGTACCACTATCAAATAAAATATAAATCTTCACATGATATACAGGAAATTGAGGCTTAGAAGGAGGCTTAAGTATAATTTAATGGCAGACCAGCAATCAACATGTCCAGCTCTCATACCTTAGTATAACCCTCATAAACTGGGCCATATGCTGATAATCTGTATATTCACCAATTGTGTAAAGGTAATTTAGCATATGAGCAAATAAATCACCCAGCACATCTGATGCTTTTAAAACAACAAAGATGATGTGTACTCTTTTATAGTATTAATAATATTTGTCATCAAACACATTTAAAGCCCCTTCTGATAGAATCTAGTAGTTACTGAAGGTTTATCCTTCAAACATTCGTGACAAAAATGTACTAAAATTGAAATCTTTATCATAAAAGACTCCATCAATATTCAATTATGTAGTGCCTTTGCAAAAATACAATCCAATAAAGCAAAACAAAATTTTAATCTAGTGCAATAATTAGATCTTTTTGTTGAGCAACAAAAGATTTTTTTTAGTACTTAAATGGCATATTCAATTTCCAAAGCACTTTATGTTCATTAATTATTCCTCTAAAAACCCAATGAGGGAGGTGGTTTGTACAATTTTCAATGATGTTAGTTTGCTTCAAATTTAGGGATAAGAAGCAAGGATAAAAGTAATTTAACTAATGCAAGAAATGGTGTATCTGCAAAATACACACCTGAGAGTAGATCAGCCTGTTGCTATTATTGTCAATTTTTTGTCATATTAGAGTCTCTCATATGGCACACTCCAGAATAACTTTCTATCAGAAATTAATTTTTCATGTTACATTGCTGTTACCACACTATGTATGAAAATTCCAATCAACTTCATACCCCCAAATAATTAACTAATTATATTGCAGAAAATATATGATTCCAAATTGATTTCAATAATGGAGGTAGAAATCAATGTCACCCAAAAAGCATGTACAGGGCTTTAAGTTATTTTCTTTTAATGATTTTAGCTGGCCCAATTGCATTTTTATATATAATATTGATTGAGATCAGTGATACTGTAATACTATGTATAGGGTTCGAGATGTTTGTTAATGATTTTACCTGGCTAATTGTATTGCTCATGTGCAGCATCGATTGCCAACACCCCACAGAACAAAGAGACAAATTTCAGTCTGTAAGAGGTTTTGAACACTAAGGATTAGTACAAGTTTACATTTTTATTGGTGTAGGTCTCAAATCAGTTTTTATTCTGTTTGCTTAAAGGAATCTTAAAATTTAAAAACATACCTGAGACAGTTTTTATAAATAATATATACTCCAGAGAGAAATCTGGATTAATTATTCAATACAACTATTTATACATAATCTCCTCTCCCTGTATGTATTTAAGTACATTTAAAATTGCTCAAATAAGCATGTTGGTAATAAAGAACAAGTTATTAATAGATGTAAAGACATATTGTCTGTGAATATTTGTATATCTGTCTTTGAGAAACATACATTTTAGCTTAGTGAAAAGTACAGATAATAGAATTCTATAGATGGCTTATAATTTACTTGATATAAACAGTGAATGTTACCTTGGAAGAAAAGAAAATTTCATTTCACCATATATTTTACCATTATTAACTAATAATTTTATTCTCTGGTTGAACCACTGAAGGCATTAGGCAGGAATTTTAGACTATCCTCTATTAAGAATCACCTAGAACACTTGTTAAAACATCAAATTTAAGAGCAAAATGATGCAGCCTCTCTAGAAAACAATTTGGTCGTTTCTTATAAAGTTAGATGTACATTTTCCATAAGAGCAATCCCACTCTTAGATATTTACTCCGTGGAAGTGAAAATATGATCTCACAAAAAACTGTCCATAAACGTATATAGTAGCTTTATTCCATAATTATCAAAAGCTGGAAAGAACCTGAATGTCCTGTAATGGATGAAGGAATAGACAAGCCCTGCTACATCCACACAGTAAAATACTATTCAGCAATAGAAGGGAAGAGACAAGGACAGATACAATGACAATATGAATCTCAAAGGCATTATTAGGAGGTAAAGGAGACAGTCTCAAAATGTAGTATGCTGTATATTTACAATTATTTATAGTCCTGACAAAAACACAACTTTAGTAATGGAAAACAGACCACGATGATTGCCAACAATTAGGAATGGAGATATGACCACAAAGGGATAGCATGAGGGACATTTTGGGAGGGGGTGGAGTTCTGGAACTGTTCTGTATCCTGATTATATTTATGGTCACATTGATCTCTACATGTGTTAAAGCTCATAGAACTGTACAACAACAAAAAGATCAATGTTATCATATATGAAAACAATAAAATTCCAGGCTTTCATTCTCAAATATTTCACTCAGGAGGTCTGAGGTAAGTCCTATCTAAATTTAACACATACATACATATGCACATTCAGGTAGTTCTCACAAAAGTGAGTCATACTTTAAGAAACATCACTTTAGCAGAATGTGGCAATAGATTGAAAGATTGGAGTACAGAATCCTCCCAATTGATAGCTGTATGACTTTGCATGCTGTTATAGGTTAAACGGTGTCCCCCTACAAAAACAAACAAACAAACAAACAAACAAACAAACAAACAAAACCTCTCACAAATATGTTGGAGTTCCAACCCTCAGTAACTCAGAACATGACCTTATTTGAAGATTGAATCTTTATAAAAATGCATGAGATAAAAGGAGGTCATTAGGTCAGGCCCTAATCCAATATGACTTGTGCCCTTCTTTTATTAAAGACTTTATTTTTTTAGAGAATTTTTAGGCTCACAACAAAATTGAGACAGAGATTTCTTATTTGTTCTCTGCCCCCACACATGCATAGTCTCCTCCATTATCAACATCACTCACCAGAATGGTACATTTTTTACCGAGGATGAACCTACATTGACACATCATAAGTAACCAAAGTCCGTGGTCTACCTTAAGGTTAATGTCAGGTGTTGTACATTCTACAGGTTTGAACAAATGTATAATGATGTATATCCATCATTATACTATCATACAAACCCTAGAAGGGTCTCAGAGATCCACAGTTTAAACCTTGAGAATGAGAAATCATTGTTATTCACTTTGAAGTTTAGATTGCTATAATTTTGCAACTAATAAAATTTTAGGCATAAAAAGTCTAAGTGATGATGCCTCCTCATTTTATAGATGCAGATAGAGACATGGAGAGGCTTTATGTAATTACATTGTGAGTTCATTCATTTATTTATTTTAGTATTTATGGAACACCAACATGTGCAAATCTAGGGGAAAAGAAACAACTCTTCACTTAGTGCTCTTTCTACATACTGAATGCATTCTGCTGTCTAGTAACAGGAACTTCTACCTACTTTTGCTTTGATTAGTCCTTTTTTCCTTTATTCCCTTGTAATCAAGCTTTTTAAAAAATGACCAAATTGGTACCATATGACAAAGAAATACAACTTACAGTGGTTTTTGTCCTTAAACTACAAGTAGAAATTCTTCCTGTTTTATGAGCTTATTTGTGAAATTAAATATTAGGATTTGAGGAACTGTGGCAGAGACATTTGCTTCTTTTTGAATATCGACAAATCTTCTTAATTTCCCAGTTCCTATGATGTTATGGGGTCAATGTGACAGCTATATAAGTAGACACGCCAAGGGTCCCTTTTAAACCAAAGCATTTTACAAGCTGGTGCACTGGAATAACCTAGCTCTCCCTTCTCTTGCATAGACACACACAGAAGCTTCAAAAAGAGGTATCAAGCTATATTTTGGAACAAATATGGATTTTTGACTTACTGAAATTAGGAACTTGATTAAAGAAGTTTGTAGACATTGAATGAGATGTAAACTTTTGTTGAGTTCAGCCTCTGAGAATTTATTTATTACTACAATGTAGCTTAGCTTTTTCTAATTAATATAAGGGTAAAACTAAGAAGATTAATTCAATATGATTAGAAGTAACCAAATGTATTGTTTAATTAAGTGTTTTGAGCCTGATAACAGCTCTAATTCCCAATATAGCTGCTTTCTCTTTTCTTCTGGGGGAAGAGGAAAATAAGATGAATCATAGACCAAAATATTGTACCTTCTATAATGAACAAGGTAGAGCAATAACCCCCCACAGTTTCAAAAATAAAGAAGAAATTAAACACAAACAGGATCATCAAAACAGATTGTGTTTAAACTCTTGCTTCACTTTTTAATAGTGTAAGAATTCTAAGTTTTCATTAACTGTATCAAATTCATGATAAGGATGAGCTATTAGATTACCATATTGGGAACAAAATAAAGCAAACAATAAACAAAACCTGCTGACTAACATCAAGGCTATAACTTTTCTCATCAACTGACAGAGGGCAAATAAATATTACGTTCTTTTGTGAAAGAGGTGTTAATGTTGTTTAACTAAATTACAAATTAGTCACTGAAACAAGCAGAGAGCCAGCCAAAGTTCATTGAATGAATGTGTTCTTAATCATGAGGGAATCCTTAAGGCAGAGAAGTCATCTAAGCCTTTTCACCTGAGTTACTTCATATGTGATAAGGGAATTAGTCTGAGACGAGGCTGAAGAAGGGGGCAGGAATCCCATTATACGGGACTTTGGAACCCTGTGTAAACACTAAAGATATTATTCTAAAAGCAACAAAGAGACATTAAATCATAGTATTCAAAGATAATGGACTTTTACATACATTTTTTACAAGATGATAGCTGCAAGGGAATATGTTTGGGCCTAGAAGTTAAGAAAAGATGGCTTGGCAAGAGTGGAGTCGGGGAGACTATGAGATCATTTCAACACTCCTGAAGTAAGCTTGTGGAGATTAAACATAAAATGAGAGGAGTGGCTGACAGATTAAAAATACATGTTTGTCATGGAACAATAAGATTTGCATTATATTGAAGAGATAAGGTAAAATTTCTCCTCAAAGATAAATTTCAAGGTGCTTCTTAAACTTTTCTCTTGAAAAGTGTATAGTGTTGGCGCTTACTCCATTAGATGAGAAAGAATAATGGAGGAATGTCTTGTGGAGGGAGCTTGGATAATAGAAATTCAGAATTCTATTTGGACATACTATTGAGCTGCATAATAGACCTGATATTGTGCTCTCAGTTCATAGAAATTTTCTAAGTGGGAATGGCAATTCCTCCCAAGTCTGTGTGGCCTTTCTTTTTATGCCAGTAGCATTCTGGATATATCTCTGTCACCTATCGCCCTGTCTTGTGATGACTGCATCGATTATTCAGGCCCCACTAGTCTGCGTGAGCTCCTGAAGAGCAGCTTTATATCTCTAGGCAGGACTCAATGCCTAGCTAAAGTAATGGCCCAAAAAATGCTCTTTGAATAAATGAATGTATTGATGTTGGGTATTTAGCTTATCATTTCTATATCTAAGGATTCCATTCTCTATTACAGCAGTGTCTTCAGTGAAGATAACTAGAGTCTTCTCCAGTGTCCCCAATAATTTATTATTGATGGCTTCTTTCCTTTCATGTATATCCAATCAATGTTACCAGTAATTTTATCAAGAAATTCAAAATTCTAATCTGGCCATCAAAAGACAACTATTTTCCTGTGGTCCTTGGAGAAGATGATTGAGTAGGGTATAGTACAGCGAGGAGGCCTGGAAATATAAAATTTCTGCTTAATGTATGCAGTTGGAGGGGATGTTGTGCTTCTTCAGGATGGGAAACGTGGCCCTTATAGTGGAGGAGTAGAAGTGACCTTACAGTGAATTGTCTTAGAGAGAATTGCCAAAACACATTATCTAGTTATTAATCAAGAAGGGGTAAGGCAGCTTGAAATAAGGGATTTATGTTAAAATTGGGGCAGAAAACCTTGCTGGTATGCAACTTTTGTTTTTTTATATGGAGATTCACAATGCTGTTAAAGACTCTGGGAAGTCTCAAAGACTCCTTTTTAACTCCAACTGACACAGAATTTTTGGATTTTTTTTTAATTTCACGATATTTTTTATTTTTAATGACACTTTTAAAGTGCCTTAGAACTAATGTTTTAGAACATGTCAAACTGTCACAATAGTGTCAGTAATTGATGAAAAGGCAGACCCAGGTCAAGAACCCATGCGGTTTAATGTAAGTGAAGGATATAATTGATATCTCCACAGAATGCGGGCACAACATCACTGACTTCACAGCCACACCACAGGGCCAAGTGTCAATAATTCTACCTGTTTAAAATGAGGATTGCATTAAGCCCTAAGAATAGCCCTTCTGAACTCCCACACACTGGCTCCACACCTGCCTGCTTATCAGGTGGAATGCCCTGGAAAAATCTTTACTTCAGTCCCAAAGGTTTAGTACCCAGGTATACACGTCTCTTGCCATGCCCGAGGCCTTCTCTTGCAATCCAGCCACTGTCCTTAGATCAATAACTCACAGTATTAACAAAACAGGCTCATCTTTCTTTGTCATTGTAAGGTATTTTCTACATCTCAGCCAGAGTCAAACCAATGCTCCTCACTAATGTTTCAATAACTACTTGAATTATTCAATAAGAAAAGAATATTGTTCTAATTAAGTCAGTCTACTTTCCTTAAATAAATGACAACTCCTCCTTTTATCTGGGAAAAACTGGGTTATATTAAATTAATTCATATTGTTGTATATGACCTTCTCTAACTATAATCTAGCATTATTATGGACTAATGAACTTTCCCAAACTCAATTGGTTCAAATTAACTACATTTGTTGTTTTCCTTTAAATTCTCAAATGGTCAGCATTAGGAAACTAGTGGCATTCGTTCTTGGTGTATCACTTTATTTTTTCTAACATGGCCACCCACCTATCCTTTCATCCCTCTGAAAGCTTCTTGTTTTTGGCTAATAAGACATCGCAGATGATCTGAACTTTTCTTGTCCCAAAAGATAGAATCAGATAGTCTCTAAGCCTTATTTTTTTTTAGTGGAGAATGCTATTCTTGACCCAAATCTCCAGCTAGAAATAAACAAGTGTACGTGTACACACTAGATAGGACAGGGGACAGAGGGGCTATTAGAACTCTCTTAACAAAGCACACAGCCATTTTCTCAAAAAGTCATGAGTCATGTTGGTGCTTCTAACAGATATCTTTTGGGTTTTTTTTGCAGTATTATACATTGACAGAAGTATGGCATATGTGTAGGGTATGAAGAATATGTCCATTTTAAGAAATAGAACATACCATTACCTTAAAATCTTGTGTGAGCTTTTCTGATCTCAGCCCACCCCCTCTTCCAGCATCTGAGACAGTCGCTATTCTGAAGTTTGTGTTATCATACCCTTACTTTTTAAAACTAGTTTTACCACGTATTCCTAGCAATGTTTCCCTACACAATGCATTTTTAGCTTTATCTATTTATAAGCTTTATAGAATATACTTTTCTGGAACTTCATTTTTGTTCCGCATTATTCTTGAGATTTATCCTCATTAACACATACAGCCGAAAGTCAATCATTTTCACTGCTATATAGACTCGTTACTGTCTGACAGTGCGATAGTTTATTTATTCCCTAGTAGATGGAAGCTGTGGTTCTTACTGATGTTTTCATCTTACAAATGTTGCTGTTATGAACATTGCTGTACTTATCTCTGGGTATACATGCATCAACTAATTTCTTTAGGATATGTCTCAAAAATGGAATTCCTACAATAAAAATATATGCCCATTTTAAACTTTTTTTAGATGCAATCAATGTTTGAGAACGTATTTTTAAATTTTATATTTTCTATAAGCAAGGTATAAAGTGTCCACTTGCTTCCTATTTATGACAATACTTGTCTATCTTTGCCATGTCTGTTAATGAGATAAATGTGAAATGACATTCTGAATATTGGTTAGGTGGAGCACCTTTTCCTATACTTCTTAACCATTCAAATTTTCTCTTCTATGAAGTGTTTGTGTTTCAATAGCGAAGTGCTCCAATCTCATTCTTAGTTCTTCAGGAATAACTGTGCTTTTCTGTGTAAATTTTAGACTCAGCTAGTCAAGTTCCATTGCAATGATTTGTTAGGAATTTGAATAAAATGATACTGGATATATAACTAACTCGTTACATTTTATAACAGTGTCTTTTTATCCATAAACATATATTTTCATTTATTAGATCTTTAATATCTTTCAATACAATGTAAAATTTATAAATGTCTCTGTAAATACCTTCAATGTTTTGTCTAATTTTTTCTAGGTACTTAACATTTTATTCTGTTTTCCATTGTATGTTTTTATAAGTTACACTTTTTTGGTTTTTAGAAATGCAATTGTCTTTGATTTTGTAACCAGGAATATTGTTAAACCACCTCAATAGTTTTAATATGTCAACTATGGGTTCTTTTGATTTTTCTACATAGACCGTGAATAATGATGGTTTTGTTTTTTCCTCCTCAATCTTTTTTACTTTTTATTTCCTTTTCAAGCCTTACTTCACTAGCTAGGACATCTAATTCAATGTTGAATAAAAGTAGTGACAGTAGTCATTCTTTTATTGTTTCTAATCTGCAATGGAAAAATTTAGTAATAACTATGTATGGTGTCAGATGAGTACTAGATTTATAGGAGTAATCACTCTGTAAATTATATTTGTATCTAATTACTATGTTGTACACCTGAAACTAATATAATATTATATGTAAACTACAATTGAAAAACAAATAAAAATATAAAGTGGAATAAGTTAAACAATTCTTTATTAATGTGATGTGTCTATAGATTTATCTAAAAGTATAATTTATCTGGTTATGGAGGTTCCTTATGCATAAAAACACAATTTAAAGTAAAAAAATTTTATGAGGACCCTTAAACATATGAAAAGATGCTCAATTTTCTCATGATCAAAGAAATGAAAATTAAAGCATTTATTGTCTGTCAGATTCATAAATATTAAAAAATAAAACTACATAATTTGTGATGAGACTATTAGGAAATAGAAACTGCCATATATTGATGCTGAGAATATAAATTCTTTTTGAAGATACAATAGACAGAATGTTTGTTTCTCCCTCAAATTCATATACTAAAATGCTGCCCCCAATGTGATGGCATTAGAAGTTGGGGCCTTGGGAGGTGATTAGGTCATGAAAGTGAAGCCTTTATGAATGGAATTAGTACCTTATAAAAGGACTCCAGAGAACACCCTCACTTGCTTTCCTGCCATTTGAGAATACAAATAGTTGTCAGTCTGCAGTCTGGAGGAAGTTTCTCACTAGAATCTGACAGTGCTAGCACACTGCTTTAGCCTTCGGAACTGTGAGAAATAAATGCTTATTGATTAAGCCCCCCATCCTATGGTAATTTGTCATAGCAACCCAAATGGACTAAGGCAGAGAGGAATTTAGAAACACCAACTATATTATACATACTCTTATCTTTTAACTCAGCTTTCCTACTATAAGGAATTTATCCTGAAGATATAATTCCAACAATACAGAAATACATATGCAGCACTATGTGAAATTGTAAATTATTAGTAACAATCAAAATATTCATATATATGAGAATGGATGAATAAGCTATAACATATCCACGGAGAAGAGTTCTATGAAGCTGTAAAAATGAAATGATCTCTAGAATGAATTTATTTCCAGGATATATTGTTAAATGGAAAAACTAAAGTGCAAAAGATTATCTATCATACACTATCTTTCATGTAAAAAAGAAAGAGAAACAAGAAAATGTATGTGTACCTGCTTATTTGTGAAAAAAAAATCACAGAAAAGACAAACAAGAAATTAGTGAGTGGTTACTGTAGTAGGCAGATAACAGCTCCCAGAGATTGGTCCATGTCCTAACCCCCAGAACCTGTGAATATTACCTTATTTAGAAAAAGTGGCTTTGCAGATGTGATTAAGAATCTTGATGTGGAGAGATTATCTTGTATTATTTAGGTGGGCCCTAACTGCAATCGCAAGGGAACTTCTAAGAAAGAAGTAGAGTAAGATTTCACACAAATACACGGAGGACAAGACAATGTGAAGACAGAGGCATAGATTGGAGTGATGCTGCTACAACACAAGCAACTCTAAGAATGGTGGTGGCACAGCCACCAGAGCTAGAAGCAGCAAGGAACAGAATGTAAGAGCCTCCAGAGGGAGCGCAGTCCTGCTGACATCTTGGCTTTGGACTTTTGGCCTCTAGAGCTGTGAAAAGAATAAGTTTCAGCTGTTTTAAGCCACGAAGGTTGTGGTAAATTCTTATAGCAGCACCAGAAGACTACTGTAGAGGTGGGTTGGAATGAGGTAGCAAGAATGAAAGATGGAAATGGGGTAGAAGGGATGAGAGGAAGTGAATTTTCTGTGAGCACATCTTTTTCTGCAACTCTGACTTTTTAAAACACGTATAATTAATATAAAAAAATAAATGTATAATTAAAGTCAAGCAGGATGCAGGAGGGTCCCCAAATGGGAAACAAATAGTTTAAAACAGAATCAATTGTATTACAAATGAGTAATGTAACTACACTAAAGGGGTGGGAAGAAAAGAATTAACCTAAATAACTTTGGAAAAGAACATTGTGATAGCATACTTTAAGGCTAAAGAGAAAAACAAAACAAAACAAAACAGAAAACTATATATGAATATTGTGCTCTAGTTAGTAAACTTGTTTTTTCATGGAGGTATGAGTTAGCAATTCTGTGACTAATTGATGTGTGTATAGGGTTAGGTAATAAGCTAATAAGAGCCAGATTTCTCACTATCAGAGGAAGGAATTTACAAGTTAGGAAAGAGAGTGGCTAAAATGAATTCTGAGGTGGGATTGAAATTGACTTTATCAGTATGAATTCATTATTTTTCATATATTTAAATATACATTTATAGTTGCACATGTGTTCATAGATGTATGTGTGTATATATAAATGTTTATTAATTATATTAATATTTATATTTCCTACCTCTTCGCTGAGGGGTCTAAAAGCAACAGTATCTCAGTGACAATGAGTACATCTAGCATCCAGATCTTCATTTTTAAGTATTATTCTCCAATTAAAAAAACAAACAAACAAACAAACAAACAAAAACAATACTCCTTGGAGAATTGTCTGATTCTGAAGCTAGGACAGAGCAAGTACAAGATGAGCCTGGAACATCTTTTCAGTCCAAAAAACACTGGGGACATTTCAAAAGGGCATAGGAGCCAGCTCAGAGTGCTACCCAATGGCCAAAGCTAGAAAAATTTGAGCAATAAAAGAAATAATGAGAGTAATGAACTATAACCTATAGAGTAAAACAAATACTCACAAATTCATAATGATAAATAAATAGTTAAGTAAATATAAGGAGAAAGGAGAGCTCTTTCTCATAGTAGAATTGAAATTATTAAATATAGAAATAATCATGAAAATAAAAGATCACCAGACACCCCAGGATGAGTTTCTGCAGTCAAGCATTATCAATGGATATTGAAATTAGGGGCCAAAAGTATTATGAGAAACAGGATATGTACATAGTCACAGAGAATCTCTCCACAAGATATATGTTTATTTACAAAAGGAGAAATAGTATCTTTGCAATGGAAAGACTTAGCAGACACTACCTTAACCAGCCATTTAAAGAGAACATCCCCATTAGTGAGACATATCAACATAACTTCTGTGGTATTCTTGCCAAAAAAATGCAAAACTTGAATGTAATCATTAAGGGTCATAAAACAAACATAAATTAAGAAATATGTTACAAAATAACTGGCCAGTAGTCTTCAAAAGTATCAAAAGGAAAAAATTATCAAAAATTTCAAAAGGATTGAAAGGGAAGCAAAAAAAAAAGTGAAAAATTGTCTAAGATTAAAAGACAATAAGAAGACATGACAATTAAAGCAATGTGTGATCCTCGACTGAATTTTGGTTTCAGAAAGAGCAAATCGGTGGAACAATTGAAGAAATTTGAATAAGGTCTGTAGATTAGTTAATAGTATTGTGTTGATATTAATTTCTGTGTTTTGATAGTTATACTATCGTTATGTAAGATCTTAACGTTTGGATAAACTGGAAAAGTATGGAGGAATCCTTTTACTATTTTGAAAGTTTTTGGTAAGTTGAACTTGTTTCAGAATGAAAAAAGTTAGAAATTCCCACTTATTCTTTATTTGTTAATAATTTTTATTAAAATATTGAATATTGAATTTTATCCAATGAGCCCCTGCATCTATTATGATGATAATATTTTTTCTTTCATCAATTAATATGTTGAACTACATTATTTGATTTTTTTAGCATTAAATGAAACACAATCTTGGGAAAAAATAACTTTGTCATTAAATGTTATCTTTTTAAACACTGCTGAAATGGCTTGTTTTCTTGTTTGGAATCTTTGCATCTGTATTCCTAAGTGAGATTGGCTGTCATTTTTCTTTCTCATACCGCTCCTGCTTATTTTTTAGTTCCAATTTTGTAACGTCTTCATAAAATGAGTTGGAGGTTTTTCACTCTTCTTTATACTCTGAATTTATGTAAATGCATGGATTTACTATAGTTTATTGTTTTATTATTGATAAATATCTCTCCTCTCAAACGCTATACTTTTGATAATAGTATACTTTCTGATCCCATCGATATTGTACTTGGCCATATGATTTGATTGGGCTAATGGAATGTGAGTGAATGTGATACCATACCACACCAAAGCAGAAGCCATAGTGCAATTGGATGGTTATTCAGGCTCTTTCTTGCTCCTGTGTCCCTTATTTGAGAAAAGCGTATGCAGGATAGGGGAAGAATTAGAAGACGTAAGTAGAAGATGTCAACTCAATGCACAGCTGAGGAGGAGCTACAGAAGAGTTACAACAAGAAAAAGAACATAAGGTAATATGAGCAAGAAATACATATATGCTGGTGTATGCCACTGCCTTTTTAAGATTGTTTCTATGTAGCATAACCTTTCAAAAATTCACTAATACCTATACCCTAAATATTCTGTAGAACATACTGATAAAATTTTCTTTCTGTTAATATTTTAAATGACTAAACTTTCTTAATGTTTATAAGAGTATTCAGATTGTCTATGTTTTCTTAAGTCAATTTGATAAGTGATAAAATTCTTAGAATTACATTTGTATTTTCAAATTTATTGTTATAACATTTTACATACTACCCTTTTTTTATCTTTTTAATGATGATAGAACTTATGTCTTATTTTCTATTTTCTCATGTTACAGATTCAAACATTCTTTCTTTTAACTTTTTTTCATTTAGGGGGAGAAAAGGGTAAGTCTATCTAGGGGTTTGTAAATATTATTAATTTTTTTATTTTTTAAAAAATGAAAGTATTTTTAATAATTAAAAATGTCAGTCAAAGTTCAAATTTTAAATTTAAACATACCTCACAGCAAGTTGTATACACTTTCAACCTAATGTCTACTCATTTCGAAACCTTTACTATTCCACAAAACAATATTATTTCTCATGCATAAGGACCCAATTTCTTGAATACCTACTAGGCACTGGGATATAAAAACAGGAGGCATAACAACTGTCTCTCAAAACCTTATAATCATTATTTTTTCTCATTTTTATTTATTCATTTTTTAATTAAATTTATTGAGGTGACATTGATTAATAAATTTATACATGTTTCAAGTGTACAATTTGATAATACACCATCTGTGTATTACATTGTTTGTTCACCACCCAAAGTCAAATCCCCTTCTGTCACTATGTATTTGACCCCCTTTACCCTTATCTATGTATTTGACCTTCTTTACCTTATGCCCTGTTTTCCTCTGGTAACCATACACTGTTGTCTGTGCCTATGAGAGTCATGTTTTAGCTTTATTGATTTTATTTGGTAGGATTAGTTTTAGATAGCAGTAACAGGAATATTCTAAATAATAGTAGCTTCATAAATTAGAATTTTATCTCTGTTTCACATAAAAGTTCAGAGAGGGCTCTCTGGGGTCAGCAGGTGGCTTTATTCATGATCTTAAGGAAACAAGATCTTTCCAGTACATCCTTTCATTTTTGTCCTCATGGTCCAAAATAAGGGAATAGATATGTAAGAAAAGGGCAAAAAGCATCTAGTATCTCCCTTTTAAGGAAAATTCTCAAAAGTTGCCACAAAGTACATTCACTAACTTCCCACTGAACAAAATCTATTTCCATAACTATAACTGTAATTATTATTCTGGGCCACCATTTGCCCATAGAAATATTGACTGTTTTATTAATAATAAAATAGAACAGATAATAAAGAAAAATAAATAGTACCTGCAACATTGATATTCACTATCAAACATGAATGTTTTTATTTCATTTATTTTCATTATATTTCTTTCTCCAAAATTGAGGTTATCCATGTTTCTCATGTCTTTAATTATAAAAATAGCTAATTAATATTAAAACTTAGGGGGTTAATACAAGTTTTAAGTTGTATATTATAGTTAAAAATACATGATTAGTCATCTAATTTATGTTTTCTCAATTAAATGTGAAAATGGAATAAATGTTAGCTTTACAGCATCCAAGTTCACCCTTTATTTCTTTCAAATATTATGGTATGATAATACTGGTCAACAGGATAAAGACTGGTCATTTTTGGAATTTCAGAAATATTTATTTTCAGGAATTTTTATTTTCATTTTCCTGCTCTTTTAAATTTTCCAAATTTCTGCAATAAAAATCTGTTACATTTTAATCAAGAAAAAATTTTTTTAAAAAATGAAAATCAGAGATAATAAAAAAAACAAACCAGAACAACAAACAAAATGAGGAAGCCAACCAAAGATGAGACATATATTAGAAAACTAAATAAAAATTGATAAGTACTAGCAATTTTTTATGATTAGATTCAAATAAAAATACATTCAATCCAAGATTCAAATATCTCAATACACTAATTAGTAAAGGAAATCAAAGTAATAATGATATTGCTGATTGTACAAGACATCATATCATATGCAGTTGTCTAATATGTTCCTATTGCTTCCTAATGACTGAATTATTCCAAATATATCCCATGACAAAAGACCAGTTATAGGGCCATGCTGCATGTATTGGAAGTCTATAGTCACAGCCAAATCAATATGTCTCTGTCAAATTGCTAACAGAAATGGTGATTAACAGCCACCTAAGTGAGTCTCCTTAGTGTATTTACTCAGAGAATTAGCAAGTTCCATTAATAAACACTCATATAACACCTAATCAATGACCATCTTTTTCTCTTCCTATATGAGGTACTGCATCTCTTAAGTTAGAATTCCATTTCCTAAAGTACTCTACAACCTTTGTCATTATTGACCAATATAAGCATTTAAGTTTTGAGAATTTATAAATAGATGATGTGTTTTCTAGGAAATACAAATCAAATAGCATCTTATTGTTGTAAACCTGGAAATTATAAAAAATGTGAATTTAATTTTATATCTTGGAAAATACTGGGGAAACATTATTAAAAGTCATTTGTAAAAGAAGTATTGTAAAAATTAGCCTAATTTATATAGACCATGTCTTAACATATTAATGGGAACAATTCTCAATTAGACCTGTATGTCTTATCTTTCATATAGACATACAACCTAGAAAAAGATATTCTTTTTTGACCCATTGCTTTTGCCTACTGCCATGCCTCTCTGCCTTTTCAGCACCTATTTCTACCGTTAACATTTTCAATTTTCTGTTATTTCTCATTTAAACTTCCTGATATAATACAGGAGTCACCTGGCCTCAAAGGTCTTTGCCCAGCCTATTACTATACTTTCTTTACACTGATATCCATATCCAATCCTATCACCTGTGATCAGAGCTGAAGTATGCAGTACTTCTGATTAAGGAACTGCTGAGGGCTAGTTCCCCCATTAGGAAATGTGCAGGTCTCCTCAGAAGGGAACTGTGAGCATGGCAGCTGTTTTGAGACTGGTCCTGCCAGGTATGCATGTGCGATAAAATTGTTGGACAATATTCCTGAAAGGAAAATTATTACATGAGGCAAAGGCCTTTAAGATGTCAGTTTTCCTATACAGATAGCCTCATAAACAGGCATGACTCACTTAAGATACAGGGATACCTATTATCCTCGCCTATATTATTGTGGGCCTATGTACTAGGAAGAGAAATTTTTAGGAAATTTCTGTCAAAAGGGTGATATGTGCTTTCTTTTTCTAAGATAGATGATAGACAGATAGATAGATAGATAGATAGATGATAGATAGATAGATTTTGTTCACTCTCAGAATTTGTTAATAAGTGTAATGATAAAATATAACTGTTCCTAACATCTATGTTTTTCTTTCCTCAGCAGTGTTGAAATAACTTGTGGAGGAGACAGAGCTAATATAAATTAAACAGAACAAAATTTTCCTTCAATTATCTTCTAGATCTGGAATAACAAATATATTTCATATCTTAGACAAGAACAATTGGTTGATAGTGATTGTTGGAAGTCCTGCATGAAGGAGAATTCTGAGGCCTTAACCAGTCTTAGTGTGCAAAAGGGTAATGATTGTGTAGCAAGATGTGCCATGGGAACACAAGGAGAGAATGGCAGTATACCTGATTGATTTGACACCCCTGATTTACATGTTTCTTGGTTACTTCAAAGAGAGAGCAGCAAGCTAGCCAAAGATTACTGGATTTGGAGTCAGATTGTATCTGAATGTTGGCTCCATGACTTTTATTTTTCATGTTTTATTTTAAAAATATTAAAATATTTTACTATAATAAAATATTTTTAATTTAAAAATTTTCAGTACTTAATATACAGTTACTATGCATCAGTCATTGTTTTAGATTACAATAATGAAATTCTAAGCAAAAGAAGACATGGACCTTGCCTTATAACATGAGTAAAACATTAATGAAACAGTTATGAAAATAAATATACATTATATCTGAAGGCAATCATTAGGAACTTGAAGTACGTGATGTCATAAAAATTTATGTTGAAGAGTTATAGCCACTTATTAACATTGTGACCTTGGACAAGTTATTTAATCTCTCCCTGAGCCTGTATAAAATAGAGGCTAACAATATGTTATAGGGATCTGTAAAAATTAAATGACAGTATATCCAGTAGGTATAATATGTATAGGTATATAATTTATATTATTATACCAATAAACACATGATTTATAGACTATATGCATGTTCACTGAAATATCCTATTTAGCAATTGTACATGAAGTGTTATATTATTTCCTGTGAATATATGTAGACATTCCATTTTTTGTTGTATGTACATATTTTATGTATTCATTACAGTTTATGTTAGCAGTGCAGATGGACAAAGAGAACTGGTATATTTCCAGGAAACATAATTCTTTCACCAAGAAAAGAGAATAATCAGCACTGATAATCACACAAAATAACTAGGTGGAAAGATGGTCCAACAGCGTGTTGTTAAGATTGTGGACTCGCCAAAAATATCAAGAAGATCCCTCTCCTTCTGGAAGATAAAAGTTTTGTTTACCCCTACCTACAGTTAGAATGAAATGATGAAGACATATTAATAAGGAAAAGAGTAAGTTAAGAAGAGACACCTGGCAATCAGAACTGGTTGGCCATAGGGGCACAACGGGAACATGCTGGGGAAGAAGTTAAAGGTAGAGACCTTCCTCATAAACCCAGGGAGGCTTAGCCCTGAGGGTCCAAGCTTTGGAGGCAGATATCACGGAACCTAATCTTAACTGTGCTAATAACCATTTGTATAACCTTGGAGAGGTTATTCATCTCTCTGTGCCTCAGAGTCTTACCTGTAAAAACAGGAAACATAATAGCACTATCTCATTAGGTTAAATAAAATAATATAATTAAGGTACTTAGAACAGTTCTTGGATCATAATAAGTGTTATGTAAATGTTAGCTATTATTATTATTCTATTATTATTATTATTATTACATTTATAGAGTCCTCTAAATGAAAGCACCAAAGTGGGAATAAAAGGCAATATTCAGTGAGAAATCTCAGCTGCTTCCACCTGTGATTTCTGGTTATCAATTAAAATTAAAATTATATAAGTTTGGAATGTTTTCAGCTGCAAGGAATGGCATACCTGAGTAACCATGGTTTAATTAATAAATACATTTAATTATTTTATATAATAAGAAGGCTAGTGGTAAGAGGTTACTGATTAGGTACAAGGGGTCAAAATATTATCAAAGACCAAAGCTTTTCTTAACCTTTTCACCTGCCATCTTCAGCTTATTGGCTGCCACAGCTATAAACATAAGATCCTCTGGCTAAGGGGAATGAGGTTTTCAATGGTAGCAGCCAAACAGGTTGCGGGCTACATGAAACTAGAATTCTCTTAAAAAGGAAGAAGAGAGATATAGTTCTAGGCAGAGAGCTAGAAATGTTTAACACTATCTTCATGATTTAGAGATGTTCTGAGTTGTGATTTCGAAGGCAATTGAAATCATTACCTGTAGCAAGTTGCAAGTATAGATAATATTTAGATACAAAGATCATGAGATATCTGGATGAAAGAAGACAGAAGAGCTATCACTGATTTGGGCAAGTTTTTCACAGTGAACTTCAAGTGTAATTGTGTGAATAAAAACAGATTTATTTTCAGAAATGCAAATGAAACACCTGGAATAACTGAAAATAATATAGTGGTTTTTCTTATATTATCACTCCATATTGTATATATTATCTGATTTATCAAAAATATTTTGAAATAATACTTAGACCTAGATCCTTCTCCAAAAAAACTGCTTTTCTCATGCTGCCTTTTTATCTAGCAAAACTCTGGAAAGAGTTCACTCTACTTGTTCTCTGCACTTCTGCTAATGCTGTTCTCTCTTGAACACTCTCCGGTGAGTCTCTTATTACCATTGCTCTATCTAATCTTCTTTTGTTAAGATCATCAATTACCTTCATGGTCATTTAATACCTGACACAGGTCATTGCTTCCACATTAAATATTTTCTTCACCTCCCACCATTCTGGCTGTCCCTGCTAGTCGTTTATACTAGATCTTTCTTAGTGTCCCATCTTTTAAATGATGGGGAGCCCCTTTGGTATCATGTAAAGATCAGTCCTTTAGGCCTTTTTTCTTCTTCAAAACCACACATGCACTAGTGGTCACATCTAGTTCTGTGGCTTTAAATACCTTCTCTAATGCCAAACACTCCAAAAATTAAATCTCTATTCAAAAAATTTTACCAGAAATCTTGAGTCATATATGTCCAACAGGCATCTCAAACTTAGGATAAACCAAACTCCTGATTCCCTCACCACTACCATCATCACGCCACCACCACCAACACAAAACTTGCTTTTTACAGGGTTTTTCCCTAGATCAGTACTTGATCCTATACTTCTCCCAGTTGCTCAGGCTCTAAACTGAAATTATCCTTAACTCCTCTTTCATTACTGACCCTTAGCCAATCAATTTGCAAATCCTGTAAGCTCTATGTTCAAAATATATCTTGACTATGGCTACTTGTTATCACCTTTATTCTGCCATCCTGCTCCAAGCCACCGTTATCCATAACTAGTCTCCTTACTTCAACCTTTCCCCCACAATCCGTTCTACACACAAGAATCAAAATAATCTTTTAAAACATAAGTCAGATGATATTAATCCTCTGTTCAAACCCTCCAAAAGTTCTGACCTGCGAGTAAATCCTAAGCCCCTACAGTAGGCTCTATGACACTACATGAAACAGTCCTTCACAAACTCTCCCATCTCCTTTTTCTCTACCCTACACTGCGCTCACTGCATTCCAGCTACTTGGGCCTTCTCACACTTCCTGAGTGCCCCAAGCATGCTCCTGTCCTGCTGGCTGGCATATTCTACCTCAGATAACCACATGGCTAGTCTCTAGTTTATTCCATGTTTCTCTTTAAATGCCTCCCATCAGAGGGGTCTTTTATAACTACTTATTTAAAACACTATTTATTCACCTCATTCTTCTTTATTCTACTTAACTTTTTCTCACAATCGCTATAACCAACTGACATTTATATTTGTTTGTTTGGGGGTCGTGTCCTCCCATCAGAATATTCAAAACAGATCAGTCAGTGAGTGAGTCTGTTGTGTTTACTGCTGTGGCCAGGATGTGAAATGGTGTCTAGTTTTTAGTAGATGTTCAAGATCATATGTATTGAAGGTATGAGGGAATCAATGAATAGTTATTTACTGAGTAATTGTTTTATTATTTTTTATAACTATATAAATGTTACATAGTTTTTGAAACTGTTTTCCCTTTTGTAAGTTGATGTTTTCAATAGGCTCTTTTCTTTCAAGGTAATGAGACAAACAGTTAGTCTTATGATATATCCCTTAAAATATAAAACTTACCTTGTAAATTCCATTACTTTTTGTGTTGTATTTTTAACATTATGTTTTATATACTAGTGTAAACTTTATTGTTGACATAAATGTTTTATTTATTTAAAAAGATAATATTAAAATAACAATACTATGTATTAGAGCACCTTTGTTATTTGGGGGCCATTTTCCTAAAGCCCAATATTTTAATAATCTGATTGGAAATCAGCCTAGTATCAAATGCTGTAATTTTTCTGAATATACCAATTAACACCCTGAAAATATAAGGTACTTCTTATTTCTGTAGACCTGACACTGTTACATAATTTGTTCCTGTCTTATGTAAAATATTTTGATGAAGTGTTTTAGCACATTCCCATTAATATGGCAACCCTTATACAAATGATAATAGTTTTAGAAACACACATAAATGCACATGGTAATGTCTAAATATATTCATTAAAGGGTGTATTTAGAAAATGATGGGAAAATAATTGCAAAGATTTTGTTTTCAGTATACTACTATTTTCTCACTCATACTAATAAAAATTACCCAAGTTAATCAAAAGAAAGTGAATTTTACAGTTGGCTTGGAATGTCTTTCATATTCTCCCCCACCCCACCATTACCTACATTTTGGCTTTATTTGATTTCCAATGAGAACCTTCATTTTTATCATAACTGGATAAACTGACGTACTCTACAAAATGTGCACATTTCTATTTATGAAATATACTCTCTCCATATATTGCTCATGTTTCTCTCATCCCTTCTCACTCTTCTTTTAATCTATCAGCTTCAACATTCACACTATTACCTTGGATTTAGTGATTACATTCTCTGTTGGTTGTATTCCCACATATCTCATTTTTGCTTGAAAATGATATACTAATGATGTTTCTTTTTTTTAATCTCTGCCTTTTATTTTTCTTAATTTCTCCTAAAATGATTTCATCCTAATCACACTTTCACTATCATTTGCATAGTAAATAATTAGAACATTGTGAATCCCATCATCCTGGTAACTAATGATAAACTCAAGTTTGACATCATTAAAAAGATGAAGAGCATCCCTGTTCTCTTAAATTTTTTCCATTTCCATTTTTCTGATCTGTATTAGTCATTCCATTCTATACTTCTCCAATTTATGAATCTGGTGTATTCCTTGCCCCCACCCCGCTCCTTTTTTTCTGTCTTCAAAAGTATAAACTTATAAATGTTATAAATAACTACTTCTAAGTGATAGAATTTATTGAAAATCGATCAATTTCAAGTTATAAATTTTGCTGTTGTATTCAAATCAAAACATAAAGTTATTTAGAGGACCATAACGATAAATAAAACAGCATAAAGTTATAGAAAATTTAGTCTTATTGCTACACTATGGAGGTAGATAAGACAAAAATAAAAATTTCAAACTTATTGATATATTTTTTTCCCTTAGCTCTAAAATCTATGCTCTCCTTTCATCTTGTTAACTGAAACATGTTTTCATATAAACTTCCATAATTACCTTCTACCCACTGGGTTTTTAAGCTTGTTCACTAATCCCTCTCAGCTGTATAGCATTTAGAGTTTGAAATCCACATTCATACCCCTAAAAGTGCTGAACTTCATGACAGCACTGGGAGATAAACATCATCATTCTCCATAAGTAGCTGAATACATGGGGACTTACAAAGGTTGGCTTTCTTTTTTATGTCAAATATCTTAGAAGGGGAACCAGAACTAGAATGCAAATATTCCAAACCCTGGACAATTGCTAGCATTGCGTACCTCCACAGATTTCTCTAGAGTAGAACATTCATAAAAATAAACATGAAAACATTCTCTCAGTCATTCAGGGATTAGGAGTTCTACAGTGGCATGACAAATAAACATATAATGTATTTTGTTTCTTTCTCAACATGTGAGCATATATTTGTATGATTCTACTTTGTTTTATGGGATGCGTAATTTGGGCTTGCTCCACTCGAGTGTTTAGTAGCCTTATCCTTATGCTTCTGGAGAGAGAGATGTTATGGAATATTTAGAGACTCCATTATTTAGGTTGCATTTTTTATTTCAATTAGATAATCAGGTGAGAATCTATCAATTTAGCATAGAAAGAAAAAGATAAGCTGAAGTAATTTGGGCTTGTCATTTTTCCTCTCTCAACCTCAACTTCTTTATCTAATAAAATGAAGGAGATAAACTCATTCATAGTAATAATTTATGATAACAATGAAACCTATAGTGAATAGAGGACTTATTTTGGGCCAAACACTATGCTAAATCTTTACATTTATTATCTTATTTAATATTTGCAAAAAATCCCTTGAGGTGGAGACTATTATTATTTCCATTTAACAGATGGTGAATCAATTTCAGAGAGTTAGCTTCTTAAAATGACACCACTGATGAATGACTGAGTGAGACTGGGAACTTGGTCTGCTCCTTTCCCAAGTTTGTACTGAAATTCCAAGGCAGGGAGATTTTTCACTGCTGTACTAGCCTCATGATTTCTAGGGTTCCCTACGGCAAGGATGCTTCATTATTATTTTCTATTAAACAAACATGGAATTATTTCCTGTTTTCTCATTACCCATTGAAACTTTCAGGACTTGTTTCCTTAATTATAAATCAATATTTGTTGTTTAACTTAAACAACTAGGCAAGAGACCGATAAATAGAAAGTCATTGGAAGTTCTTAAATTGATGTTGGATGTTGCTAAATTAAGAAATCTCATCATTCAGGGAGAACCTTGTTAATAAAATTTCAATTAAAGTAACATTACATAGTTCTATTAACTGCAACAATGAAAGATATACCCCCAACAGTTTTTTCTCATTTGGAACATTATGTTTGAATAAACTTTCAACTATAGATGTTCGTAATGAATGTTAATTGCGAGTTCTAAATTTCTTTCTACAAATGTTTAAAATACACACATTTATTACTCTTTTCCATTAAAGGATATTATTACATTAAACATTTTAATCTTAAATATATCACAAATTAATAAACCATATCAAACAATTTTCAATAAGATGTTTAAATTGAAAGAGAAGTTCATTTTCAAAAATATTTAGGATTGTTATTTTTCTTGTTGGAGATGACACAGGAATAGTAGTAAACAGAAGTATTATTTTATTAGTATTTTGTTTCTAAATAACTAAAAATTAGATTCAGAGGGCCACTAGTTCTAGATTTAACTCTGAAATCATTTCTTATTCTAAAAGTAATCTTTATTTGCATACACTTTGATATATTTACCATTAAAATTCTTTTATTAAGGAAAGAGAAATATATTCAAAGAAATAATTTGATCTGTCCAGATAGACCATTTAAATTTTTGCACATATATAGTACCAAGACAAGGAAAAGAGGCAAGAAATGAAAAAAATCTAAACTAATGTATATCATAATTTAGGTTTGAGGGTTATTTAAATTATTTTAAAGCAAAAAAAAAGGTCATGTAAGTCACACCAAGAACTTAAGAGTTTTACTTTACTAATTAAGAAAGCATAAAATATGAAAATATTAACTAAATCCACCAGGTATTAATTTAAGGTTTAAATTTATTTTTATTCACAATGTATTTTGAAGAACTTCTGTTGTACCTTCAATAGAAAATAGAAAATAATTTGTCCCACAAAATATGTATTGGTCTTAATATGTATACCCATGTCATATCCTCCTTAAACTCACTACAAAGTGCTCCTAATATCAGCAAGCCAAGAAAGTGACATACTGTTTCTAGCAAATGTTAGTCATGTTCAAGAAAAAGAGATAATTATCTTTTCTAATATCTGAATCTTCCACAGCTTCCTATTATGGCCAAATAGTCATTTATTAGCTTCTCAAGTCATTGTTCATCACTAATTTAAGATTGGCTCTAAATCTCATCTATTTTTCTGCCTTTGCAAAAAGCTCATATAGGAATCTCTGGGATCTTTGCCTATTCTAGTACAAGACTCAAACTAAATATGGATCTGCAATTTTCCCTGGGTACCTCTTTAATTATCTTTTCTCCTCATTAAGATCCAAAGTCCTGCAAACCCAAGTCTTATGTACAAAGAAGTTCCACCCACATAGCCCTGAGCTTTCATACCTGCACTAAAAAAAATGATCCTCAGTAAAAGACCTATGGCAGAAAAAGATGATAGAAAGGAAATGTGTGCTAACATTAGTGGAAGGAAAGTTATTGAGGAAATTCAATGGTCAATACTTGGAAATTTTCATCAGCAGTATGTGGTAGAAGAGAATACTTGTCATGGCCTCTGAGTGAACAGGGTGGGAAATCACCCATCACAGCTGCCCCAGTTCAGAAAACTTCTGAGAAGAATTTCTCAGGAAAGGAAATGTGAAAACAAAGAAAATTTCAAAGTTACAGACTTTGGGGATATTAGAGGATGAGACAGAAAGAGACAACACTGTCTCAGGGACAAGAACTTCAGACATTTTTGTTGAAAAAGGAAAGGACTCAACAGAGAGTATCAACTGGAGTAAAGACTTCATTTGGTTTTTGCTTGAGGACTTTCTTAGTCTTCTCTTTTATCTTTCTGACATAAGGCCAACCTACTTTCTACAAATTTAGTTTTTAACAAAAAAATAAGTGTGGATTCCAAATGAGAAAATGTTTCTATATCTGGAAAAAGGTGAATTTTGTCTTTGAAATATTATGTTCTGCTTATTCTAATCAAAGACTGAATAAAATCTTTTGAAAGGAAACCACAGTAACAGTCTGTTTTGCTCACAAAAGGGAATTCATTCCATCAGCCTTGATTCTTTAAAAACAGATTGGAATAGTATCTGCTTTGTTTCTGTTGACCTTCATATTTTTATTATTGAGGTAAAATTGGTATATAGCATCATATAAGTCTCAAGTAAACATTTTAATTTGACATCTACATATACTACAAAGTGATCACCATCAAAAGTTTAGTTACCATCAATCACCATACAATTGATCCCCTTCACCAATTTTGCCCACCTCCCAAACCACTTTCCCTCAGGTAACCACCAATCTGTTCTTTGTAACTGGATTTGTTTTTTATTTGTTTGTTCTTTTGTTTGTTTGGGGATTTTTTGTTCGTTTGTTTGCTTTTTGGATTCCATATATGAGGGAATCCAAAGGCAAAGAAAACAAAAGCTAAAAAATATAAAAATGGGGCTACATCAAACTAAAATGCTTCAGCACAGCAAAGCAAACCATCATCAAAATACAAAAGACAATCTACTGAATAACCTTTACCTTTGAATGAGGCTTCATAAGCTCTTATAATAAATTTCCCCTGAGATTTTGAGTATCAGTTGCAATTTCTAGGAATTAATAAAAAAAAAGACACTGACAGAATCATAAACAGAAATTGAAAGAGCCCTGTTTCTTCTTTTTTCAGGATATCATTGTACAATAGAATAAGTACTGGATGAGAACCAGAATTTAAAATGAAGCCCCATGTCTGCAACTTTCTAGCTGCTTAACTGCAGACAAGTCACTTAAGCTTCCAAGCCTCAGCTTTATCTGGGGAACAAAGGTAATGACAGTTGACAATTCAAAAAATAAATAACAGAAAAATGGTTAATAAACACATAGAATATTAAACCAAGTAGTTGAATACATAAAATTAAAATTGCCTCACAATGATCTCCCACATTTCCAGTGTTGGCGAAGGCTAAATGAGACAGGCACTTTTACACTCTGTTGGAAATAAAATTTCAGTATGCACTAGGAACCTTAAAAATGCTAGTGTATTTGACTCAGCAAATCTCTTTCTAGGAATCTATCTCAAGGAAATCATTTGGAAAACACAGACTATACTTTATCACAAAGATAATTATAAAAATTATTTATAACAGTGGAAATTTGAGTCTTCTTCAATATTTGGAAGAAATCTCAAAATAAAACTGACCGTTAGGTGTACATAACAATGAAACTTTAGAATATAATAATGCATATTGATATGTGTATGTGTTGGTTAGAAAACAGTTGTAACCTATCACAGTGGACTCATCAGCTGCCGAATATAAAGAGGTTATATTTCTTTTTATATCCCAACTGTCATAATTCTAGTCTCCATTTGTACATTTGTCAAAAGTTCCCCCCACCCCCCGCCCCGTTTGCAGCATTTCTAGCAGACAAGTTTTAAAGGTCACTAGCTCACACATACTCCAGGCAAGTCCCTCAGCTCCCTACTAACAGCTGCTGATGGGTCTCCACTGAAAAAACAATGATCACCACCGAAGCGCCCTCTCTGGCCTTATGGAGGAAACACTTTCTTTTTTGTTTCTTCAGCACACCTGAAAAGAACTGTGACGTTTATTAAGTCTCTTTGGAGAGCTCGAGAACAAAGAAGCTGCAGCTCAGAAGGGAGCTGATTCCCACTGCTGGAAATGGCCAAGCTGAATATCTCAAGGACTGACCTGGCTCCCAACATGATTGCAAATGGGGAGGGACCATCACCCTTTCACATTACTCTTCATGCCTCAGATGTGAGGTGTAACCCAAGTCCACCACCATGCGCTCATATCTCAAAAAAAAGACACTGTTCTTCATGCCCCAGACTAACTGGGAGAAAAATCCATTGCATTTTTGGTAATCCTATCTCCTACTACTGTGATCTGACTCCTATAGCTAGGATCAGAGCTCACAGCCCACTTCTCACGCTTTGGCTTAGTCGACTCTATATACACCGGCCGTCTGGTCTACACAATGCTGTGCAAGCTTATTGTTGTATCTCGTTTGGCCAGGCAAACAGAAGATTAAGCTTGAGTATCCCTCCCACCATAGTCTAAATCCCAATTTCTATTGAGTAAATTCTTAGGCAGAAAGTGGAGAGAGGCACGTTCTAAGGCAGGGGCTGGCAAACTAGGCTCGCTGGCCAAATCCGGCCAACTGCTTATTTTGTAAATAACGTTTTGTTGGAACTTAAACCTGCCCATTATTAAAATATCATCAATACCTGCTTTTGTGCTGCAATGGCAGAGTTGAGTAATTGTGACAGAGACCATATAGCCTGCAAAGTTTAAAATATTTACTATCTGATCCTTTGAAGAAAAGGCTCATTCTGATCCTTGACCATGTTGGAAAACTAGAAACTTTATGAGGTCACCTGGGGTCTGTGCTCCTGGATTCCTTTTAAAAACTGTTCTTAGGTATTTGCCACATTCCCAGGGCACTACTAAGGAATCAACCAAAAAAGGGGGTCACTCTTCTCTCAGGCTCCACTAGTCGTCCAGAGTGTTTTGTTCCTGAGGAGGAAGGGAACAAGGCCCACTTCAGAAACCCTCCTGGCATCATAGAACATTTAGGCTCAAGTGTGACCCCTCTTGTTAGTCAAAAGAACATTGCCTTTTCCTTAAAATTTGAGAGCAAAAAGACCAGGACTAACACATCATATTTTTCTCTCAAATCTATTGTTTGCTACCCTAATTCTTCCTATTACTTGCAGGGCTTGAGTTCTTGAAACTTAAAAGCCAGAAGTAGCTCCTCCTCTGCTGTCTTTTGCTGACACATCTTTTCCTTAAAACAAAGAGTCCAGAATAACCTCTCACCTTGAGTTAGAGGTAGAGGAAGAAAGGAAAGTAGGAAGTGCCAGGAGAAACTGGTTAAAATTTGGCTTATATTTCAAAAATATTATCCCACTGAAACCAATTACTCAAATTCTTCCTCTCTTAGCGATAAAATATAGATCATGTGGCCAAGAATCAGTGTCTGTTACCTACCTATTATATACACATATAAACCCATCCCCGCAACACACACGCACTCAAAAAAAAAAAAAAAAAAAACAAACCCACGCAATTAAAATTCCAACAGCACTTGAAGATCAGTTTTTACAATATATATAGAAGATCAAAGTTCATATCTATCTATCCATCTATATCAATATATATCAAAATTATACGTGTATGTATCAAGATTTGTTATAAATCAGTAAAAAGACAGTAAAGAGGAACACGAGCAAAGGACACAAATTAACGATCTACAAAAAAAGAATACAAGTGGTTATATAAATGTATACTAAAAAATATTAGCAGCAAATAAAGATAAAATCACCTAAAGATATTAACAGGAACACTGAATTTTGAAGGAGATGCTCAGAAATCTGCATTTTCAGTTAAGGACCTCAAATATTTCCAGAGCCTACTAAAGTTTGGGTCCCATTGGCATTGAAGAAATTATAGTTTCTCAGGTATATTAGTGTTTGACTAAATTAAGATGACAAATGATCCTAATCAGGAAGGTAAACTTTAAATTTTCTAAAGATGTAATCAAAATACCAACAGAAAGCAAAATTCACCATCATCACCAATAGCAATAATAGCAAACCAACAACAATCACATCTGGAGATGCTATCCTACTGAGAAGACATCTCCATCTCCACCCATTATTCTAATGTATTTTCCTGTAGTAAGTGTTTTCTAATTTACTTATATCACAACTTTTCCTGAACCTTTTTTTTTAAGTAGTTTTTTTTTTTTTTTTTATGATGACATTGGTTAATGAAATCCAATACGTTTCAGCTGTACACTTTAACAGTAAGGCATATATATGTTTACACTGTGTGTTCACCTCCCATAGATTTCTTTCTGTCACCATGTATTTAACCCCCTTTACCCTGTCTACCTCCCCTCTCCCAACTTCTATCCTCTGGTAACCACTAGTCTATAGTCCATGTCCACGAGTCTCTGTTTGTTTGTTCTGTTCATTTGTTACTTTTAGGTTTATATCCCACATATAAGTGATATCATGTTATCATGTGATTTTTTACTGTTTCTGAACCTTTTTTTAAATAAAAAATTTTCTACTACTATTCAACTTCAAATATTTGCATGCCTATATACCTCCTTATCTAAGAAGATTTATTTTGCCTTAGCTTGGAAAGGAGGGATACTCAGTTTCTGATTTTCAGGTCTTTGGGCTTGTACACACTGCCTTGATTACATAATTTCACTGATAGCACAGAAACTATAAACTGCCTAAATGAACATGTGCCACATATGACAATCAAATACGTGCTTGATGGTCCTGTTCTAGGTGCCACCTAGATGCACTCAAAGTGGGTAACATGATGATGGCATTCCAAAGACAAATGTGGGTCAAACAGCCTAAATAAAATTCTCTAGGGACAGACTTATTTAAAGTGCCCTGTTCTGTGGTGACAATTACATTTATATTGATTAATGAAATGTAAACAAGATATGCTATAAAGGAAAGGGAAATGAGAAACAGTTCAACCATCACAAAATGATTATATTTAGAACACTGCCATCATCTCTTGGCAGAACTATCTTGTTGGCTGCATTTTGGAGCAGATTGCTTTGATTTTTTCCCCCCATTCCAAAATTTAAGCGCCAGTTTCTGTAACTAGTACATTCATGCCAATGTTTGTTAACTGACCAGACAACAAAACAAAAAAAATCACATTCTAGAAAACTGTATATGTGTTATTAGACTAGATTCTGCTCCTAAACCCTATTTGGAAAGATTTTATTTAAAAAGTCTATAAAAAAGTTCTGGTAAGAAATATAACATAATAAGCATGTATATAATTTAGTATCTTTCCTAACCTGCCCTACATTCAAATAATACTCACTCCCTTTTTCTGTGCTTAAATAGCACTTTTAAAAATTCCTCTATTATTACGTGAGTTTTACTGTATCATAATCACCTATTTAGATATCTGTCCTAGCTCCTCAGCTATGAGCAACTTGAGAAAACCATCTGATATTATAGCCTCTAGCATGTACTGATTAACAAATTTTAGCAGACTTCATGACCAAAGAATAATAAAGTCATCCTTATATATTTAAGTCTAGCCAGGCTGTATAAAAATGATAGAACAAATTGTCTTATTCAATGTACAAAATGGACAATGTCAATAGTATTTGTTAATTCTTTTGTTAAATCAGATATAAAATTCACTTAATTCTTTAGTACAAGATCCACACAATGTGGACACTCCATAAACACTACCAGTAATTTGATTTTCCATTTGCACATGGTGAAGGAGTTCTGTGTAGAGTCTTTCAGAGGCAACCTTGATATGGCTGGCTCAGGTGAGCTTCTGTTAAAGACAACTTAGTCCTTCTTTATTTGGCATAAAGAATCTTTTCCTGTCAAAATCAGTAGCAGAAATAGACTTTTCCTGAAGATTGTTACCAATAGTTTTTACCAAAGATTTCAAGGAGAAGTAGAGGTTAAAATACACATCCACATCAATCAGCTTAATTAATGTTACATTCCATATTTTTGTTCTTTCTCAGATCATTCTTCTGTCACACTATCCAGGATTTCTCTCACTTTCTCTGACCTTCCACCAGCTCAGTGGCTTTGTCCTCTGCAAATCAGTATCTTCCAGAGACCTTACAGACAGCTCTTCACTGTTATATGTAAAGCCTTATCCTCAGTCTCCACTTAGCCAGATTCTCTCTTATAAGGCCAGACCACAGCAGACAAGTCATCTTTCAAGTAAATAAAAATGCCATCATTTCATTATGTCTAAAATTTCTCATGCAGGAGAAATTAGTTAAAATAAAGTTGATGACAGGTAGAAAGTAATGTACTTCCAGTATTTGGAGGTTCTAAATAAAAAATTATTATAAATTTAGCATAAACCTTCAACAAGTTCTAAATATTAAAAGGGGATTAATACCTATTATTTAAGAACTTTTTTCCTAATTCTAATAATCCCATTATTCCTGTCCCAGATTTATAGGACTCTTTATGACCTCTTTAATAGACCGCAGACCAGCTAGTATCACAGGAAGAGATATGATATGTTTACCATTTAATTAGCTTATTCAATTCCATTTCATTTTTGAATGGAATGGTAGGCACATAATATATGATCCAATGTTCTCTGAAAGTAATCTTGAGTGGTGAGAATGTGTGCCTTTCTTATTTTCCCTTGTGTTCCACTCCTCCCCCACCCCAACCACCACCTTTTTAATTTCTTTTCAAAATTCCTTATTTTCTTAATCATTTTTAGGTCAATTAAAGATCCCATTGTTTTCTTCTGTGACATCCAGTAACTTTCTGTTCATTTATCTCTTGACTTCTCTTTCCCTGACACTCCTTTGGAAATTCTCTCCTTCCTCCTCCTGCCCCTCATCTGTGAGCAGTTCCCGAGTCCAGTCCTTGGAATGTCTCCTTGATGGAAAACCTTAGACACAAGATGGAAATATCTGTGATCAAGAATTATCACAGCATGATGCATTAGAAGGTAAGTGTTACAAGCAGTAGGAAAACTTTCCTTTAGTAGGAAAGCCCTTGCTTATTACAGAAGTGTTCTCTATAAGTGCACCCTGAATCTTGGAAGCAAATGACTCCAGAATCTCCAAACTCCTCAAACTAACAGAGGCAAGAGGAAATCTGAGAAAGATCCTTTCTGAGTGTAGGTGATGTAAAGCCTATCAGCATATCCTAATTTAAGTGCAATCAATCATTATCTCACACATAATATGTGTAAAGCAATTAAATATCTTAAAATTTAAGACATATAATACTAATAGTTTCCTAATAACATTTTATAAACATGCTGAGAGAAATCACTTTTTTCTTCCTCGAATCTGTCAAAGCAAAAATATCACCAGACTAAGTTAAACAGACAAAAAGATATTATTTAAGATTATTGCAATAGAAGAGAGAGAGACCAGAACTCAATCTGAACTAAACTCTGCTGGGGAAAAAAAAAAAAAGCTGGAGTGCTTTTCAAAACTAGGGTGGAGAAATTGTTGGTCACCTGTGTTTGCTAATTGGTCTCACCCAAAGGGAAAGTAAACTTTCTCATATTTTCATGTCAGAAGGTAGTTTTACGAGGTGGAGTAAAGCACCAGTGGAAGTTAACTGCTACCCAACCAGAATACTGGGAGATATCTGATATCTAATAATCAATGATACTGGCTCTATCTTCCTTGATAATTACATTTCAAAGGTTTGGCACCTAAGTCCTTGAGAAAGACACTCTTGGGTTGTCACATTGGCAAAAAGCCTGAAAAAGATTTACATATGTTTCAAAGAATAGAGAATTTGCAATTATGAATTTTCCAAAGTAAATGCTCTAAGAAAAGGGAGGTCAGGGACATAGAGTAGTCACAATATTTGGAGGGTTTCTTTGACTCCTACTATTCAAAGAGGATAATTCATGCGCTATTTAAAAGAAGAGTTATTAGAGCAACGACAACCCTACACCCAAATCTCCTTTTAATAAAAGTTTTAAGATCATTGTCAATAAAATGCCATTTGGAATTTATTGTCTTCAAATTAATTAAAAAGGAACATGTTTGCTTTAGGATCTATTTAATCTCCAATAATATGCAAAAACTGTACATTGGCATTGGTTATTATTTTGAATCATTCCTAGGATGACAATGTTGATGAGTGCAGAAAAGGATTTAATTGTATTAAAGAACTTTGAGTAAAAAAAAATGATTTTTATTTGGCTATGTCTTTATTCAGTGGTTCAGGATATTCCTAAAGTACCTGAAATAAACATTCAATTTGGACAAATGAAAATCCCATCTCCTTCTTCTTCAGTCTGTAGATTTCTTTCAACAAATATTTTTAATTTCTTTTATAAGCAAAGAATAATACTTCAAGATTCAGTAGATTAAAAGAAGAATAAAGGTAATCTTTGCTCTTAAACCCGTACACTACTAAAGCAGATTATGCAAGCCACCGAACAGCTTTCATACAAGACAGATTTAAATTAGTGTCATAAAAGAATGTGAATTGCTGTGGCATTACCAAGAAAAGAAAGAGAAAATCCTATTAAGTAAGTCTCTTTCAGTTCACAAGTATCATGGTCAAGTATTAAAAGAATGCAAGTAACATAAATCGCCTCAATTTTTTCCAACAAAAATGATAAAATATTAGTAAATATAAATTTATTTTGTGGAACCCAAGGCCAACCCATAAAAGCAAATGGATCCAGAAAATGGATATTAAAGACACTGAAATTACTCTGTCTCTCTGGATTGGCATGATCTCTTATTCCTGCTTCTCACCTCTTCATTTTTCTCTTTTCTGCAGAATTGCTTTATTTACTTTGGCACTCATAAGGCCAAACTTGGCTGGCCCAGACTTTAATTGCATCACCTTTCAGTTCAAGAGCTACTAAAGACTGACCCATGTCTTGGAGACCCAAATCTGAGTAGCTTAAAGAGAATTCTAAATGGCCAGGCTTGGGCCGATGACTAGCCCAAAAGATAGCTACAGACAGATTAAGGGTTTTGAGATACATGAATACTATGAAGAACTCCTGGATTTAGAAATTTAAGTAAGGACACTAAAGCAAAATAAGTCTAAGATAATAAGACGAATGTTTTTGCTCAAGCACTAATCACTACCTTTCATAAAAAAAACATATTCTGTGGGATTGCCTCAGGGATTAGGCTCTAAAGTCAGCATACATTGAAAAAACACTTAAAGACAAAAATTATCTTTGAAATATCTTAAACAGCCCTAAATCCTTTCATTCTTGTGGTTTTATGTATATAACTACTATCTTATGGAATGCTTTGGTTGCAAATAGCAAATAACCTTAACTCAACAAGGAGAAAAACGTGTCATCTCACAAACAAGTGGTCTAGGATTTGTAAATTCAGTTGTTCAATGACATAATGGCATCAACGTTCTTTTCACCTTCCTGTTGTGTCATACTTAGCATGTCCGACCACCCCAGGCTAGCACCTCTCATGCCCACAAATGACCACTGCCGGCCAAGGACCCATGTGGGAAGGTGTACAAGGTCTCTTCCTTGTTGATCTAAATTATTGAGTGATGCAAACTCTTTCCTGAAACCCTCTATCCTCAATAGACCTTTCCCAAATCTTAGCAACGGGGCAGAACTCACTCTAAACAAACCTGTAGATAGAAAACTAGGATCACTGTAGTAGTGATCCTACTACATTAGAATTTATTCAGGAGTCATCCTGTGCAAAGCTGGACGCCATATAGATTCAGGGCTCTTTCAACATGAAAAAAGCAGAAAATGAATAATTTAGAACTCACAAGACTCTTGGTCCCAGTCATGTTTATGTTAGATATAATTAATGAAAAGAAAAGAGTAAAAATAAACTTCAGATTTTACCAAGCCCAGGGAATCCCAAGATAAACGATTCTGTGTGTACTGGCCGTTGACATTCTGTGACCTGGTGATTTCTTTGGGAACTTCTTGTCTAGGCTGTGCAGGTGAGGCTCTAAAGCTCAAATGATGATTTAACAAGTGCAGTGAAATTATAATTTTATTCCAAATGGAAGCAATATGAATATATGTAGACAGCTTGTAAAAAATTCATTTGGGTAAGATGGAAGAATTATCTTCACTGGCCCAATGACTTTGTTGTTTAGCTCACAGAGTAACATTTTGCCCCTAAGTCTTGCACTGTGGTCCCCAACCTTTCTGGCACCAGGGACAAGGGCTTCTATGAGAATCTAATGTCTGATCATCTGAGGTGGAGCTGAAGTGGTGATGCTAGTGCTGGGGAATACAGATGAAGCTTTGCTGGCTTGCCTGCTACTCATCTCCTGCTATGTGGCCTGGTTCCTCACAGGCCATGGAGAGGTAGTGGTCTGTGGCCCAGGGGTTGGGGACACCTTCTGTAGAAGACCTGCCAGCAAAGGCTGATAGTTATATGCCATGACTTCCATAGGACACCAACAGTGTCATATTATGGCTACTGGAAAGATCTACCTTTTAATGTCTATTTGCACTAAAATCCCACTAAGTTCTGGGAAACTGCACTATTCTGTAGAAATTTGCCTTCAGACAGCAAAAACAATTTATCTTAAATTCTTGCCCACATGTCTTACTGAAGATTTGATTTTTTTTTTAAGGACTTGTTTATTGTGCTTAACTGCAACCTCTGTGAGAACAAGTCTTTGATATCTATAGCATCAAGTTTGAAACCAGGGTCACACCAAGCAAAAAGGTCCGATGAATGAAAAAAAGCACATTTTCATTCTTTACCAAGTTCTTCACTTTTACCCAAATCACAATATTCTGTCAGTTGCCTTATAAATTCATAAATAGTCTCACTAACTGAATGACGCAACTCACTCGTGAAATGTTACATGCTCTTATTTAGTATGAGAGATAGAAGTAAGCAAATAATGTGTCAGGGACATTAAATGCCATGGGAAAAAAATAAAGCAGGATAATGGAGATAAAAAAACTGATAATGAAAGTGTTATTTTTTATAATGATATCAGGGAAGACACATGGATAAAGTGACATTTGAACAGAGACTTGAAGTGACAAAGTAGCTGGCCATGCAAAACTGCAGCTAAAAAAAAAAATAGCTGTGTTCAGTGGGAAGGTACATCAAGTGCACAGCCAGCCCATGAGATGAGAGGGTGCTTGGCATGTGCTAGGACTAGCAGAGGCAACCAGCATAGCTAAAGTAATGGAGCAAGCAAGGGGAGCTTGTAGGAGATAGGGGCAGAAAGCCTGGTAGTAGAGCAGAGGCATATCACATGGGGTTTTTCACCTATGGTAAAAACTTCGAATTTTACTTTGATTCAAAATGGAAAGCTATTTTAGAAATTATTTTAAAGCCCTACATTTGGATCATACTAATGCTCAAATTTCTCTGATTTAACTATTTTTCTTTTGCATAAAAATACAAAAACAATAATCTACAAAGTTATGGTGTTACAAATTTACGAAGTTACAGTTAAATCCTAAAAATCTTTTCCTCTAGTTCAGTATTCTTCTTTTATCTCAGCAGCACCAAAATACTGTTTATTGTCTTTTCCAAATTTTATGTTTTGCCATAGATTTTAACTAAAAAAAAGATTACACTTTCTTACTTTTAGCCATGACTTTGAACTCAGCCACTTCTGACTGATTTTTATATTTTACAATTAATTATTCAGAAAGGGTCTGTCCTTTCACTTAGATTTTTATTTCAAAATGCAAATCCTCAAATACTTGGTTTTTACTGCCTGACTTCCTCATCTAGTTTCTTATTTCCTGGAATTGTTATGTTGCAAGATTTTCCCTCCTTTACAACAGTCCATCTCTTCACTGAGTTATTCTCTGTCTTCAATTCTTTTTTGTCCTTGACTACTTTAAATTATGAAACAAATCCACAGCATTTCAAAGAAATCTTTTCCCATCAGCCAATGTTGTTCACCAGCCAAGAAATCCTTGGGGCACCAAGTTACCTACTAAATCTGGATAATTGGAGAGATCTGGAATTTGCTTTCTTCTGTTGGGCAGCATAAATGTAGCAATAACATTGTGTATCCCAAATTCATTACTGATTATGTGGATATCAGATATTTTATTTTGAAGTGTACTGCATATTCCAAAGAATTTCTTTGGAATTCCAAAGCCTACCATCAAATTCCTCCTTTGTGTCACTAGCAATAAAGCACTAAAAACAATTGTAATACCTGGATATATTCCAAGATCATAAACCACATATTTTACACAGAAATTCATGAATTTCAAAAGTTTTAAGCAGTTAAATTGATCAATCTTTAAGAAAGTTAAAAATAGTTACTTGAATTGTTAACCAAAATTATCATTTTGATCAAGAAAGACCACATGAATAAATTTGATCTGTGATCTTAACTTAAAGGAATCTATCTGGTATTGATATCAGTTCAAAGTAGCACAAATAAAGATACATTCTTTTTGTGAAAACTGACAACCCTAGATTGTTTATTTGAAATAGATGAATTTCTAGTCTTTCTTTGAAAATTTCTTTTAGTTTGATTTTCTCAAATTAGTAACCAAGATGTGTAAGATTATATCTGTGACAGTCTCCAATTTCATCTTTATTTTATAAAAGTATATTAATTATAATATTATATTAATATATTATACTATGTTATATATCATACCATATTATATAATATCATATTATATTACATATAAAATCTATTCTCAACATATTACCAATATTTATATGCAGAATAATCTTCTTAAGGGTCTTTTCTATTCTGTCCATCTCTTATCCTCTTAATATAGTGCTTTTTTTCCCCCAAGTAGATATTCACTAATTTACATTGAAATATAATGAATGCTAATAATTTCCAAAGGAATTTCAACTCATGCATGGATGAAAGGAGAAATTTTAACCAAGGTTACCATAATACAGGAGCTTAAGAGGGGACAAGAAGAAAATAAAATAATACAGTTCATTCATTCATACATTTGTTCAAAGACACTTGCCTACTTTTCTCTGATGCTCTGCTAGGCACAGAGGGAGTGGAAAAAACAACAAAGTTCTGGACTTCAGATAGTTTATCAATAATTGAAGATATAATGTGTCTGTATGAGATGTACTAGACAAAAAGTAGGAAGTCAAGATATAATGAGTGACAAATGGAACACTGAGACTTAAAGGGAGGTAGAGATCAGTTCCATTTGAGAATATTCTAGAGACTGCTTGTAAATAGAGTGATGATAATTAGCATAACTAAGTTAATAATTACCTAAATGGATTGAAGGGAAAACACAGTGGCAGTGATCAAAACTGATTCTCTGGATCCTGTCAAAATCTCATTAAAATTGTGTCAGGAAAAATATGACAGGGAGCCCATGACTAAAAGACACCTTACTTATGTGGCTATGATTTATAAATTTCTCAATCTGACAATCTGACCAATGTGATTCCTAAGAGTTTTATATTAGTTTCATATAGCAATTTAAGTTAATTATTTAAAATTAACTTAATTTTTAAATTAACTTAATTTTTAAAAATTGTAATTTTTAAAAAAGCTATTTATCTCTAACTTATGCAGCCTTTGTGCCAAAATTTTTGAAGAGTTCAGGTTGCTCAGTCACGGCTACAAAACAACTAGCATGAAATCGAAGGGTCTACAATAATATATTCATCTAGAAATTTAAAAGCCTAGTTATTATTTAACTCACAAACTTATATAATAAAAATAATGATAATGAATGTGACTCATGCTAACATTAGAGTTTGTATAAAAATTAAATTAATGATGGTTTTAAAACATGAAATGATCAATTCAAGGGAAGAAAATTAGTTTTGTGTGACCATATGCTACAAATTCAAAATAGAGTTAGAAACCATCAGAAAGCACCAAGATAATATAGAGACAAAAATTCTCTTGTTGTATTTGACTCAATTATCAAGCACTCAGAGATTCTTCTCTAAGAGTGATTGATGCTCTCTGCACATTTCTCAGCAAGGGGTACTAGCCCCACTATAACACTCTTATTTCTGCCTTCTCAAGCGTCCAACTCACCCATCCGTGGCTTTTACAAGGTTACTTGCTCTTCTTAAAAACTACTGCGAGCCCCCCACATCTAGACTTTTGCTGCTGGAGTATCAATCCTTCTCCACATCTCTGGATGGAGTAAGCCCATTGAGGACCAACAAACATGTTACTTCTTTCATGAAGTAAAATATTCTCAGCTATGAAAGCCTGAAACTTGCCTAGCTGTTCTGCAATCATGTTCTACCCTTTACAGGGGTAGGAGCACTGGTAAGAGTATAGACAGCATCACAGTCCAAGGAATACTTAGAAGACTCAATGCCCAAGTGTGCTAGGACCCCCAGTACAGTGGAGCAGAGGGAAAGAAAGGAAATTCAGATCATGTGAAATAAGGAGGAAGAGAGAAACTGAGCTAGCTCAGTGTGTGTGGGAGGAGGGGGAGATGTAATCCACATAGTGTACAATACACCCATTTAAAATGTAAAATTCAATGGTTTTTAGTATACTCACAGATATGTGGATCCATCTGCAACAGTCAATTTTAGAACATTTTTATCATCTCAAAAAGAAACTCCTTATCCTTCAGTCATCTCTCCTCTATGTCCCCATCCTCACAGCTCTAAGGAAGCACTAGTCTGCTTTCTTTCTCTACAAAATTGTCTATTCAGGACACTCATACAAATAAAATCATTTACTATTTGGTCTTCTGAAACTGGCTTCTTCACCTTAGCATAATGTTTTCAAGGCTCATTTATGTCATATCAGGAGTCAATATCTGAGCAGGTAGAATAATCTATTGAAGTGGTAGACAAGATACCAGTTCTTGAAGAGGTCCACCCTCCCATAACAACTTTGTAAGAGTTAAGCAAGGTATGAGAAGCAGGTCTTGCTGTTCAAGGAAGACTTCGACACTAAAAAGAGGGGTCAAATATGTGGTGACAGAAAGAAATCTATCAGAGGTGAACACACAATGTAAATATATATATATATATATATATATATATATATATATATATGCCTTACTGTTAAAATGTATAGCTGAAACTTATTGGGTTTGTTAACCAATGTCATTATAAAAAATAAACCAATTAATTAAAAAAAAAAGAATAAACAAAATTCCATCTTCCTTATACAGACTAGGCCAATAAAGACAGAGACAGAGGCAGAGGGGTCTCTTTTGACATCCCAGGTCTCTGGCAACAAAACACACTATAAACCTAATCAAATTATTCTAGTCCCTTCTCTCCTTATTTTCATATCATAGATAATAAAACTAATTAACAGCAAAAACAAAGATCAGAAACAAGACAGTAGGCTTGTTTTGATTATTATAAACTATCATCATAAAAAATAGAATCATCTCAGCATAAGACCTTTACATGAAACAAGAATAGTTTATCTAATTTGGAAAAGATTATGTATTTTTCATAATATCTGTTAATTGTTTATAGATTAATGAACTTTCATAACATTCTGAGTCTGTCCTTGCCAAAAAGACATTCTTAAGTTCTTAATGAATGTTCTGAAATGAAAATTTGAAACAATGATACCTACTGACCTACCAGATTCCCACTGATTTTTAAAAGATAGAATACTTATATTGTTTAGAATTTTTTATGATTAATTTATTGTTAATTTGAAAATTTGAAGATCTTATATAAACAAGAAATGTTACAAATTCATAATGCTTTTACTTTACTATAAAGTCTTAGAAATTAAAATCAGTAGCAATTGTTTGATTAATATAAATAGACCCTTGTATTATTTAATGCTTCTTTATGTAATTCAAAATTTTCAATTATCTAATTCAACAGCCCATGTCTTTACTGTGGAGAGATTAGACATGGAGAAGATTCTCTACTCCAGCCAGCTCATGTTAGTCTTATTTATACATGATTTTAGTTTAAAATTTTAAGTTAACAATTTCTAAAAGCATTATATGACCAAGTTTATTATTACTATTTTAATGACACTTTTGAAATATAATTCACATATCATAAAGCATACACCTTTAAATCATCCAACTCATTAGAGTTTGTTATATAATCACAGAGTCATACAACCACTACCACTGTGAAATTCGAGAGAATTTTTATTACTCAAAATGAAATTAGCAGTCATTCCATGTGTTCTGCTACCCTTAGCACCTGACAGTTACTAATTTACTTTCCGTCTTTATGGATTGGCGTCTTCTGGACATTCAATAAAAGGACTTATATAATATGTGCCTATTATGTCAGATTCCTTTGATTTAGTATATTTCATGGTTCAGCCACATTGTAGCTTGTATCAGTACTTCATTCATTTTCAAGGCCAAATAATATTCCATTATATGAACATACCACATTTTGTTTATTCATTTGTTGATAGACATTTGGGTTATGTTCACATTCAGCTATTATGAAAAAATTTTACTATGAACATATGTGTACAGATTTTTGCATAGGCATGTGTTTTAAATTCTCTTGGGTATATATCTAGGAGTGTAGTTGGTAGGTCATACAGTAACTCTATGGTTCACTTTTTGAAGAACTGCTAAACTATTTTCCAAAGTGGCTCCACCATTTTACATTCCTACCAATGATGTATGAAGGTTGCCATTTCTCTACATACTTTTTAATACTTGTTATTGTCCATCTTTTTTATTATAGCCATCCTAATGGGTGTGCAATGGTATCTCATTGTGGTTTTGATTTGCTTTTCCCTAAATACTAATGATGTTAAGAATCTTTTCATATGTTTATTGGTCAGTCATGTATCTTTTTTGAAGGAATGTCTATTCAAAACTTTTGCTGTGGTACATATGGAATATTACTCAGCCATAAGAAGAGCTTAAATACTGCCATTTGTGACAATATAGATGAACCCCGAAATAATCATGCTAAGCGAAATAACTCAGACAAAAATAGTAGAAAATCACATGACATCATTTATATGTGGGATATAAACCTAGAAGCAACACATGAATAGGACAAACAAAGAGACTCATGGACATGGACTATAGACTAGTGGTTACAAGATGGGGAAGGAGTGGGGAGGTAGACAGGGTAAAGGGGGTCAAATATAGAGGGTTTGGGAGACGGTGAAGTGGGTAAAGGGGATCGAATATATGGTAGCTGAAGGAAACTGGACTTTGGGTAGTAAACACACAATAGAATATACAGATGTCAAATTACAATGTACACCTGAAAATTATATAACTATATTAACCAATGTTATCCCCAAAACTTAATTTTTAAAAAGAAAAGAAAACTTTTGCCCATTTATCAGTTTGGTAATTTTTTGCTGTTGAATTGTAAGAGTTTCCTTTTATACATATATATTCTGGATACTAGTTCTTTATCGGATGTATGATTTGTTAATATTTTCTACCATTCTGTGGGTTAGCTTTTCAATTACTTGATTATATCCTTTGAATCACAAGGGTTTTAATTTTGATATATGTCAATATTTTTTTTCTCACTGATTCTATTGGTGTTGTATCTATGAAATTATTGCCTAATCCAAGGTCACAGTGATTTATTCTTATGCTTTCTTCAAATAGCTCATGGTTTTATCTCAAATTTAGGGCCATGATCAATTTTGAGTTAATTTTTAAAATGTAAGGTACGTTTCCAAATTTATTCTCTGCATATGTATATCCAATTAACCCAGCACCATTTGTTGAAAAGACAGTTCCTTCACTATTAAATTATCTTGATACCTGTTGAAAATCAATTGACCATAAATGTAAGGGTTCATTTCTGGACTTCTATTGATCTATATTTCTATCTTTATACTAGTATTACACTGGCTTGATAACTGTAGCTTTGTAGTAAGTTTTGAAATGGAAAGCATGAGTCCCCATTGTTCTTTTTTAAGATTGTTTAGACTATTCTGGGTTCTTTGCATATCTATATGAGTTTTTAAGGTTACAACCAAAATTTAGGAGCTTTTGGTATATTCTTTGAGATTTTCTATGTAGAAAATTATGCTATCTGCCATTTATCTATATTTCCTATGTAGATAATCATACCATTTTCTGATGTGTATGTTTTTTTTATTTCATTTCTTGCTTTATTACACTGTCCAGAACTTCCAGTATTATGTTGAATGACTGTGATTATGTGAATATCTTGCCATCTTCCTGATTTTAGGAATAAAGGATCGGTCTTTTACCATTTAGTATGTTAGCTATTTTTGTAGGTATCCTTTATCAAAATGATGGAATTCTCCTCAGTAAAATGCCTATTTTACTGAGAGTTTTGTCATGAATGTGTGTTGAATTTTGTCGAATGTTTTCACTGAATTGATTGATATGATCATGTGTCATTTCTTCTTTAGTGTGTTAGTATGGTAGATTACATCAATTGGCTCATTTGCATACTTGGAAAATGCCTATCTGGTTTATGGTAAATAATTCTAATTCCATACTATATTATTAATATTACATACTATATATAATATATTGCTGAATTCTATCTGTTAATATTTTAAGAACTTTTACTTTTCAGTTCATGAGAGACATTGATGTAGGGGTTGTTTTGTTTTCTTTTATTTTGTGCTGTGTTTGTCTGGTTTTGCTATCAGGATAATGTGTTAGCTTTATAACATGAGTTGGAAAGTGCCTCCTTCTCTTCTATTTTCAAAAACAGACTGTGTAGAATTGGTGTTAATTCTTCTTTAAACATTTGGTGGAATTCTAGTAAAACCATGTGGGCCTGGAGATTTCTCTATTCGGAGTTTTTAAATTATAAAGTCAATCATCTTAATATTATAGAATTATTATTGTTTTAATGTTTTTATTTTATTTTTTATTATTATTACATATATGTATATTGTTTTTGTTTTTTAACTTTTCTTTTTACTTTAAATTAAGAAAGTTTCTATCCGACCCTTTGGCTGCCACCTTCTTCTCTGGTAGATGTGGCTGTATTCCTGGCCTCTGTTCTGCCTAGTTGTTGACCTTCTTTTCCTTTGAAAGTCCTGAGACTCTGGTTCCTACACTTACCTCTGTGTGAATATAGCCAAACCTGTCACATCCAACTTTTTATTTTACCCCAAATTACCACTCCCTCTATTAAAATGTCTCTTCTTCTCATAAAGGTAAGTTCCTATTTTAAAGAGGAAAGATTACCATGTGTTGGCAATGCCTCTCTTGGCTGGCTTCATGCTTTCTGTCAAACACCTTCTTTATTCATTTTCTAAAAAAGGAAGTGAGCACTAACTATAGAATATCTTTTCTATAGAATAAGTTCTTTTCTGGCTTTAAAATTATGTTACTCCATATTTCTAAATATGAAAGTACTATCTTTATATTGGAGTCAACACTTCTCTTTCTACAATGGGCACAAAAACCCAAGAAATTTTTTAGTTGCTTGATTTTTCCTCCCTTTTGCCCTTTTTATCAAATGTGTCACCAACACTTTCCAATCATCTTTTTAATTGCTAACTGGTCTCCTCCCTGTGGTTGGACATATCATTTAGTTTCTCCCAATGTTTTTCCTTGCTTGCTTGCTTTTTCTTTCTTTCTTTTTCTCTATGAGGAATGCCCTGTCCCTTCCTTCTGCTATCCAAATCTCATTCATATGAAATTCTATAGCATTTCCTCTATCATACAAGTGGACATATATTATACTAACACATACTTACATTTTATGAAAATATTATACATGCATATTAAACAAATATATAAGATCAAATATATAAGAAGTTATCAATGTGCCTTACTTCAAATTTGTCACCTTAAAAAATCATACGTTTTTGTTAAGGTGACTCTACATGGTAATATATTTATTGGAATTGCTCTCAGCTGCATGGGCATGTATATAATTTTAGTATTCTCAGAGTAAAAAATATAATTTTAAAACGGTTAAAAGTCAGTGAAAGTTAAGTCAATCAAAATGGTCAATAGCATCTTCAGGTTTTTAAAAAGTATGTTAATAAGAGATAGATTTTTTAAATTATATTTGACATACAACACTATATTAGTATCAGGCACATGACATAGTGATTCAATATTTATATACCTTAAAAAGTGGTCACCACAATAGATCTAATAACCATCTGTCACTATACATAATTATTATAATTTTATTGACTGTGTTCTTATGTGGTTTTGTAACTCACTCTGAAAGCAAATCTAAATGACAGTATTCCAAAATTATTACACTGTGGCAATATCAACACACTAAATGGATAGCTTGTCAAAGTAGCCCATTGAATGACAATGTACTTTGAATGTATAAATTATATTTTGTATTTTTACCACCCCAAACGGCTACATATTGTTCAAAAATTATTTTATATGTTGTCTTCCCCAAAATACAGATTTTAAACTCCCCAAGGACAGATTTTCTGCTTGCCACATTCATACACTTCACAACACCTAATGGCTTTATTCTTGATGAGATGGCCTGAGTGGGCTCCCTGACAGAAGCTGCTACATGTGTACAGTTCTTCAGTGTATAATTCAAGAATCAGAGAGTTAGCCATTGAAAATGACATAGCTTGTTATGAGATTTACAGAATGATTTTGCATTATAAGAGATAAAACTCCCCCCAAAACAAGGCCAAAAGCAATTTTGAAAAAAAAAAAAAAAAGAATGAAATGGTAAACTACATTTGCAGAATTGCCTTTAGATACTGGAATGTACATGAAATGAATTAACGGAAAATACTGAAGTGATGGGTTTAATATCATGGTCCCAAGAGCTTTTATGATTCAAGTAAAAATAATCTATTTAGATTATTCAGTTTAGTTATTATTTTCACTTCAGGATAATTCCTAAATCATTAAACTTAGTAATTTCTATAGCTACTATGAGTCTCTGATTCCATTGCTCACCTAATGAAACAGTAAACAAATTACCAAATTAAAAGCCCTTAAGGGAGAAAAAAACTAAAGTATTCATCTATTTAAATATATGTTTAATCAGGATAGTTAGTTATCTAAGGTAGGCTTAATAAAGTTTCATTATGTAACTAAATTCAAGTATAGAGCATGAATTATTTTACATTTTATTTTTTAAAACATCACAATGGACAGTTTTATGGTATTTGGAAGTGAAGGCTTATATGGACACAAGATTTGCTAAAAGCATTTATAGAGACAAAACGTTAGCTCTTGAAGTTCAAGGAAATAGCTGAAATTATATACAAAAAACAGGTGCTTTCCCAATCTTTCTACATTTATGCCCTGTTCCCTTTAAGCACATGGACTTATATATCATGAGTTCTTTCATGAAGTGTCAGTCACTCTATGGAACCCCTTCTACAGGCTGAGGTTCCCCTTCCCTAACAAAATTTTTCCAGGACCTCATGATGAATCTGGGTAGAAGCTGACCCCATCAAAGCATTTCTCTTCTGAAGCATATCTTTTGAAATTTGGTGGTTTTTTAAGTGGTAGGTGAATTTCTGTGTATATAGAAGTTGACATGTGATTTTCAAGGTACAAAATGAAGGTACTACGCAGTTTGCAAAAGCAGGTCTAATAATATAGAGTTACAGTTGGAAAATTATATGAGCTTAAGTTCTTAATACAAACTTCATGAGGTTAAGCTCTATGAAATCTATTGAATCCAGTGGGGCATTGGTGCTAAAAAGGCTGAGAGATGCAGGTTAAGCCATTTAGAAAGAAGTTCTTTAACTGTAGTAAAGATTGCCTATTCTTTGACCCTGCTGATGACCTCTATCTACTCTGCTTTTTAAAAAACTCTCAAAGGTGAAATACTTGTACAAATATTCCACATATATTTGGTTTAATCTATTAACATTGAAAATTATTCTGAAAATGAAAAATGTATGTACAATGCTCTTCATTCTTTTTTGCATTAAGATGTCTTGCTGCTTTATTTTTTTTTAAATGGATCCCTAAAGTATTCTTCTAAAGAAAAGGACATTGTGAATTAGGTGAATGAATGGACTCTCCACGAATGTGCAAGAAACACTTGCTCTCTTCCTGTCATTGTCTGTACTATGGGAGCCCACACAGCGTTCCAGCTGTGGACCACAGAGTTTATGGCAATGTACGCACTGAAAGTCTGGACTTCTTCTTGGAGCCAAATCCTGTGGTTCGACCACTTCGATTTGATATTAATGTATAAAAAAATACAGTGGCACCTATGCTTTTTAAATCACTTGTACTAAAGGTATGATAGAAACAGGGTATTACCCACAAATATGACACTTTGAATTATTTACATGCTAATTTCAGGCTATCAAGATTTTTTTCATTAAACAAACTCTATTTTTTACTCTTTCTCTAACTCAACATAAAACAAAAATATAAAAAGATGAATATATCTGAAGTCAAATTCAACCATATTATTTTCAAATTTGAGTCTTAAATGAAGATACATTTTAAGTAGATATTTGACTTACACTATTTAACTTCTCCAGAGAACATTCACATTCACTCCTTATACCTGGTATCCAGGAAATATCACTTTACAGATGGACAGGCCTTTAGTTGATGTTCTAAACTGCTGCATATGACCAATGTAGCCTAGAATCCATGTTTTACATTATTTGAAGTAAATTATTTTTTCAAAATATTTAGCATATAACTTTGTCTGTTTAAGCTCATTTTTTTTTAGATAAATGGTATTTTTATTTACCCTGAAGAAATAGTACTACAAGAGGACCTTGCAGTCTAGAAGCGTTATAGATATTTGAAGTTGAACTGATTCAAAACTAAGTATTCCTTTGCAGGAAAAGTGGTAATCCAAAACTCTTTTACCTTTTTGAACCAAGGAAGGTAAAAATCTAGACATTACCATAGAGAACCTAACTCAATCTTTGCCTGAGTCCTTTTATTCCATATTTATTAACTGCCTTATATGTGCTACTGGTCAAGACATGTTCCCAAGGAGTAGAGTCAGAGAGAATTCAAGTAAACCAAATTACGTCTCAGCATTTTGTGCAATGATAGTGGTCAGTATAGAATACCAGAGCGACAGAAAAAAAAGAACACAAAATTTGGCCTCTGAGTATCTATCTGAAGAATTCCAAAATACTAATTTGAAAAGATATATGCACTCCTGTGTTTTCTGCAGCATTATTTAAAATAGCCAAGATATGGAAGCAACCTAAGTGCCCATCAACAGACAACTGAAAAAAGAAGTGGTACATATATACAATGAAATATTACTTGGCTATAAAAATGAATGAAATCTTACCATCTGTGACAATATGGATGGTATTATAATACCTGGAAGGCATTATGCTAAGTGAAATAAGTCAAATGGAGAAAGACAAACACCATATGATCTCACATGTGGAATCTAAAGAACAAAATAAATGAACAAACAAAACATAAATAGACTAATGGATATAGAGAACAAACTGACAGTTGCCAGATTGGAGGAGGCTGCAGGGCTGGGTAAAAAAGGGTGAGGGATTAAGAAGTACAAATCGGTAATTACAAAATAGTTAAAGAGATGTAAAATACAGTATTAGAAATATAGTCAATAATATTGTAATAACTATGTATAGTGCCAGGTGAGTACTAGACTAATTGAGGGGATCACTTTGTAAATTATATAAATGTCTAATTACTATGCTGTACACCTGAAACTAATATAATATTGAATGTCAACTGTAATTGAAAATAAACAGATAAATAAGTAACTAAAAACATTTTTAAAAATGTGGCCTCAGTGGGGAAATGTAGATGATCAGTTAGAGAGAGCTCCTGAGAATAGGTGACTCTTAAATTACTGAGATTGGGAAGGTAGAATTGAGAGCAAAGAATGAATTGAGTGAGGGAGGATGTTCCTGCCAGGAGCAACAGCATTTACAATGCCTTAGAGACATGGGCAAGAAACTCCAGGTAGTTCAGTATGGGTAGAATAAGATGGGATAGGGAAATAACTGAGGAGCAGTGAAAAGTAAGAACTTAATTTGCCACTTTACGGAGTTTGGAATAAATTCTTAAGATGATGGAAAATAGTTAAAAATTTGCAAGCGGAGGGATAATATAATCTTATTTGCACAGTCCGAAGAGTGCCTTAAATCCTTCCCAGTGTAGAATGAGAGAACGAGAGGCATTAAAGCCACTGAACCAATAAGAAAACGGAGCACTTTAGCTCTTTACTGTGAATTATTAATGGTCAGCTTTAAGTATCATGAACTTCTTTCATGTTAAAATCTCTAGTTCAAATTAAATAGTTAGTTCCATTTCCCAGAACTAACACATTTCGCTGCCATTCTCCATGGCCCAAACCGTTGCCCTCTGTGCTACCCTCTATCGTGTCGATCACAAATGTTGGCTAGGATACACCCACTTCTCTCACTGATAATGAAAATTCTGGGAAAGTATTTCTTGGGAGGAAGAACCCAAGTTACAGCATCAGGCAGTCTCAAACAATTCTTGGCTTTGTCAGCTTTAGCTGTGTAGTCTTGGGAAACCCATTAACCTCTCTGATCCTCAGTTTTCTAACCTTAAAAATGGAAACCAAAATAGCTATCTAGCAAGATCATGAGACATGAAGATCATTTATCTAAGAATAAGCTCTCAATGAGCAGCACACATATTTACTACTAAAGAAAAAGGGTGTAAGCAAATTTCCTATTTTCCGGTTGCTCTTATAAAGACAAACAAGGATTGGCAGGAGCTCCCAGTAGAGGACTGGGACGCTCCTGTCACTCTGATTCCAGGTCATTAATGTTTCCCAGGAGCTAAGCAGCTGAGCTTATCTAGAAAACTATGCAAAACAGTCTTGGTTTTAACTATGTAATCAACCTGACAGGGCCATGGCTGAAATAAATGTGAACACCGGGGCCAGGTGGCCTTGGGGATTGTGGAGTGCAATTAACCTCCTCACTCCCATTCACAGAACACTCACAGAGACATAGTTGCCTTGTCACTGGGTGAATTTGGTTCTGGCTATTAATTCCAAACTGCATGTGTGATTCTTAAGTGTGGTCCTGATCAGAGCCACTTCCAGAGAATTTAGAAAACAAAATGGAGACAGTCTGAAGCCCTGATTCTCCCAGCAAACTGTCAGAAATTTCAAAGAATGTAAACGAGCAGGGTGCTTTAGGAGAAGGGAAACTGGCACTTTGCTCCTGTTTTCACATGAATATAATGATGCAGCCCACACCATTTCTGAATGTAATAAGGATGTAATTCCCAGGTTAAGTAGAAAAACCTGGTTAGAGAGAGAATGGGGGAATTTCATCCTGAGCAGTGTAGCACAAGGGCTTTGGGTAGATGGTATAGAACCAGGAAAAGAAGAACTTCTAAGTAACTTGCTTCCAATTTGCATTCATTTAGTACTTTTTCTTCCTTCTGTCCCTAAAGGCAAGAAAATCAGAAATATCTTTCCCTCTGTATCTACAGCTGGCATTTTTGCAGTGATCATTAGAACATGTTGGCAGTGGAAAACAGGTTCAGCTTTTCCAGAACTGGCTGTTGTTTGTGCCAAAAGCAAATAGGAATAGAAATAGTAACACCAATATTATTATTACTATGCCAAGAGTCAGCGAGCTCTTCTGTGCCTACAGCTTTTGTAAGTGGCAAGCTGAGTATCCTTATCTTGCCTGACTTCCCAGGGCCATTTTGTATGTGGGATGGGAGAGTAGAGAGGGGCTGGGTAGGAGATGTAAAACTGTCACTGAATGTGAGCAGCCAATTTGAATTAGCAGTCCAGGACTGTCTCTTCCCAAAGGGTTTACCTCTTTTAACTAAAGAAGCAGCTTGAAAATCAAGCCTATTTTAACAGAGGTATTAATTAGTAAAAAAATTTCCAGAAAACAGTTTCAAGAATTTGCCTGTATTTAGCAACAGCCTTTTAAAAAATATTATATGTTTGATCCAGAAGGTCATTTCTGAGAATATACTATGAAAAAAATCATTTAAAATGCACACAAAGATTTTTCCATATAAAACTACATTTAGAGAAATATTTTAATAGAAAAGAAAAACATTTTGAATAAGCAGCAAAAAAGTATTAATTAATTAAACCATATTGAATATATTCAACTATTGAAGAGGTTTCATAGAATTTCAAATGAAAATGCTTATTGTTTAAATTTTCTCTTTTTCTCATTTCAAAGAAAAGAGTTCTATTCAAGTCACTTCAAGGTAGGGCAAATCTTTCTCCCTTATATATGATATGTATAAAGTGAAACTAGCATGGAATAAGAAGCCATTAGTAATTGGGGTGACTTTTGGAAGCTGCTGGTCCATCCACTCTCTCTTTGCATCTCTGATTTTCTCCTCACAGCCATTCCATTAATCCCATTTCTGCCCCTAGGAAGGCTGAAGCACATACTCATATGTTTCTAGATATGGCTGTTTATCGTTTTCCTTAATCCAGGGTTAATTAGAAAGCAGTTTGTCTCCGTATGGTCTATGCTGAGGGTAATGTTAAAACGAATAAAGTAGGATTCAAAACTACATTTATAGTATAATTCACTCACTCATTTATTCATTCAATAACGTAAATGTTGAACACTAACCATGAAGTGGCAACAAGGGGACACATAGTATCTACCATTACAAACCTTATAGTTTAGGTGAGAATAAAGCCAATTAAAATCTATTCAAGCATGTTACAATACATGTGTGCCCATGCTTGGAGAGTATCCTGAAAGAGAATCCAATCCCAACATGGAGGAAAGCCAAGAAAGCATGTTTAACTAATGTATTCTTGAGAAAATAGTTTAGAATGGCTAGAATTGAAATCTGTACTTTTTTTTTTTTGGATTCTAATGTTTTGCCAAGGATGGCTGAGAATGACTTGTAATGATATTGGGTAATATCGAGAATGTAAATGAACATGGAACTGTCATTGAAATCTGTGTTTTTAAGGACTACATAAAGTGGTAAAGCTTCAGGGATAAAGGACTAAGAGCTCTGTCAGCCACACTAAGGACTTAGTAGTCATCTGACTGTCAATGGATAACAACAATAAGTTTGATTAGAAGAGCAAGATAAATACACAAGTTATAAAAATCCATAACTGCAGTGTAGATAAGGTATTGGCTGGTGGGCAGTCTGGAGTCAGGAAAACCAACCAGGAGATTGCATCAGTAATATCAGCAGACATAAAGTGGCCTGCATTAGGTAAAATACAGTGGAGGATAAGCAAACTAGATGAACTTGAAAATTGTTTAGAGTCAGCTGGACTTGGAGAACGATAATTTGTGTGGAGCGAGTGAGAGAAAGGAGCCAAGAATAAAGGTCAGATTTATAGCTTAGTGTTATCAATTGAGATTGAAAACAGAGAAGCAAGTGAGAGGATGATAATGAGTTCAATTTTAAACATGTTGAGTTTGAAGTGTCAAATGAGACATTATGGGTGATGCCTAGGAGGCAATTTGATATATGCATCTGAAATTCATGAAGGGGTCTGAGCTGCTGTAGACAGAATTTAGTAAGTAATGAGCATACAGACCATTCAAATTGTGAGAGTACATGAGAGAATCTGGGAATATTATGAAAAGTAAGAATATAAATAAAGTTTAGGATAAAGCACAAATATACCTAAAGGACAAGCAAAGGAAGAGAAGCACATGCAAGAAGGAGACTTAAAAATACCTATCAAAGAGTTAGGGAAAAAAATCTAGTATAGTGTAGTATCACAGAAATCAGGGAGAGAGAGCATTTCAGGAAAAGAGAGTGATTTGATAATAAAATAATCTATCTATAAAATATATCATATCAAAATAGAAAATCATATAATCATATCAATAGGTGATAAGAGTTGGTAGGACTCAATGAATATTATTGAATAAAAATGTAAAATAGTTAATGACAAATGCTTCTTTAACACAATACACATTTATATATGTGTATATCTATGTATACAGGTTTGTGTGTGTGTTTGTGTTTGTGTTTGTGAGTGAGAGAGAGAGACCATTCCAGTTTTCACTGAGTCACTAGAAGAACAAGGAGATCTCATCGGACTCAGCATATGGTTGAATGTACTCACAGCTATGATTTATTATAGTGAAAGTATATAAAGCAAAACCAGCAAAGGAAAAATAAATGTGTATGGGGTGATGTTCAGAGGAAAATAGGAACAAACTTCCAGGAGTGCTCTCCTAGTGGAGTCACACAAGATGTGCTTAATTCCTTCAGGAACGTGCTAAAACAACACGTTTTGAAATGTTTACTAGAGATGTTCATTAGACACTCAGTGGCTAGGATTTTTTATTAGGGATTGGTAACATAGGCACTCTCTGCTGAGCATTTACTAAAACCCCAGGAAGAAAGCAGATGTTTGGCACAAACTACATTGTTCAAACAAATAGTTTAGGTGCAATAAGTCATTCTTAACAGAGAATAATGGAAAACCTCTTGATATCTAAGTTCCCTGATGTTAGCCAATGGCCAGCCCAGCAGGTATTTCTAAGGATAGCAGTCTCAAGCTTGCTCTGTTAACTCTTTCCTCTCTCTCTCCCAATTTCTCTCTCTCTTTTATATGTCAGGATGATGGTTAATAACATAACATTAGAAAATCAAGAAAGATGTATGCCCTCTCTACTATCTTGGAGTAGTGTTTTTCTAGTATTAACCAATACAATTAAACTAGAGGGAAAAAAGCAAGCAGAATAAATATTGTAAAGTAGGTAACACAATTATTATGATTTAAGAATAATATAATTTTATATTTGAAAATTGTAGGAAATCAGTTATTGAAATTAACAAAAACAATAAGAGAGTTTGGAAAATAAAATTTTTTTAAATCATTAGAATATATAATTTAAAAATCAGAAATGATAAGCTAAGAACAAACTTTTGAAGAAAGAGCAGGAAGTAAATCGTGTGTGAATGTGGAGCCCAACCATTATCAGAAGGGAGTGAGAGCAATGGGAGAAGTGAGAAGCTAGTGTGGCTAGGGCTGAGAGTGAAGGTGTTGAGAATGAAAAATGAGGCTGGAGAGTTAAAATGGGGTCACAACATGCAGAGCGTTGTAAACTGTGATTCAGACTTTTTCCCCTCCATTTTTTTTAAATCAAAGCTTGCATATTTATTAGTTCCAGTCCCCTCCATTCTTAAAGCAATAATAATAATAATAAAAAGTTTGAATAGTTTTAAAAGGAGACCATAAGATAATATTTGCACTATAAAAGGATATTCTAGCTGCAAACGTGGAAATCATTTTGAGCTGAGCCATATAGATAAGGGATGATAAATTTTGCATGGAGGAGATATGTAAGAATAGTGTCTAAAATAGTAAGAAATTCAGACAAGATACTTGTAGATTAGACTACCATGGTGGCAGTGAAGACAAGATGGACTATAATATCCTAATGATGTTAAGCAAACACAAGTGAAAAGGCTCTAACAAATGGGAGATGGAGATGAGCTTGAATGAGATGCTCAAATGACTCTTGATTTCTGAATTGTACAGTTGTATAGACGGGGACATCTTTACGTGAGACAGAAAACACTGAAAGAGAGTAAAATAGCATGAATTCAAAACTCAAATTTTTTCTCAATTTCATTACTCTCTTTTTAAACTCAGAAATCAGAGGAATGACTTTTTAAATTCGTTCTTTTATTATCTTAAGACATGGGCTAATGTTATCTAAAGGGGAATGGTCAAAGGGCAGTGAAAAAATTACCATGGGTTCAAAATACATTTTTAAGTGTATCAAATATTATCATGTCAAATATAAAGCTTTTATTTAGTGAAATTATAAGTGTTAACCTAACCATGTCTCCTCTGGAGAAGTACACTGAGAGTTGATAAGGAAAGCAAATTTTAGTGTTCTCTTAAGTGTCATATGAATGTTTTGCATGAATTTATTTCTGATATAGTAAAAGTGAAAAAAAAAGATTAAAATGTTATCTTGGAAAAAATAGAGATACTGGTTTTATTAAAATTGAAAGGAAAGAGGAGGAAGAAATGTCAAATGGTAATCACATCCTGGTGAGAGATCAAGCAAAGTCAAGTCCAGAAAGTGACCACTGCATTTAGAAACATGGAGGTCAGAGTCAGGGTTTTATGGAGAGCACTGGGAGCAACAGCTTGTGAAGTATCACATGATGAAGAAGAGACTGAAGTGTTTTGATGAATTGGCTAGCAGGTGAAAAGATAGGTGGTAGCTAAAGAAACATGTAAAGTCTAGAATTTGTTGTGATTGTTTAATTTTAATAAAAGATGTAAACGCATTTAAATTCTAATGAGGAGGCTATCAAAGATTAAATATTAGAATAAAGAGAAAATTATTAAGTAATTTTTTTAAATAATGTAATAAAACATACCAAAATATAAATACTTTTATGCCAGCATTTGGGTATCTGGAATGATTTTAGATCTTTAAATAAAATTATAGAAATTTAAAAATTTTACCTTAGTGAACAAAGATGTATTTTATATTCAGAAAAATAAGGACAGTAAATTTCATTTTATAAATAAAACAAAAGAATGCTGGTCACCAGCGTACAACGTGATCTGAGATGCTGGAATCTAAGGGATTGTATAACACTCTGTTCTAACCGCTCCTTTCCACCCAAGAGCATGATTGCCATAAGATTTTCATACTGTGAAATAATGTTTAAGTGGAGGATAAATATTAAAAAATCATGAGCATTTCCATTTCCAGATAAGATGGAGTAGACACATTTTACCCTATTTTTCTTTACTCCTTACATCTAAAACCTCAAAATACAGGAAACAAATATCAGAAGATTCTGAAAGGTAAAGAAAAGAAGGTGGCTTACTTAGGGGCTTGGTGCTCAAGAAATAACCTGCCAAGTTTTGTTTTGTGTTTTTAATGCCTCCTATATATTCCATCCTGAGTGCTGGAGAATTTTACAAGATAGAAATAATAATAAGTACAGATAAAATAAATAAGTAAGTAAATACGTATGTACGTATGTACATACATACATATATACATACATACATTCATACATACATACATACATTCATACCCTGGTCTCTTTAACCAAAGAACCTGGAAGGGAATGGCCATGCAGGGCATAACCTTTTGGACAACACCAGACACATTCCAGAAAAAAACCATGCTTTCCCCAACCCTGTCATCTGTGCCCCTGACCAACAGGAGGACTATGTGAACAGAGATGATTGCCACCACAACCTAGTGTTAATGACATGGCTCCCCTTCCTGGAGGATAGGTGTCTGTGGAGACCACGTGTGTGTGCAGGGCCTTACTGGCATTATGCCCTGGGTGTAGCAAGGCAGCATCTCATTCCCTTCTGATCAGTGGACATCTGCAGAGGTTATGTATATGAGCGGAACACAACTACCATCTCACCCTGGTATTATTTATTAACCTGATCTAAATACAATAAAAAATAACTTCTTACACCAAGGAACATGAAAATCTCAAGTTGAATGAGGAAAGAAAATCAACAGACAGAATGCTAAGATGGCATAGATATTGAAATTATCTGACCAAGTTTGAAAATGGCAATATAAAAAATGTTTCAATGAACAATTTGAACAGTCTTGAAACAAATGAAAAAATAGAAATTCTCAGCAAAGAAATAGAAGACATAAAGAAGAACCAACTGGAAATTTTAGAACTGAAAATATAATAACAAAAAGAAAAATATATAATAAAGATTTCACTTCCAAGTTGATAGAATAGCTGGTGTTGACCAACAGACCTGGTAAGAACTAGAAAAGTTAGACAAAGACATACAAACAAACATCGATTAGGTGACATCAGTGAGATACCAAAGGCAGTAGGACCTGAGAAACTAGAATTTCACAAAGAAGAAAAACATATTGAGGAAAACATTACATTCTGTAGTGCTTTCTACTTGAGACATTTGCTAATTTTTTAAGCCGGAAAGGGAAAAGCAGAGATTGCTAACAGACAGGAACCTGAGATGAGCTGTGGGCAGTCTCCCAAGGCTAGGGAGGCAAAACACGGAATTCAGGGCTACCAAGGCAGGCAGGACTCACAAGGATATTACTCCAGAGAGAAACAAAACACTTGAAGGGGAGCCAGCACTCAGCGCCATATTTTTCTTGAAGAAAACATGTTTTCTTTTAAGCATCACAGGACCGGAGTTTAAGATTCCATGCAGAAAGCAGCACCTAGGAGTCTGGAAAGGCAGGCAGAGCTCTTGCAAAAATTGTAAAATCAGAGAGACAAAAATTAAAGTTCAGAGTCCACCAACAAGGTTGAAAGCTTCCTTCTGATAAAGAGCCAAGATTTGCAAGTAAGATGAAAAAGGACAGCATCTTAGGAGTAAGAATAAATTGAAAATAGAGCAGATCTCACAAAACTGGATCAATTCTAGACCAGGTTGCTGCACTCTAATGGCCTGTGAGAAAGCAAGGCAAATCCTCTCTGGAGGAATAAAACAGCAGCCAAAGCCTCGAAAAATCCCTAATATTTTTCATACACATTATTCAACCATCAATCAAATACTTTTAGGAATGCCAAGAGACATAAAAAAATGTTCAAAGCCAACAAAAAAAAGAAACTCAGTAAAAATAGATGCCCAGGTAATCAAAATATTGAAGTTATCAGACAAGAACTTGAAAATAACTGTAACTAAAATGCCCAGGAAAATAGATAAAAATATGGAGAACTTCTTCCTAACATTGGAATTTATTTCAAAATCCAATCGAATCTGTAAAAAAATTAATCAAATGCAAAATTTTAGAAACGTATGCAGATTTAATGACAATTAGAGCAGAAAAGAAGAATAACAAATCATAACGTAGATCAATAGAAAATGTCCAGATTAAATCAAAGTAAGAAATGTAGAAAATACAAAAAAAAAAGCGTGAGAAAAATGTAAAACTCAAGTTCTAGAATATGTACAATTGAAGTCCCAGAAAGACAGGAGACAGAGAATTGTGGGAGAAGCAATATCATAAAAGATGAAGATCAAAAAATTTTCAAATGATGAAGTAAATCATGCTACAGATTCAAGAATCTCTACAAATCCCAAGATGGACAGATGGACAGATGGGCAGACAGACAGATAGCAGTTGTCGGTGCATCATAATTGAACTGCTTAAAGTCAAAGACAAAACATAAATCTTTAAAGCAGCCAAAAAAATGGCATATTAATTTTAAACAAGCAACAATAATACTGGAAACTAACTTCTCAACAGAAATGATATAAACCAGAAGAAAACAGAATGATATCCTTAAAAGGATGGAAATAACAACTGACTGTTTAGAATTTTATATTCTGCAATATATATATATATATATATATATATATATATATATTCTTAAAAAATGAAAGCAAAACTGGAAAAGTTCTTATTAAATGGGCCTCCTCTAAAAGAAAGATGAAAGCCAATTTTTCATGCAAAAGAAAAATGAACCCAAGTGAAAGTGTAGGAGGGAACTAAAAATGTGGTTAAATCTAACTCAACATACTGTCTACATAATAATGTTATTAAGGTCTGGAACTGTGTGATTTAAATTATACACAGAATGAAAACACATGACAAACAGCTCAAAAGGTAGAAGAGGATTACAAAGAGTTAAAATGATCTAAAATTTTTGTACTCTGTGGCAAGCAATAAAATACTATTTTATAATACTTTCATAATTTAAAAAGTATCTAGATAACGAGTAAAAGACAATAAAAAAATGTATGACTAGTAAGCTGATAAATTGAAAAAATGAATGATAAAAAATATTTGAGTCAAAGAAGGAGAAAAAGAACAAGAACAAGAGAAAGAAACAAAAAGAATATAATAGGTGGCTTAAATAGAAAACAAATAGTAAATAGTAGATTTAAATTCAAATACAATTGTGATTACAATTAAGGGGGCTAGGTATTCTAAATAAAATACAAAGGGTGCCAGATTAATTTTTTAAATGAAGCATACATTAATAATGTAATAGTATATAAAATATATACTATCATATATAATATATTTATAATCAAATCAAATTTAGAAATTTGATCAAATTTAGAAAGAAAAGATGCAAACACTAAGCTAAAGAAAACTGGTGTCTCTATATTAATTTCAGACAAAGTAGTCTTTAAGGCAAGAATCTTTAGTATACATAAAGAAATGTATTTTGTGATAATAAAAGATTTGATCTACAAGAAAGATGTGATAATTATAAATTTATATATGTATGCTTTTCTCTTTTAGTTGCATTTTCAAAGAAAAGTTGTTAGAGGCCTCTGACTCTATAGCATAAAGCAAAAAGAGAACTCCCTGGGAACTCTGCTATATCCTAAGATTCTAGCATTCATTACAACCTAACAGGAAATATAGAGTTATAATTATCTTTGGGACACAACTTGGAGAAATAGTTCATCAATTTTTCTTCTTTTGGACTATTTTCAAAAATGTCACTTTTTAATAATAGAGTAACTATTCTCATTTAGAAAGATATTGCATACCATCTGCAGAAACTCAGGCTTAGCCTTTAAAGCTTAAGATTGATCTCTCTAACCACTTGTCTGAGTCCTGGAAACATTGATCAGTAGAAAACAATTTGCCATCCCAAATATAACAGTACAATTTCTTTATAGGATTTTAAATCTAAGGTATATCTATATTCATCATTTTATGCATGAAAAATGTCAGAGAAATAGGCCTTTGTCCATATCAAGTATTTCTGATCCTCCAGTTTTAAAGCATTGGCTGGATTCTTAATCCTCTACTGTTTGGGGATACTAGAGATCTCTTTCATAAACAGAAATCTGTCCAGATAAGAACCTTCAATTATGTGGTCCAAACGTCTAGATACTACATGAATTTAGTGTGCCTACATCTATCACCCTTATTCACTCACTACTTATCATAGGTTCCCAACACCTTTCTCATGAGTCCTTCTTAGCTGGTTATTTTCAGAAACACCTCTTTCCCATATGGGACATTTAATTTCTCTTTATAATGATTTTATTGTTGGCTTGCTCATCTATAACCCTGAGAACTTGTAATGATGTCTCTTGACGTGCATTTGAATCTGGCGTCTCGAAATCTTCAGATGCTATTTTTGTAAACAAAACGATAAAACATGAGAAAATTGAATTGTATTCTATCCTTACAGTTTGTTGTTGTTATTCATTTGTATTGCCATTGCTTCATTTATGAATATATGAATTAGATTGGTCTTTGCTTCATAGGATGAATTGGCCTAAAGATAATTAAATGAAATGAATTAATGGTTCCCTCATTGTGTAAATATAAAGTCAGAACACTTTGACATGACATGTAAGACCCTTCATATCTTGGTCACATTTTTCTCCACTTCTTAACTTGTAACGATGCTTCAGCAAAACATATACTTGATCATAGTTGAACTGAACACACACGAACACCCACCCATACACCTACACACATACTCAGTGTTCTGCCTCCCTGTCTACAGTCTACTGTTATGTTGATCCCACTATCTGTAATGTTTCCTCAACCTATGAGACTCAGCTCAATTCAAGTTCTAGAAAGCCTTTCTTGATCCTACCTCTAGATTAAATAAGAGTATATTGGTGTTCTTATAATACTGTGTCTATTTTCTATCAGCGTATTTAATTTTACTGTGTTCTCACTTTCTATTAATATGGCTTCTTGCCCGCTCTAAGCGAACTCCTTGAGAATAGGAACTCTGCCATATTTACCTTTTAGTCTCCTGGCTGGTATCAACAGGTGCTCATTCATATTTGTTGAATGAACAAATAAATGAAATGAATGAATAAGTTAAAAAACCAGTCAGTTAATGTGTAGCCCATTGGCATAAACATATTTAAATAAATATAGGTTCCCCTGTAAGATTCTTTTCTTAATTAATGGTTCTTTTAATCTTATCCAATTTTACATTTTTAAAAGCTTAATTTTAAAATAATAAATAAAATATTCTGTCTTCTTTTTTCAGTGGTAGCATGAAAGGGTCATAGAGAACATCTGGTGTATGCGATTAATGTTGAAACACCTGGCTGATGTTCCATGTTTTTACTTACTAGCTATGAATTTGACTAGGCCTATTAGCCCTTCAAGGTTTCAGTTTTTATATGTAAAATGTTTATAATAATAAATATCCAAACTACTCATGAGATGTCATTGCACATCAAATGAAATATTTATGTGAGAGTACCAATAAGAAGTGCTTTATTTTGTTTCTTAAATAAAGCTCTTGCTTTGGTTCTGTGTGTCCTCACATCAATATGAAGTCACATTTAAGAAATCATCCAAAACCCATTTATTAAGTATTTATTAAAACTATTATTTGTGTTCCTCAATGAACATAAATTGTAATTCACAACTTCTTAAAATTCTCTCTTCCACTCCCGTTCTTCTTGCCCTTGTCTTTTATCCTATGTCTGTCCCAGAGCTTCTCTCCTCACATCTGGTTCTTAATTCTCCACTAAAAGCTCTTACCCTTACCCAGACAGTGAAGACTTTTCCTTTGCTCTGTTTCCCTAGCAATATCTTTTCTTAAAAGAACATATATTTTATATGTACAATGATTAGAGCTCCGGAGAAGATGTGTATTCATGCCCGTACAGATATTATAGCCCTCAGGATTCTCTGTACTCCCAGAATCATAGCCCTGATCACACTTAACTGTCACATCGCAGCTCTTAGTACAGGGATGGAGCACAGGGACCCCTCTTGCTATTCATTCATTCATTTATTCACTATTCAGTGCTTTTAGATACCAACTCTGTGCCAGACATTATGTTAGTAAGGAAATCCTGGCCTGTGATTTCAAGGACTTCGAAGTATAGTGGAAGAAAGATACATAAAAATAATGTTTATGTTACTGTCTGATAAGTAAAATAATTCAATTAATTATTGGTAGAGAGGTAGTCAAGGAGACCAAGCAGACATCCTCAAAGAAATGAGCTTTTTTTATCAGAAAAATCACTAGGATTTTCTCAGATCTGAGGCATGAATGGAGGGCTAGGGGCTAGACAGAGTTGGTATATAGCAAGAGCTAAAAAAAAATGTTTATTTTCTTAGGAGTCTACATTGAGAATGAGAAAAAGGAAAGACTAGAGAGGTATGAAGGCACAGGTCATGGGAGGTCAAAAAAAAAAAAAACAGTGAAATGTTGAGTTTTAGCCTAGGGCAGTGGGAAATCAATAAAGCATTTTAAATGGATCATATTTGCATTTTTGGAACTTCAACAACCTGATTCAGGGCAGACCACAGACTACTTTGACTGCTGGGGAACTGTTTGTATGCAGAGACCCAGGGAAAAACCCCAAGACTGAAAATCTGCCCCAATAAGTGGAGGGCAAGGAAAAGACCAAAGAAAGAGGCCAGCCACTCCACTCTGGTAATAAATGGAATTTATTAAAGAAAACTTACGTATGAGGTATGTCTTGGGCTGCTGCAAGGTGAAATGGATTCCTGCACCACATACCAGGAGCTAAAGAATCATATAGGGTAAAGGGGTGGGGGATAATCACAGGTACTAATATTGAATGCAACCAGGTACAGAAAATTACTTTACGTGCTTGGCCAGGTCTGGACAATACCCTGTTTCAGGAACTGGCACATAACAGGAGGCAAAGGAGGGGTGCTGATTTATGTCATAATGAACATCAATTACCATCAGACAATCTCTAAAGGGGGTTTGCAGAAAGCAATCTTCATTCTGGCCTGGGTCCAGCTTGCAGGACAGATAGTGGTAACATCATGGAACATTCTCTCCTCCACTAGGATCAGTGCAGAGGTGATTTTACCGGTCTAGAAAAAGAAACTGGTATTATAAACCACAGTGGTGACCTACAAGATGGGAGAAAATTGATGTATATAGAGATTTAAGAGATAGAATGAAGAGTACTTAAAATTGATCACATGAAGTATTTGGAGGAAAAAGTGAGGTTTCTGACTTGAATGAATCCAAGCGGTAACACAGGGACACAGTCTCCTCCAATCTTGCAGCACCAGCATCATTAATAAATGGTCTCCAGGGTCAGAGGAGCAAGAGAGAGTGAAGTTTTGTGGGTGAGAGCTTTTTATGAAGCAAACATAGAAGTAGCATTTATTTTTCCATCCATTTTCAGTTGGCCGTCAAATCAAAATGGTCTCCCTCAAGTGCAAGAGGCTAAGAAATAGTTTAGTGGGCACCTAGTAAGAGGGAGAGATGCTTGAAATTTGGTGAGCATTATTAGCATTTGCCTGCACAGCAAGTGATACACTTTCGTAAGATGGGAGCAGAAAGGGGCGAATAGAGAGGACAGTTCCAGGACATTTTAATCGAAGGTGACATTCAATCTGAGCCTTGAGAAATTCACCGAGGAATCAGGGGCAGCACTCTAGACCTCAAGAAGAGAATATGTCAGCATACGTACATGAGTGATCACAAGGGAGAGTCAGCAAAAGGATGCACGTGAGAAGTGAGCAAGTCAGGTATGTTATCTGAGATATGAAAGAAAACACTTTTCAAAATACTTGTCAGTACATCATCTCAAGGGTATTTCCAGACAAGTTAGCAATCAGTCTCTAATATTTGCTCTAGGTGCAAACAATAAAAAGGTAGGGGGGAAAACCTTGTATACTTTATTTTGTTCATTTCTTCTCTTCACTAATACTTATTAAATGCTACTACTTGTAAAGAAGTACCATAATTAGATGCATAATCTTGCATCTAATACATAGAAATACTACTCACAAACTTTTCCTTTAAGTTTTGTTTACTTGCTTATTTTGTTTTATCTTTATCTTCCCTTTTGGTTTTTAATTCTTAGTAAGGATAATATTGGATAGTTCATCTGTGAGTCTTATGAAACTTTTATGCTACCTTTCAGAATTCCATAAAAAATATAATTTTACTTTACTAAAATGTAAGTTTCTATTATAACTAATTTAGAAATATTTTTCTCTAAGTAATTTTTAAATGTTTAAGTAGGTGGAGAATCTGAAAAGGGCACATAAGGACATTGTTTCTTGTTTCATTAAGAAGCAACAACAAAATGTGCTCTGTAGTAGTAATAGGGATAATTAGAAGTATAATTATTCCAGAGAATTTTGGATTTAAATTGTCACTTCACTGCATATGTTATTAAAATACCTGCCAATCTCTCTCCAAAGATGTCAAAATCAATGGCATAAATAATGCCTGATGAACTGATTGGGGAAGTTGTATATTTCAAAGTTAACATGTAACCCAGAATAGAATATATGATATAATTTTATTCATGGATTTTATAGATTTCAACTGTTTCCTGGATGCATTTAATTGATTATAATTAAAAGTCATATATTGAAAAATTCATTTCTATGCTATTTTCTGTTGTATGGCTTTGAGATTACAGAAACTTAGATTTTAATATTACTGTTTCCAAAATGAAATGTTTTAATTTTAACAGATTCAGTAGATGCGTTTCAACAAATGCAAGTTATACAAACAATGTTTACAATCATTCTCCAGGAGTAAAAAACTTTAAATAAAGAACTGAAATGAGAGAATCCTAAATAGAGACAAAAATTTACCATAACAAAAAGAATTCCAGGCTGTTACACATTAAGAATCTCAATTATTCTGATAGTTTTCCACGCCACTTGAAAATTCTCATTCCTAGCATTCCTTGAATCATCCACAGAGGCAGAAGGGCTACACTACTTCAGGTCGTATCTATTTACATGATATATCTGGAGGAAATACAAAAATTCAGTATTAATTCCAAATATTCTGCCACTTATGAAGTTTCTGCCAAAGACGAAAGAGCGCCATCTAGTGAATTCTTTGAGGAATCTTTCCTACCAGTCATTCATTTGATACTATTTTACCGGCACTTACTCTGTGCTATGTACTGGGTACATACTTCTCTCAAACCACTTACGCTATTATAGCACATTGAAATTCGCCCACTAGCCTTTCCACTGCCCTATGCCCTTAAACTTGATGTCCCATATCTAGAATGTCCATGTCAAATCTTCGAACCTGCCAAAATTCTTCTCACTGTTCAAGAGTTTGCATTAGGATCAGCCTGTTAGAACATGAAACAGTTGGTTATAATGAATAATAGTGAAAGATTAAATGTTTCCCAAGTGAAGTTCCCATAGCATGGCTCTTATTACAAAACCTGAGCAAGTCATTTTGGTAAGTAATATGCCTATGGAATAAATAACTTGAAAAAAACATTTCTGTGTTTATTAACTAAGCAATAGAACAATATATCATGACACCTTAGGAATCTACACCTACAAAAAACCATTGTAGTGTGCTGGATGGTGGCCACAAGAAAGGTATGCCTATTTCTTAACCATGGAAACTGGGAATAACAGGAAAAAACTGGAAAAGGAGTCTTTGCAGATTTAATTAAGTTAAGGGTCTTGAGATGAGGAGATAATATTGGATTATCCAGGAAGACTCTAAATCCAATAACCAGTGTCCTTATAAGATACACAAAGAGGAGAAGTCCGATACAGAAAGGAAAAAAAAAAAAAGCAATATGAAGACAGACGCAGACTCAAGTTCAGGAATGCAGACAGACACCAGGATTTGGAAGAGGCAAAAAACACTTCTAAAGCCTCAACAGGAAGCACAGCTCTGCCGGATTTTGAACTTCTGGTCTCCAAAACTGAGAGAATAAATTTCTGTTGTTTTAAGCTACCTAGTTTGTGGTGATTTGTTATGGCAACCTTAGGAAACAACGACAGCCATCTTATTATTCTGTATTTTAAACTTATAGAGAGAATGAATTCCAGCTATAGAGAAAACCCTGGGCTTATTTTCACGAAAGATGGCTTCTTATACAGGTTCCACCCAGAATTAACTGTGTGACCTTAAGTAAGAATCTTAGCTTTTCTGTTAGTCAATTTCTTTATGTGCAGTTGAATTAGATGATCTAAAGCCTTCCTTCCAGCTCTAAAATCTCCATTTCTGGTAATAAGTGATAGTGTAGCAAACTGAAGAGGAGAAGAAAAACTAGCATTGTGTAAACACAGAGTCTCACACACACACACACACAAACTCTCAAACACACACACACACACACACACACACAGTCTTATAAACAAACTTTTAGGTTATAAAGAGAGACAAACTTTTAGGTTATGAGAGATAAACTTTTAGGTTATAAGGAGAGAGGCAAGAAGAAATAAGATCAGTTATAATTGCTATCATTTATTATGCCAAGTGCTGTTTCACATAATCCTATGATGGACTTGCAGTCTGGGTCCAACAGGAGATAGAAAACACACAGTGGTTTAATCAACGGAAGTTAATATAAAGAATAATTTAACTAAAATTCAAGAATAACTATAAGATAAGAGGAAACCTTGTATAGTATCCCAGGGCTGAGGGAGAGTACCCATGGACCAACAAACTTGAAAGGGGGTCAGGACTTGTTGGAGAAGGTGTGGTTCAGTCACAGAACAGCAGAGAAGCTTGCTGATTTGGTCAAGGTAGAGGTGGTCTGGAATTACTGGGTACCCACAAGAGTGTGGGCAGGGAGCTGATGATCAGTAGCCTCAGTAAGTGGTACAGTCTGAGTGCTGGTCAGGGTAGAGGCCTTACAGTGCAAGGTATGCAGCAGAGCGAGCAGAAGAAACAACTACCTGTCATGTGATATTCTTACCATGGCAGCTGTATGCAGACTTCCCAGAGCTCTGGTTCCATGTAGAAGGGGCTGCAGAAAGGATACTTTCAGGCAGAGCTGCAAAATCACAGAGGGACCACAACCTGGACCTGTGACTGGGGCAGGCTCTACCAGATATCCTCAAATCCACACTGCCCACACCAGAAATCACAAGGAACCTCTTACCCCCCTCCTCCCAATGTCCTTCCAGCACTGTATATTAAGAAATTTTAACATCATGCCCAATTTAAAGAGAAATGCTTAAAGGAATTATGTTATGCATTTGGAACTGAAAGACTATAAATTGATAATTGACATATTTGCATAGTAACTATTATTTATAATCACATCTATGCTCAGAGGTGAATACAGCCACTAAATCACAGAGATAGAAATTATGTCCGGAGATATAAATGGTCAAAGTTCCTGAAACTAGGCTCTAACCATACCCAGGAGCAGTATGATGAAAATTGTCTATTTAAGTATTTTGTAGATAGCTCTATATTTTGAGGCCTTTATTATACTTATTATAATCATATGGTAAAAACTCATCTGTTGGGAATTTGTCTACACCCTTTTTTTTTTTAAAGAAAAAGAAACAAATGACAAGATTGCTCACCCCTACATTTTCTATCCTTCCCTTCGACCCTAGGCTAGGTCAAAGGTCTCCTTCCTTTACGAAACGCACCCCCTCCTCCGTCCATAGCAAAGTCACTGGGGCTTTCTTCATAGCATTCATCACAATCTAATGTGATTATTTGCTACCCAAGTGTTCCTCACACTAGAACTCCAACTTTCCCAATTGTAGAGACAGAGCTTTATTCATTCATCTTTGCAGCTAGGCCAGAGGCTGTTTAATATAAAAGAGTTGAACTGAACCAAAAAGAACAGATTCACATCAGGGATATATTCAAACAAGTCATTTGTAATATATAACTCGAGGTCAAGACTGTCTGCTGATGGAGAAATTAAAGAACACACACCAGTCAGTCCAGAGAGATCCTTGATGGCATATAAGGTCTACCATAAGCAAAGGATCAGAGAGTGAATTTCTGAAACCATGTTGTGGGAAGAGGCCCAACATATCTAGAAAGACTAGTTCAAATAAGAACCATAATCAAGAGCAAGATGATAAGTGTTAAAAGAAATATACAAAATAAAAACTGGGAGCATGTAGTTGAAGGATTTAAAGTCTGGAAACACAAGGAGAGCTAATATGGAAGAAGTAGCAAGCAGGTTAGAGGAATTAATTCCCAGTGTAACATGCCTCTGACATCTTTTTAATACTGTCACAATGTATGCTTGGACATTGAGTTAATTTAAAGGGTCTGAAATAGTACATTCAGCATGTTCTCCAACATTGTAACAATTGGCTTGGCTCACTACCTCTGAAGACTCACAGTTGGTGTCTAAAGTCATTTACATGTTCAAGTTTGAGCCCACTTAAAACTAAGTAGGTCAGCTCTACAGCCTTAAGCAAGGTGCTGGGAGAAACCACATCCTCCACCCTATAGCACGTACCTCTTTAACCAAGTAACTTTCTAATACTATCAGGCATTTTTACGCTTGTTTTTTTTTTAATTGAGTTATAATTGACACATCTATTTTTCATGTACATATTAGTTTTAGATGTACAATGAAATGATTTGATATATGTATATTTTACTAAATAATCACTATAAGTCTAGTTGACATCCATCACCGCACATAGTTACAAATTTGTTTCCTTGTGATGAGAACTTTTAAGTATTACTCTCTTTAGTAACTTTCAAATATACAATACACTATCCTTAACTATAGTTACCATGCTGTATATTACATCCTTAGGACTTATTTATAACTAGAAGTTTGTACTTTTGATCACCTTTACCCATTTCTTACACACATACACACACACACACACACACACACACACACACACACACACACCTCACCTCTGACAACTACCAACCTGTTCTCTGTGTCTATGAATTCAGTGTTTGTTTGTTTTATAAATTCAATCATACATTATTTCTCTTTCTCAGTCCGACTTATTTCACTTAACATAGTGCCCTCAGCATCCATTCATGTTCTTGTAAATGGCATGATTTCCTTCTTTTTATGGCTGAATAATATTCCGTTGTATTTATATACCATATTTTCTTTATCCATACATTTGTCAATGGACATTAGGTACTTTTCCCATCTGGTTATTGAACATGGTTCATTTCACACTGCAATGAGCATGGGGTGCAGATATCTTTTCGAGTTAGTATTCTCATTTTCTTTGCATTAACACCCATGCTGGATCATTTGGTAGTTGTAGTTTTAATTTTTTGAGGACTCTCCACACTGTTTCCTCTACTGGTTATACAAATTTACATTCCCACCAACAGTGCACGAGGGTTCCCTTTTCCCCACATCCTTGCCAATACTTGTTTTTCCTTGTCTCTTTGATAACAGCCATTCTGACAAGTGTGAGGTGATATCTCATAGTGGTTTTGATTTGCATTTCCATGATGATTAGTAATGTTGAGCGTCTTTTCATGTATCTGTTGGCCAGTTATATGTCTTCTTTGGAAAAATATCTATTCGGATCTTCTATTTTTTAATAGGATTATTTGTTTTTTTTTTCTATTGAGTTGTATGAATTCTTTATATCTTTTGGATATCAACGCCCTGTAATTTTTTGTAGGTGGGAGGGATCTAGGTTCCTCCAGTTCCTTGAAGCATAGGACCTTGCCTATTCTCCTCTATTTCATCTTCTTCAGAGACTAAAGTTCTAATTTTTATGTGTCTACTCAAGTTACTTACACCTAGATCTCTCAAATATCACTTTCTTCCTGTATTTGGAACATTCCTCTATTTACTTCCAAATTTTCTCTCCACCTGCAAGTCATCTAATTCATTCTGTTGAATTCTTGGTTGTCAAATCCTCATTAGCCATGTTCTTTCCTGCTGGCTGTCTTGTGGAACATTCCCTTGACTATATGCCAGTCTTCATTCAGGAATATGTCTGTGTTCAGTCTCCTAGGTACTGAATATATATATTTTTTTAATTTCCTCATTGAGTGTCCACATTCTGCATTTCAATGCTGCATTGCATGTGGGCTCCACCTTGTGATATAGCCTCCACTCTCTCCCGTGAACCAGTATTTTGGTCCTGAGCCACAGTGGCTGCTGCCACTCAGTATGTAATTGCTTAGGCCTGGGAAACCTGCTTCCCAGGGAATGTTCTCCTATCCACTTTGTCTCCAGAACTGTTTCAGCTGGAGAATCACAGCAAGTTCTGAAATTAAGTTGGTTTTAATGAATTGCGCCCCTGATGGCCTTCTGTGTCATTACTACTCAAGAGAGGTGTTTTCTCTGATTTAGGATGTTCCTGGCTCTATGTATCACTTCTGCCTGCAACGTCCTTCAGGCTATATCCCTCTATTGTTTTAGTTTTCTCTACCAGCAGTTTCAGGAAGACAGCTGTTTGAGAGGTTTCTTTCCTTCTCTACCAAGTGGGGCCATGATGTTTACTGGATCTGAGGGCTTTCTCTTTCCTGTTGCTCTTTGCTCTAGACATTTTTCTGATATATTCCTCTAGATTTTGTTTTATGCAATTTCCACAGTGAGATATGTAAAAACAGCAGTTTGGGGTCTACCAAAGGCATCTGTTATTTAAAAAAATTTTGTCCACATTCACTTTTCCTGGATTTCATAATCCTTCCCGGAAGATAGCCTTCCATCAGACCAACCTCTATTACAAAATCAGTCAGCAGTATAGTGTTTCCTTCTACCCTCCCTCCAGTGTAGCTCATCTTCTTAGTGCCTTCCCACAAATCCTAACCATGACTTTCTTGGACATGTTTTCCTAGAGTACAGTATACAATAAGTGGTCACCTTCAAAGTCACTCACTAACTTTTTATTTATTTTAATTTTTATTTATTTTTTGAGTATTTTTTATCTAATCAATGTGTTGACAATTAAGTCCCAGTTAAACTACTTTGGCCACATCTCCAGTAATGAAAAGTGATTACTGATGTTCAAGACTTTGACAAAGAAATACTACTAGAATCAGAGATATATGAGAAATAATAAATTACATTGAATTTTCTCCATTTACCAGGTAAACAAATAAAATATTAGATTTTCAACACAAGGCATGAAATAAGATAATGTTAAAAATTAATGTTGATTTTACCAAGAATCCAATTAATAATAACATCCATTAAACTCAAATATTATACTGCCAGTTATTGGTTATAACACCATTCAAAACAAAATGTGCACATATTTGTACATATATAAACGTACATACTGTTTTGGTCCCAAATGTAGTTAATAGTCTTCCACATCTCCTGGTTTTGAAATTATTTCTTTGGGTCATTTCTCTTCACATAAATTTGATGCGTAAGATAACAGATTTTTGGAACATCAGTTTTTGCTGTGAAGAGACATCATGAGGATCCAGAAGAGATCCACATTCTGTTCATAGGGCTTACAGAATATCTAAATAATTCCAGGTACAGTTTTGAGCACAAGGAGTTCTCTCACAATTTATCATAAGAACCAAAAGTTTTCAAATTATCATTTGATTTTTTTGGCATTTTTAAAACATAAATACCTGGTCGTTCACTTTCAACCAAGACAGGTAATCAGGACCAAACTCACATTCCATCCTTCAACAACTAAAAATATATAGAACAGCAGCGTTTAGACACTGAACAATAGACAGCATGAGAAACTGATTTCTGAGAGACAGGAAACAAAGTGAGCCCCAGGGTTTCCCTCACTTGCAGTGTTTCCAGGCCACAGAGCATGAGTCTGAGGACTTGCCTGAGCTAAGATGGAGGTGAGAACTCAAGGAGGCACAGGTGGGTAGAATTTGCAGAGCCAACTACTAGATAGGAGAGAGTTGTACAAAGTGAGAACTGCAAGTAGAAAGACAGGGTGAGGGAGAGAGAATGAGAGAATGAGAGAGAGGGAGAGACTGGCCAAGGATTCCTCTTGAGTTTTCAGCGGGTGCTGACAGGCACCTGTGCATGAGGAAAACACCTAAAGCACCAGAAAGGATCAGGAGACTGAGCTCACATAAAGCTGAAAATAGTTCATATTTCCAGCAGCCAGAAGAAAAAAATTCATCATACAAAAGGCATTAGGAAAAGTAGTGCTCAGGCAGTGAGAATATTTAGCCCTACATTCATAGGCTGCTCTGATGTCGCTTAACTAAGCTTAAAAGGAACACCTTAAAAGGTCACACTCTTTCAAAGTAACTGAAACTCAGAATAAAGCTCAAGAATATTTAAAAGTGAACAATAATATTGGCATTCGACAACATAAAATTCATATCTGGCATTTAATAAAAAATTAAAGATATGCAAAAAACTGGAAAAATATTACCCATAATGAAGAGAAACAGCCTCTAAAATGGCATAGATGATAGAATTTGTAGGAAAAGAATATTAGTTATTACAACTATATTCCATATGGTCAAAATCTAAATAACTTAATTACTTTAGGCAATAATACCGCTCATTTAGATTTAAGGGTTAGGTATTTATACATGAAAAGCAGGCTTATTTTGTTGCTCTTGTTACAGAAAATTTCAAAGACTATAGTACTTAAATAAAGGGACTATGTATGTCATTCTTTTTCCTTTTTTAACAAGAATATTCTTTTCTCTATTGAGTTTCCTAAAAAGTTGGTAAACCATTTCTATCTGCAGTAGACAAAAGAAAAATTTTATTGCTGCTTGGACTAATTTCTCTACTTATTTCATTAATTTATGGAACTACCAATGTCAAAGCACCTTGAAATCTTTCAGAAATATTAAAAGCATGAATCATTCAAAATGACTGTCGGTATAGTGGGATTACATTAAGAGCCAAGATGTATGTGGAAAAAGCAATGGGAAACTCAGATGTCAGACCATCCTGCCATACTTAGAGACAGGAAACATGTTCACAGTCATGGCATGTGTTCATCAAAATGATGTCTTATCCTGAATTACAGCCAGGTCAAATGAGCCTTAAGGTTAGTATGATGCATATTTAAGCAACAAATTACACCCACATCAGATATCGAGGGCATTATTTATTTGCTTTCCTGGCATACAAAACAATCTCCACTCAGGTGGCTAAATTGCCCAAATCTCTTAAAGTGTCCCACAAATTTGGTCCAGTCTAGTCCCCTCAGCTAAACTAGAAAGAGCTCAAGGGGGAAATGGGTAGTGCTAGACGAGAGCAGTGTATGTTATTCAATGTTTTACTATATCCAAACCACGTGTCGGTAGGAAAGCCAAAAAATGCAGAGAGAAATAAGGAAATGGTGATATTTTTTATTGTTGACTTGTCCTCGCTTTCATCTGCTTTTCTCCATTGATTTCACGAGCTCATCCCAAACTACTCTGTGTACCTCTGATATGCTACTCCTCCTGAGATATCACTTCCATCCTGTCACTCAGAGAGCTGTACTGGCCTATCATCTTAAGGCAGCAAGTCAGAATTCATTTTTCTTACAGTTAAGACTCTGAAATATGTGGCCTGATTCTGTCATAGATATTGCCTAGACTTAGTCATCAAGCTTTCTAGGAACAAATCCTGTTGCCGCCATTTATTGGCTGTGTGACCTTAAGCATTAAGCTACAGCTTTCTCATCCATAAAATGGGGATAAAAATGTAGATACCTACTTCATAGGTTTTTGGTTAAAAATGAAATGAGATAATTTATGTAGGACAATGAGCATTGTAAACACTTTGTAAATGATAGTTATTTTTACCTATTTGACTATATTTACCTGTATTTCATAAAAGCAACACTCCCCTTTCCAAAAGGATTACTTCTTATTACAGCCTGCTCTCCAACATGCTCACACACATGCACGCACATATATACACACAATACACACATGCACACATACGCATGCACACCCAAATCTCTCCTTCTCATTTCTGCTTTTATATTTTCCCTTTTCTAAAATATTCTCTGTGTCACCATTTATCTATCCATTTTTTTAAGATTTATCACAAGTCCTACATGAATCATTAAGTCTTAACTGTTCTAAATCCTTGTTATAATTTTTTGAAATTTGTGAGTCATTGTATTTTCCAGTAAAACAACTTTCACATGTTGATTTTTAATAAAAAATATATTTGATGTTTTTTATACATTGTATTTTGTTTTCCCTGATATGTTTTTTTTTCCACAGATAATTCTTTGTCCCATTTTACGGCTATTATATTACTGGTCTCAGGAAATTATTACTACTTTATTGATTACAAAAAATGACAAAATTTAAAAGACATGAAAAATATTCATTGAGCTTATATGGTAAGAGATCGCCTTGATGGTGTTGAAGAGGTCAAGGTATTAATTCGGCTTGGGTAACATACTAAAGAAGAATCAAGGAATGAAAATATACTACACTCAGGCTTTCTCTTCTGTTTCTGAAGTTTGCAAATAAAGTATAATAACTTTCTCGTATTTCACTTTTTATTGTTTAGCTTTAATCCTAGTACTCTCCACTCACCAGAGTTGCATGTTTAAGCAATTCTTTTATTGTATATTTAAGGGCTGTTGTTAATAAACAGTCAACTACCAAAAAAGGCTCTGAATTGAGAGATAAGATAAAGAAAAAATTATCCTTTGAAACCTAACAAAAATTAATAGATGATGAATATAAATATGGCAATAGTAACTAAGAATGGGAAAGGTTTTATAATATGTTTTTGGTCAAGAAACAAGGGAACTTCTCATAGTTGGTCGATAAGACCACAGTGTTTCTTTAATACACACATAATTATGGATCTGGTGTTGCCCAGTCAATAATATTGCAATGCAACAGTCTGAAATGAGGATATGTTAAAATAAGCCCAAAATCTTGCACAGATTCTAAAACTAGGAAACCATGAAGTGGTAAATTTTCAAATTTTCTTCACTTGCCTTCAGAAGAAGCTGCTTCTTCTCACCTTCAAGGGATGATATATGTCATTGAGGTAGAAATATTTGAAGATTAAAGAAAAGAGTGTGGAATCCACTAATCCAGATTGTTGAAAATGCCCCTGCTAGAATGTCTATGACCTTTGTTCAGTTGTGATGCTGAGTAATCAGCATTCTGACCTCTAATTTGATTTCCTAAGTGGGTCAGACCAACGGGACGGGGTTTGGAGGTACAGTGAGAACGTGGTGGGTTGGCTATGGTGCAAATTTGGAGTTCTGTGTTTATTCACAATATGATATCTCGTGTCTTATCAGTTGGGTTATTAGGCATTAACCTTGAAACTCAACTCACCTGTGTGAGATGTAATACAATCATGTCCTGAAGCCCAGAGCTAGAGCTCAGTCCCAGAACCTAGCATGATCCATCAGGATATGACCAATCTGCAGGGCCCGGCCTCCACTCCGGTAACCACTGTCCCCTTTTTGCTTACTAGTCCTTTAACTCAATATTACCCTATATAAAGAGACAACTTTCAAAAGCTATTAGTGAAGAAAGTTAATGTTCCCAAAACTGCAGAGCTCCTGATTTTTATTAGGACCCAGCAATGGTCAATATGCAACTTATTTGTTTCCTGAACCAGTGTTCTTTCTCTTCCTCTGCCAAGAACATCCATTATGTCCTCATCGCTTGACTGACATAACTTACCAAATCCAGTAGTTTTTCTGTGACCTGCTCTCCCAACCCCACACACACTTCTCTGTTAGGAAATTTTATCTAGTATTCCTTAGAAACATTCTTGCTATTGCATCTGCACATTGTTTTTAAAGTGATGCATTTACTGGTCTGCTAACTGCAATGATCCTTAAGTGAAACTTAGGCCTTATTTATCTTTACATTCCTAGCACCTTGCATTATGCTTAATATACAGGAAGCCCTCAATACATTTTTTTGATGAAAAAGTGCTTTCTTAATTTACTATGGTAGGAGACAAGAGACTTTCTCATGCAAGTACTTTTATAGACATTTGTATTAAATTTCCCACTAGAGCATAACCTTTATAACAATTGCATAAAATGACATATCCAAAAATGGGATAGTTCTTGGGTCAGCAAATGGTTATATTTTCCAGCAAATATATTTTTAAATGTATATTTTATATGACACTATATAGTACTTTCTGTACCCCAGGAAACTATCCTGTGTGCTTTATAAGTATTAACTTGACTTATCTTCATATCAAACCTATGGAAGAGGTACTATCACTACCCACACTTACAGCTGGGGAAATAGAGAAACAGAAAAGTTATATAATTTGGTCAAGATTGCTCAGGCATTAAGGGGAAGAACCTGGATTTGAATCAGGCAACCTGGCTCAGAGCCCAAGCCTTCCCTGCAGGCGTAATAGAATTGCCAGTAAGCCTTCCCCCACAAAAAGAGAGGGCATGCTTCTATGTAGGAGCTTTGATGTATAAGTCATTTCCTTCCTTTTCCCCTTGTCCAGACTTCTTAAACAGATGTCTTTTAAACCTCATACTTTAAACAAGTATTTTATTGAATTACTTTCCTCTCAGGAGCCTGGCCTATTTTACAAAAAGGAAAAATGAAAAACAAAAACAAAAACAAGAGCTCAGTAATCCTCACAAAATCCATTGAGGAATGCACATGTTAAGAAAAGGAAATATTCTTAAATGGGTACTTAGCTACAGTCTTACCCCCTTAGGATAAGACTAAATAATAATTTCATTCTGCTCTGAGATTGGGAGGCGGGAGGAAGCTCCTATAAATCTTGGAAAGGAAGCAAAAGGATATAAGGGATCTCTGTGAAAATCTTCTATTTCCATTTTTTTGAAGTTCGAATCTTGGGATGATTAGCTGCAGCTGACCTTGACTCTCCACTCTGCTTAGGGAGGCATATGCTATCATAGGGATCAGAAGTCAAATGAATTAGGCTCTGTACAACTCAACACTTTAAATTGCAGCTGGGAAAAAAACAAAACATCTTTAGGCTAACCATCCCTCAAAACCTTTATTCAGAGGCATCTCTGCCGGAAGGAATGAGGCTTCTCTGCTGGCACTGCAATAGAGTCACAAAGGAGAAAAGTGGTAAAAAGAGTGCTGCCAGGATTAATTCAAAACTTTGTAATAAAGTGAATGTTATCAGTTAAATTATTATGCTCTTAAAAAGACCAATAAGGATTAAAGAAAAGATGTTTTTTCACTGTTCGAAAATCGTGTCATTAGCAAGCGAATGTGTAAGGAGCAAATTATATGCCCAAATAAGCCCTTCTCTTGTCTGTTGGATAATAAGGAAATTTTTATTACAAAAGAAGATTGAGAGGGACTTATGTTTTGCAAAATTGGGGTATTAGGGACCAGATTTTTTTTTAAAAGGAAAATATACAAAACGTTTTTCAAAAGACACCTCAGGCAACAAAATACAGTGACAGGAAATAAGTGAAGTGAACCTTGTGATTGCCCCAGTTTACTGCGTTGTAAAAGAGTCCAGGTTATGGGGTACAGAGAGGGAAACCAAATGGAGGCCAGCCAACTCTCTGAGTTGGGAAGACCAAGGCAGTTAGTTCTCAGGAGAGAGTATTGGAGAACAGAGAGATACACAAGGAGAGAATTCTAGCTATTTGCAAAGGGTCACCCTAAAGTATTCAGTTAAGTATTATTCAATACCTGAATATGAGGAATTAGGGTAGAGAAAAAATTATCCAAAAGGATTAAAGGGAACAGTACATGTAGCTCACATCAATACATGCAACTCCAAAAATTGTGTCTTCTCGTAGCAGCCAGATTGGAACTTCTCATAATTCACAGGGTATTATGTAAAGTACTCAAATGGGTCTTAACGTCAGTAGTAATAACTAGACTTGAACTAAACGTACTTTGTTTCACATAACAAAACTAAAAGAGCAAGGTCTGAGAGGATCAACTATTTACAAGTGACTTATCTGTGTCACAAATAAACCTAAATAATATTTATAGGAATACAAAAATATCTAGCCTCCAACAAGATAAAATTCACAATGCTTGAGAACCAACAAAAAATTACTAGTCATGGAAATAAACAAGAAAATAGGATCTGGGATGAGAAAAAAATCAATCAAATCTGGTCCAGAACTGATATAGATGTTAAAATTGTCAGACAAGAACATCAAATCATTATAACTATATTCCATATACTTAAAAGTTAAAAGTATGAAAGATATTTTTTTTAGAAGACCCAAAATCAGACATTTAGAAAAAAAAACACAATATTGTGTGAAATGAATAATGCTCTGGATGGGATTATTGGCAGATTAAATATTGTAGAAAAAAAAGATTAGTGAACTTGAAGATATAGCAGTATAAACTAACCAAAATGAAATACAGAAAAAAATAATAATTAAAAAAATACCAGGCTATCAATAAGTGTGGGGTAATTTCTGTCAAAATCCCTGAGTGAGAGGAAAGCAGAGAGGGGAAAAGAGTATCTGAAGAAATAATGTCTAAAATGTTTTCAAATTTGCTGAAAAATATATACCTACACATTCAAGAAGCTCAATCAACTCCAAGGACAAGAATCATGAAGTAAACTAGACCAAGACTCACATCATAAATTGCTCAAAGTTAGTGATAAAGAAAAATCTTAAAAGGAGCCAGAGAATAGATACATTACCTACAGAGTAACAAATGTAAAGAAAACATACATTTCTCATCAGAAACAATGCAAGTGAGAAGACAGTAGAGCAAGATTTTCAAAATACTAAAAGGCAATAAAAAATACCTGATAACCTAAAACTCTATGCTCATAATCCAACAGGAAAACAAAATAAAGTCTTCTTCAAACCTACAGAAGGTAAAAGAATTTTTTATCTTAAGAAACTAGAAAGAAAAGGTCAAGTTAAACCCAACATAGGCAGAATAAAGGCAATAATAAAGTTTAGACTATAAAAACAATAAAATATAAAACAGAAAAGTAATAGAGAGCAATGAAACCAAAAGCTGGCTCTTTGAGGAAAACAGCAAAGTGAACAAACCTCTAGCCAGACTGTGAGGAAAAAAGACAGTAGACACAATTACTAATATTAGGATTAATAGATATTAAAAGAATAATATGTGAACATTAATATAAAAATAACATAAATGACTTCATGCTAATAAAATCTACAACTCATATAAAATTGACAAATCCCTCGAATGATACAAACTACCAGTGTTCAACCAAAAATAAAATAAAACATAAATAGACATATATCTTTTAAAGAAATTGAATTTAAAGGAAAAGTTTAAAACCTTTCCAAAATGAAAATTCTAGGTTCTAGGACCAAATGACTTATCAATATATATTACCAATTATTAAGAAGAAACAATACTAATTTTATACAAACTCTTTTAGAAAAATTGAAAAGAAAGAAATATTTCCTGACTCATTCTATATCCTGCTACCAAAGCCAAACAATTATAAGAAAACTATAGAACAATATCCTTCACAAATATATATAAAATTTTTCTATCAAAATTTCAGTAAATTGAGCCTGACAATATCTAAAAAGCATAAAATTTCATAACCAAGTGGTTATTCCTAAGAATGAAAAGTTGGTTTAACATCAAAAAAGGAATCAATATAATTCACTATACTAACATACTAAAAAAAGAAAAAAAAAAAAACACAACGATCATCTTAAGAGATGAAAAGGTATTTGACAAAATTCCATAGTAATTCCTGATAAAAACTCTCAATAAATTAGGAGTAGAAGGGAACTCAATCAATCTGATAAAGGACATCAATGAAAAGCCAGTGGCTTACATAAACTAGTAAGTGAGTTTATCTAAATTTCAGGATTCAAAATGAATATATTAAAATCAATTATATGTAGATATTTTAGAAATGTACCATCAGAAATTGACATGTAAAAAATAATATCACTTACAATAGTATCTAAAAATATGAAATTGTTAGGGATAAAGTTAATGAAAGTTGTGAAAAAGTACAAAATATTGATGAGAAAAATTAAAGAAGAATTTAATAAATGTAGAACATCATTCATTCATTATCAGAAGACTCAATATTAAGAAGCCAATTATCCCCAAATTTATTTATAGACTCAATACAATCCCTATCAAAAATCCCAGAAAATTTGTTAGAAATTGATAGTTGATACTAAAATCTGTATGAAAATGTGAAGGGCATAAAATAGCCAAAGCAAATTTGACAAAGAACAATATAGGAGGGCTTCCATTACCTGATTTCAAAACTTTCTATAAAGCTACAATAATCAAGCTGTGTGATGTTAGCATAAAGATAGACAAATATATAAATGCAACATGCTAGATAGACTGCCCAAAATGGATTCAAACATTGCTGGACAACTTATTTTTAACAAAGATGCAAAAGCTATTGAGTGAAGAAAGTGCAGGGTTTTGTTTTTTGTTTTTTGTTTTTTGTTTTTTGTTTTTAACTAATAGTGCTGGAATAATTGGATTTCCATACACACACCTGAAAAAAAATTAATCCTACCTTATATTACATGTAAAAATTAACTGAAAATGAATCACAAACCTAAATGTAAGACCTAAAACTATAAAATGTCTAAAAGCAAACACAGAAATCATTGATACTTAAAGTGAGGCAAAGGTTGATTAGAGACAACAAAAGAACAGTCTCTAAAACTAAAAGTAATGAACTAGGTTTCATCAAAATTAAAAACTTCTGTTCATTGAAAGGCCATGTTAAGAAGGGCCTTTCTTAAAGTCAAGCCATAGCCTGGGAGAAAATATAGTAAATCACATATCAGATAAAGAATTTGTATCCATAATAGACAAAAAATCCTTCAGCTCAATAATAAAAACTTAACCCAATTTAAAAATGGGTAGAAGATTTGAAAAGATTTTGCCAAAGAAAATATATAAATGGCTAATAAGTATTGAAAATATATTCAATATCATTATCAATTAGGTAAATAAATATTAAAATCACAGTGAGATATAACAATGTACACATCAACTAGAATTGCTATAATCAAAAAGATTGACAAGACCAAGTGTTTATAAGGGTATGAAGAAACCAGGACCCTCACTCATTGCTGGTGGGAATATAAAAGGTGCATCCATTTTGGGAAATAGGACAGTTTCTTAAAATATTAAACATAAATTTACCATACATTCAAGAATTATATTCTTAGAGATCTACCTCCCTGAGAGAAATGTCCACAAGAAGACTTACACATGAATATTCAAAGCACCATAAATCATAATAGTCAAAAACTGGAAAAATTCAAATGTCCTTCAGGTGATGAATGGGTCAACAAAATGTGCATATCCATACAATAGAATATTATTCAGCAATAAAAAGGAATAAAATACTAATATATGTTAGAATGTAGATGACTCTCTAGCCATACTCTCAAAGCTGAATTGCATGATTCCGTTATCTGCAATTTCCAATAAGAATAAAACTATAAAAACAGTGAGGAAAGCAGTGGTTGGCCTGGAGTTTGGAATAAGAAGTGATTACAATATGAGGGATCCTTTTGGGTAGTGGAAGATTCTAAAAGAAGACTTGGACTATGGATGCACAAATTTATAAGTTTACTAAAAATCATTTAATTTTCATGAAGAAAAATTTTATTATTTATAAATTATAATAAGGCTTAATATGGCAGTTTTAAAAATACCATATAAATATTCTTATTTTCTTTCCAGATTACTTTAAATAAATTTATAACAAATGTAAATTTAATACATTTGTAGTAATGATTTTTTTCAGTAGTAAAAAGAAATTTTACCATGAACTAGCCAATTTGGGCTGTTTTTTGTTTGGAGAGGTATATAAACTATTGATTTTCTTTTCTAGAAAACAAAACCGTAAGGAAGCAAAAATTTTGAAAGACAAATTACTCACCTTCATCATTTTATACCACCTTATATGTCAAAGTATTTAGAGAGCTATAACAATCCTATACTGTAGATAGATAAAATATTTTAGTTTATTTCAAAAGATAAAGAAACTTTAAATAGCATTATTAAAGGATTTGTCAAAACTAATGGGATCTCAGAATTGGAAGGAAACTTTGCCTTTCCTTAAAATGGCTACTCACTGATGTTTAAATGTCCTTCCACAACCCTCCTTAAGCACTCCTCAAATCTCTGTTGGAAGACCTAACTATCCCCAAGAGGGAAAGGTTCCATCTTTGCAAAGCACTGATATCTAGAAAAACTAAATATGGATTTTCTACAGCTTCCATCCACAATATGAAGCTAGTTCATGAAAGCTCTCTATATCAATCTCCAGATATCCTGGTTTCTACATATACACTATATAAGTATTGTATATTAAAAATATGTATTGACACAATCCAAACCTGAGTCCCAAATCTCAATTTGATACAAGTTCCTTAAGAGAAGGGTAGAGTTCATCATATTAACCATCATACCCACAGAGCATATCACTGTGCCTGGAAATTTAGGTACTCCTGTCAATAATTTTGAACCTATAATTTTATAATACAAAACGAGCATATATAAACTACCTGAACAATTTTTCCGCATCCCTATTCCACAAGCATTAATTTTATGATGCTGTTTTACAAAAATTAATACCCTGTCTTGTTATATGTGACATATAAGCAAAACATGGGAGTGTTAGAATAAGTCAGGGACTAAATGATGAAGTTAGCAATTTTATTGATAATTAAAAATGACTCTGAAACTTGCCACATGCTATAAAGTGAGCTTTGTTTTACTATCATTTCTATTATTAGAAAAAATTTTGTGACAGTATTTATCACATTGCTTAGAATCCAAGTTATCATGAGGCTTAAAACATAAGGTTTTACTTTGAACCATATAGCAATAACAGTAGTCATTGGAATATCCAACATGTGCTTCTGGGAGTGTTCTGAATTATTAAAGTAAGAATAATGCCTGTTACATATACAGAAGCAACATGTTGTCATTAAAGAAAAATACACACAATTCTAGAAGTCAAAAGACCTATATTCAAATCTGGCTCATATTAGCTATGGTCAACTCATGCAACAACTTCACTTTGTTCATCTATGACAGCAGCATTATAATTCCTGCCACATATGCATCAAAAGATAATCGTGAAAATCAAATGACATAGTGGATATGAAAGTGTTAAGAAACTCTGAAGTGCTAAAAAAGTGAGAAGCATTGTATTAAATTGCTGAAAATGTACTTATTCACGTTTCCGAAATTGCATAGAATAATTCTTTGATAAACAAAATATTCAACTGTCTGTGAAATAGCAAGGTTGTTCTATTTTTTCATGCCATCAGTTTTACAAATGGCTGTCATTAGTCAATGAGACAAAGCTCACAACTGAAATACTAGAATGAGTAGTTTATACCAAGAAAGTGAGAGCATTCTTTGCTTATAATGAACAGTAAATTTATTTATTTGAAGAGATGTTCTCTGACATCCTTAAATTGTCATTTGGAAGAAAATTCTATGGCAACTTCTATAAATTATCTGTATCTTTATTTATGTTTTATTTAAAATTTAGCATATATAATTCTTAAATCTTTTTGAATCTTAAACACTGTTGAGAATCTGACAAAAGTGAGAAAAGCTGTATCTAGTAAAAAGCCCATACACACACATTTGAAATTCTGCTTACAGAATCAGTAGATTCAGATTCTGTGTAGTATCCTAAGAACTGACCTCTAGTCTACATATCCCAGGTTAAGAACCTCTGTTTTAAATTTTTATGAAAATTCTTAATTAACACAATAGAAGTCATAGAATAAATTAAGCCCCCCCCCATGCATACTTTTTTTGATTGTTCGAACAACATTTCTTTACATTTGCAAATTTGTAGCTGTTATTATGACAGTAATGGTGTATCCAGCAACAAACACAGTCATTATTCAATATGAGATAGTATTTGTAAACAGTAATGAGGTAGAAAATTAATTAAATGTGGCTGAAAATTATAAATTATTAAATGTTACCTCAAAATTCTGTTAGTGAATAGACACTGCTGGATGGGGTGGGGATGGGAGCTCTTTCTCAAAGCTCTCTTTACCTTTTGCCAAATAATCTCTGGAATTCAAAATAGCAGCCAAATAAATGTTTCAGGAACTTAGGTCAAAGCCTTTCTCTCCTCTCTTCGGAAATTAGCAAATGCTGTCTCCAAATAATCTCCATAATTCCTATAAATTTTGTGATATGTTATAAATGAAATCTAGTAAGTGAGTTTATGACTGTATCTAAGGCCCCCAACTCAGTAATTTGCCAAGCCCTCCCAGAAATTTGACTCTCTCTTAGAAGAGTGTTCATTAAAATCTTGCCTATGGACAACCAAATTCAGTGTGCAATGGGTTATTTTTCATGAAAGGGAAACCATAATTTTAACAGAAAAAGTGTTTTAATTCTCAACCATTTCTATACAAATCATCACCAGCATAACATACCTTTCCCTGGATTAATCTGCTAATTAAGCCACATTTACCTGTCTGCTTTTGCTTTTTGTTTCAGAAAAAAAATAATAATAATATCATATGAAAAACAGGTTAAGTTCCTTATCCAAATCAGTCTCTTTTATAGTTCTATTTAGCTAAAATATTTCACAGTTAACTACAATCAGATTTTTTTTTTTAAATTGAAAAGAGCTTTTACACATGACCTACTAAGAAAATCCATTTGGAGCTTAAAATTGATATCTTCTTATGTTATAACAGATTGTGTAATCACTGGATCTAAAACACTCAGCAGCCTGCCTGTGTTTAGGAAGCAAGCATTCATATTCCACTGGCAGTCTTGTCAGATTTTTCTAGGGAATTAGTCCTCATTTCTATCCTTTCTCATCCTTAAAAAAAAAAAAAAATTATTTTTTTCGAAAACTAAATTTGTCAGAATATTCTTTTCTCAGACACCCACATGGCTAAAATATATTGTTTTAACCTGGAAACATTGGCCAGTAATGCAAAAATCTAACACTATATGTTAGGAAGCACTCTGCTTTCTGTCTTAAAAAAAAAAAAAAACCTTCAATTTTAGTGAAAATAAAGAGAAAATTGAACCAAGAATTTGGCAGCCAAGGAGATTTGACATCTAAATATTTTTTAAACATTTTTAAATTTGTAGCAGAAACACATTCTCTCTCATCTCCTCCATTGCTGCCCCATTACGATGCCAAATAAACAATTTTGATACATTTTCAAAACTCTATAGAGAAAAACAGCCTTAAGAGCAAGAAGCAGCCTTTTCCACGTGAAAGGGTATCTCTTTTCTTCAGGCCACAGATTACGACAACAAGCTTTGCTTCTCAAAAATGTATGATATATGTTTGGGTACACTAAGGAAACTTTAGGAAAGTGGCAGAAGGAAAACGTGTCTCTGATGCCCCACCTGGAATTTAAATAGCCAGTTGTGAAAACACAGCTAGCCCTAGAAATATGTCCAGAAATGGCTCCTCTCATCTGGTTAGTCTTACTTTCTCTCCTTCAGGAAAATCTAGTACCATTAGTTTCTTAGTGACCACATCACTACATAACCTGCACAACAAATGCCGAGAAATGACAGGAATTAGACATTATGCATTTAATGTCTGTAAAAGGGGATGACCAGAGAGTCCCTTTACCCCTTTCCATCATGTGAGATGATAGTGAAAAGATAGCCATCTATTAACCAGAAAATTGCCTCTCACCAGACACCAAGTCTGCTGGCACCAAATCTGGACATCTCAGCCTCCAAAACTGTGAGAAATAAATGTTTGTTGTTGAAGCCATCCGATGAATGGTATTTTTGTTATAGCAACCCAAATGGACTAAGACATATGGCAAAGCCTGGAAGGCACACTGGAAGCAGATGGTGGACACGAAGGAGAGAGTACTTAAATGAAGAGAACTTAAATGAAATTTGTGTGCTCCTTTTTTCACCATTGGGCACCTAAAGAGACATAGTCTCTGTCTCCATTCTGCGTCATCAACTAATCCAGCATCCAGATCTAAACATCTCTGAATGCAATAAAGTAAGCTAAGACTTTTGAGCATTTACTGTCAGCCCAATCTTGTTCCAGGTGCTTTTCATTCTTTAACTTAATCTTCACAACAACTCTAAAAGTAGGTTTTACTATAAACCCCCTCCCGCATTCCATGAATGAACTATGCCTGATGTAATACAGCTTGTTAGAGGTAGAGCCAGAAAAATAAAAAATAATCATAGTTATTGATAGCTCATTACATGTCAGAGCTTTATTTGCATTTCATTTACTTTTTATCACAATCCTATAAAATATGTACTACTATTATTACCATCTTACTAGTGTAGAAAATTGGCTTTAAATGGTTTTGTAACTTACCTATACCTACACAAGCTAGTAAGTAAGAGGGTCAGAATTGGAAAGTAGATTTGCAAAATTTCAAGTCCCATCCACTTACCCTCCCCAGTCCTCCATCCTCTTCACTACACCATGCTGGGGTCATAAAAAGGCTATCATTATGGAATCCCTACTGCATGTTAGGTATGCTTCTAGGTACTTCAGATATATTAATCCATTTGACCCTCTATGAGTTGGGTATAATTACTATTATTATTATATTATTATTATTATTCTGCATTTGAAGAAACTGAGGCAAAGAAAGCCTAGCCAATTTTCTCAGACACGCTATTCAAAAACAGCTGCTCCTGGGCTTGGACCCAGCACCCTAGATCCAGACTCCATGTTCTGAACTATTGCATCATTATGCTGCTTCTCAGTGTTCATATGACTATATTTGGATAACATTTATTTAGAAATCACATACAAATACAGATATGAAAACAAGTTAATCTTCACAACTATCTTGAAAAGTAAGTAGAATCAAATAGGATCGACCTCATTTTAAATGAAGAACTTGGAGGCTTATAGTGCTAAGTCACTGGTTAGGTGTCAAACAAACTCCTAGAGAATGAACCTCCCACTAGAAGTCGCCTCTAAATCCAAATCACTTCATCGATTCCAGGCAAATGGAATGCAAAAATGTAATCTCACCTTGTAACTTTTTCAATTCCTACATTGCATGGCGAGGTGGCAGGGGGGGAGGGGGAGAGGGACCTCAAAACTTTAAAAGTTTCAGATACTTGTTTGGAGGCAAGATAGGAGAAGCTGGTGTATTCACGTCTTTCTGCTCCAGAAAGCTTGGGAAGACATTCCTGCTTGAGTACAGCATGAACCAGTGAGGAAAGGCCCAGCCCTTTGCCAGCCTGAGAGTAAGAGTGAGGCATTGAGCTGTAAAGAAACTGCTGGGTGGAAGGAAGTTCCTTGGAATTCTACAACACCTGGGAGGGGAAGTCCCTAACTGCCTACCCCCAAAGATGAGTAGGCAGTGGGATACCTTCAACTAATTTATTTTTCAGGACAAAGGAGGAGAGCTGGAAACTGCAGGCCCTTCCTTCCAATATCTTACCCTGGCCCTCCCTCTTCTACTTGTGTGCTTTCATCTCTGGTCACATCCCACTAATGCCTTGCTTTCTGGCAGCAAAAGGCACCAGTTATTATATTTTAGTAATTTGTATCATTACTATCATTTTGCTAGTTAGCTGAATTGATAGAGCATGGAAACAAATCACATTAGCAGCGTTTTTTGCACTGGCATGCTCTCATCTCTAGTAGTTATATTTTAAAGTATTACTTACTAATCCCCAGAGAAATTGGGATAGAGGGAGGTGGAGAATGCACCTCTATTTAGAAAAGGTGTGCGCATTGTACTTTATTTCTAACAGCAGTTTTCACATGATCGTGACTCACAGAAGTGATGAGGAAAATGTGTTAATTAACAAGGTTATAATTTCCTTAGCTATGCGCCCAGTGTGATTCATGTTGTCTACTACTGGGGAGAAAAAGCTAAACGATAAGCAATATTTTACACTGCATGTAATTGTTACATTTTTGACACAAAGTCAGACACACTGATGGTAGAGAGGGGGGTGCCCAAATGCACTCAAAGAGCCGGCAGTGTATTTGAAGCTGTTTAAGCACCCTGGTTTATAGGACACTATAAATAAGGGGCTGAGTAGTGGTAGGTAGGTTATCGAAGTTCAGATCCAAAATCTGGTACAACGGTCCATAAGAAAAGCTATTGATTTAGGAGTGCTGACTGTTGGGAAATGATTGCTGTGGGTTTGAAACAAGAAAATTAATGAATCATAATCATAAACAGAGGAGCCTATGGTAGGTCTTGGAAACGGGGTTAGAATTCTGCCGAACTGAACTCTGGTGGTAAGAGAGGCAAAGACCAGGCTTGTGGTGCCCACTGCATCTGATGCCACCTGGCCCTGGGAGCTCTGGGGAGAAGAGCACCCCCAAGCCCACCCTGGGAGACCTGCCAGGCCCCTGGGTTCCTTCAATCTACAGATAAAGACTGGAATTCCTCCCAGTGGGGTGCACCAGCGGAGAATCTAAGCAGACTCGCAGGCCTTGCCCCTTTCCCTCTCTAGGAGCCTTGAGCTCCTGGCCGAAAAGCCTTCCTGGTACTGGCTACTGAGCCAAGCTAGCTTGGAGGTCACCCCGGGGAACGGTTCCTGGGTGAACCTGGATGGAAGGAGGGCTGCACTGGCCAGGGTCCCCAGAATGTCATGCTGCTCTGCTCACAGCGCAAGGAGGGTTTCCACCTGCCTGTGCGCAGCAGACTGGAGGATGCATGAGGGTGCCTACTGTTGTGTAGCAGTTGCTGTTTGCTGCTAAAAAAAATAAAGCCATTTAGAAAGACATGGCCAGATCCCCCCCCCATTTGTTTGTTTGTTTGTTTGTTTTAATTTATTGTTTCTTTTTTCTTTTTGTTTTTAAAGCAACCACTACATAATGAAAATTAATCTTGGTCATCTCTAGGATTGAGGAGAAATAATTTGAAGGGCATGATACATTTGACGCTCTATAACCCAAAATACACACCCTTTCCTTTTTTTCCTGACACCTTGAATACAGTACTAAAGAGCTACGCTTATGTGAAAATGCACCATATGGAAAGATAAAATACAACACACAAATTGCACCGAAATTCTTAGAAACATAATTGTCCAAAAAGAGACAAGAACTGTTTAGAAATGAGAGGTTATGTGATTGAAGCAGTCTGCAATGCAAAAATGTTTCTAAAACTCTCCTGGAATTCCTGCCTGGTTTATTTAGAATCCAAACTGCCCACAGTGCAAATTTTCACGTAATTGGCCCTGCTTAGAGCTGAGAATCTTGTAATCCAGATCAGTGAGTTGACTGGTGACTTCACAAGAAACACTCGACAGAAAACTAGGCATGACTAAAGACAGATTCTCCTGCCTTTCCATACTGAACCTCATGAACATGAAAACTCATTAATTTTAAGGGGAAAGTTTTTTGTGGGGCTGAGCCCCCAAATAATGCTGATTTCTGCCCAAACTATACCAATTACATTAAAAGTAATGCAATAGTTTCAAGTGCTAGTAGGAGTTATTAGAACACTAGGAAATAAGACAGTTTCATTAAAGAATTGCTTTGAAACATGGCTGCTGACTGGGGTCTTTCATTCTTCCTGGCTATTGCCACTGGTAAAGGCCATGCTCACAAAAAAAAGTACACAGATGATACTCATCATTTATGCAATAAAACATTTAACATTTTTTTAAAAGACTGAAAGAATGCAAATGAAGCAAGCCAGAGTATTCAGAGAAGACATAATTCAATGAATATCAATGTTATAGCTGGGTGATGACCCCTGGAAGGTCTTCCTGGCAGTGTCAGGTGAGACAGAAGCCTTCAAAATCTAAATCAGCCCCTGTATAATCAAAGACATGCCTCATAAATTGAAGTAAGGATACAAATGAAACACCTCAAATTAAATTCTCTACAGGTGGATAGGGCTATCTCAAGATGGACTGTAAAATCAAGTTCTAAATGTTGTTTTCTGGTGCAGTTACTATAGGAGTTTCAAAATGAGTCAGGATTCCACTAAGAACTGTCTCTATAACTTTGATCTAGCACCTTCTGATGTCTCATATTCTCCTCTTGGAAACAAAGAAAACAGAAGATTCCCTGGGCTTGTCTATATTTAAAATTCTATCATTCCACAAGTATGTCCTGTAGTAGAAGAAGGATGTAATAGAAGCCTCACTAGTTGGTCAGGGAACCAGTGGTAAACAGCAGACAGGCTCTGAAAAAAATGTGGAGTAGAAAGTTTGAGAAGGCCTGTTTTTAAGGCATGGAATCAATTCAGCATTAGTCACAAATAAGTGAAGCTTGAGGAAAATTGCGCTTTAATTTTATCTATTCAATAAATTTATTAAGTGTCTCCTCATTTGACCAGGTATTTGGAACACACAGTAGAATAAAAGAAGATAGATTCTCTACTCTCACATTTTTTGTGGTGTAAGATACAGGCAAGTAAATGTGAAGTAGGTTCAACCAAGTGCAATGAGAGTGAATATCTGTAGGTGGTAAAGTCATGGGTGATGTTTATGACTTTATGATTAGTTCTCTATGTTTTCTAAGTTATTTATAATGAATATGTATTGTTGTATTTACATTTTTTATAATATGAATAAATTTTTTCAAGTGATTACACATAAATATCAGATTTTATGTTTATCAGGGTGGTTTTACATAACTATGTTATGGAAAAGTTGACTGCTCAACCTGAGACAACTGAGGCTCCGGTTAAAAACTTATTAAGATCACAGACTATAGTGAAAAAAAAAAATAGAAGAAAGACACTATGATATGCACATAACTACACCCTACCAAAGTTTTTTTTTCTTTATTCATTTTTTTTTAAGCAGGGAAGCTAGGATTAAAACTTAAGTCCTCTAAGTCTACAAATCCCAGGCCCTTCCCACCATCTGACAGTGACTATTAATAACTAAAATATGCAATATCTAGGATCAAGATAAGAAATGCAATATATTCAGTAATAAAAAATGAAATAAAAGAAACCTGCACATGAAAAATATCTTCAAAAATTTGTCTCATTGTCTTGTTTTTACTCTCCTGTTTTACTCTTCCTTTTTTCTTTTTTCTTCCTCTTAATTTTTTTCTATTTCTATTAAAGACTTCTCCTTAAATGGTATTTTGGAAAGAAATAAAAGGGAAATTATACATTCTCACTATGCTAAAGTGACTACTGTTGATATTGTAGTGTAATTCCTTTTACTTTTTTCCCTACAGTTAGGTTTATTTTTAACATTATTATAATTATACTATATATCCGATTATAAGTTTTTAGTGCAACTTTCTGCTGTAATTACTCATGTAAAATAATATGCATAAAGTTATTATTAAAACTTTATTCAGTAATAAGTGAATAGCCCCAGACTAAAAAGTTAATAAACATATCAGATAAGCAATCTTAGATCAACATTTCCTTAAGTAAAACACTAGATCCATGGGATGTTCATTAAGAAAAAGGTTTAGTAGTAAAACAAGTTTATGGAACATTTTGTATTCTTAATGCCATTTTGGAGATTTACAATGCACTTTACAAAAATCTGAAAGAAGCAGTGTTTAAGAAAAAGAAAACTTCTTTAAATTTTGTTTAGCTCAAAATTTCATCAATTTATTTGTACATAAATTAAAAAAAATATTTTATACTTACTAATGTATTTGGAATAGGAACAAACTGGAGTACACTACATTAATTTCTTCTCCATGGTTATTTCTGGTGTTGGATTTTAAGGGACAACATTGTTAGATGTGGCTACTCTTGCAATGCAGTGGCCAACAGAGAAAGATGACAGAAGACAAGGAGCTTCTAGATCAGCCAGGCAGAAGTGAAAAGGGAAAGCAGGGCTACCCAGGATCTCTGTGCACCAGGAAACTACATCTCGAAATACAGCCTTCAGCATTCAGTCTTCCCAATGTCTTCAAAGTCTTTGTTTAACATAATATATCAAGATTCTAAATTTTTCTGTCAGAGATCAGCCAATGAAAGAAACTTGGAGAAACCATCACTGTGGTGGAAGGTGAACTATTGGCATTATTTGATGCTGATTCATTTTTTCTTATATACATATGTATGTATGTATGTATGTATGTATGTAT